>VDFB02105785.1:264345042-264388331 GCA_007258455.2 Sequoia sempervirens
TCTTTCTATAAAAAAGAGGTTTCTCTCCTCATTTGATCATCCACAATTTGAGCAAGTTTATTATACTCAATTTTATCTTCAAGCATCATCATCTTCATCCATTTTATCAAAGTCTTAGCTAGGTTATGCGAATTTTTCATCATGGAGCTCAAGTGAATCTTCAACAAAGTGGATCAACCTTCATCATTCATCAACATTGCATCATAGGAGTTGGGAAAGGGCCAATTTTCACATCAAATTGGCACTAATTCCCCCATGGGATCAATATTTTTCATGCTTAATTAGGATTTCATTGCTTTTTCATTGTGTTCTTCATTCTTATTTCCTATTTTAAGCATTGCTAATGGATTTCATGGGGAATCTTAATTCTCACTTGCATTTGATCTGACTATGTGTTTGTTTACTGTGTTTTGTAGGTATTAGGATTGGGGTTCTACAAATTCTATTAACACAGAAATAACTACACCATGCTACATATAAATGTGAACATCAATGTATTATCTATAATAAGGGGATTACTGATTACAATGGTTTTAATGTCCACTCAAAGCCATTCTTTTCTCAACTAGATTAGTTAACCAGCCTTAAATATTATGAGCACTAACACATTAAAAATAATATTATCTTCAACTTACTAACAAAAGAACAATAGGCTAGCATACTAAAAATTTCAATCGCAAAACCCAACAAATTTTCTTGATGTAGAGGAGAAACAATAATATGATCTAAAGAAAGTGTGGGCTAGTATATAACTTTGTGAACTTGTTTCTTATCATTGTTATTGGTCAACCCATGTCTCTGACTTAGACATGATCATGTTGAAGTATTATCAATTCAAGATGCCATTACCTATCTACAATTGCATGACATGTAAACAATATATTTATTGCTCAAGCACATTGACCACATCTCAATAATCAATGTGTACACCATTATTATGTGAGATATATCTAAGAGTCACCTAGTCCCTTTACTCCTTATTTTTCTATAATCAACATAAGTTTGTCAATTTGTACCAAACACCACAAATAATTGACCACCAAAACTTCCTCTAATAATTTAGTTGAAAAAATGTTAACATTCATATCATCTTCATTCTTCATATAAACTCAAACTAAAAATCAAAATAAAAACATTTGAAACTAAAAAGATAAAACTGTAAAACATACTAAATTGTTTTTTTTCCTACCACAATTACTTCTCAAATAGTACATTCAATCTTTGAGTGGAGCAAACTTAAGATGGGAATATTACTTCTTCATGGCGGAAAACATGAAAGAAAAAAACTCTAAAAACTTTGAGAGCATAAATATACATGTATCTAGATGATCATGGTAAATTTAAGAATAAAAGATGTTGAATTCCATTGATAATGTACCCACATAAAAGCACATCTTTCATCTCCATTTAAAGACGTTTTCTTCCACATCAGTTGTACAATACATAAATATCGGCCATATTGGTGTTTCTTTGCACACTTTTTACACTCTTCCATCTTCCATAAATAAGTTTTGGAAAGAAAAGTTATTTCTTTTCACCAAACAAATTATGTGCATCAGATTTATAGATATTTGCTTCTCTTTAAAGTAAATAATCTTTGTTAAAAATGTAAAGCGTTTCTCCATAAACGTTTCATTTACTAGAATTTTTTTTCAAATAGCAATATAAAACACAAAGTACTCTAATTACTTTCATGACTATAAAAAATTAGATATATTTTTTTCTAAATTACCTTCATAAAACCACAACGTTCAGCAACAGTATGTGGGTCCTACTCCTAGGTATGCCTCCAGATCAAAACATACACCTTATGGTGTTTTGCTTCATTTTTTAGTAGACATAAGATTTAGATAGCATACGGTCTTTTAAGTGAGAAAGAAAAAACTAGACAAGTAATGAATTGGGTCCAAACGTAAATCATAATCCAAGGTTTGTTTAATATATCATAACGGTCCCTTTCCGACAGCAACATACACACCAATTAATGAGAAACCATTCTAGTATTGTTAATGTTTCTCTTAACTGTCTCATAGACCATCTTAGATCTTGTTGGCATTTGTTTTTGTGCCTTTTTTTCAAGCAGATAGACCTATAGTTTAATGAGTCTATTTTTCCACTTGAAGTATTAAATTGCAAAGTGAAGTAGTGTTGATGATGTTTTAGGCAATGAGAGGGTGTACAACACTGTTGTTTATTACTCAAATGTTAATGCAAGTTTGTCATTTTTCATCGTTAGTTTGCTCAAGTTTTCACATCCAAAATGCATTGTAAAAGGGGGCAACCATGCAATAAGGCATGAAGGAGGTTTTATATATCTTAAACATTTAAAAATTGTTATATCTTCATTTTCATATGCCCCAACAAGTGTTTACATGCCCAGACATGCTTAAACACGCTCAAGCATCTCCAAAAACAACCTGCATCAAATTAAAATGCCCCACCTCGATCAGAAACGCCCAACAAGGATTGAAAAACATCCAGCACATGTGCTTTCTCTTCCACATCATTTTACGATGGCCAGTAGAACACCCATCGCACTATCGCAATTTTTAAATGGCTCCTCGCATAAAAAACACAATGCAAGGGCCACGTGAGGTGCAATCAAATTGTGGCACGTGGAAGAGAAGTTTTAGCAAGGTTTTTATATGCCCAGCATAGAAAAGAAATGCCCCGTGTATGATAAAATGCCCAGTCATGAGAAAAATGACTAGCAAGTTGTAAAATGCCTGTGAATGGTTTCAAATGCCATGGATAGAATAAACAAGTGCCAAGGAGATAAAAAATGGCTTTCAATCATATAGCACACCTAGCAATAGTGGTAAAACATTTTGTACAAATTGAAATGCTCGTCCATGAGATAAAGCACCAGTTTAGCATTGGGGGTTTGCAGACAAGGATAATAGGATGGAATGATTTTTTTATTTTTATTTTTTTTATTTTTTTGTCTCAATCCAAGGGAGAGGGAGCTGGTTAAAGTTATAGTCTGAGGGACAAGGTTGTTTGATGTTAGAATCTATATTTTTTGTACCTTCATCATCTACCTATGCAATCTTTGCCATTGCTCAGATTGCCCAAAAGTTTTTAATAAACTAAAAAACTGATTATACTTCAGGTAGAGGGCTACTGAGTGAGGCAAATGTTATTCAATAGTTTGAGAGGAGTTTTCAACTTCCGAATGCATGTGTCTATAGACCAACAGATTGGGGAAGGGATTAAATTGATGTTTCATTCAATAAATGCAAATACATGCATAGTGTGAAGACAAAATGAGTTCAAGAAAAATGTGTGACAAAATGTCAAAGTGGATGCAGGGAGTTCTCGGAGGAAACTGTTTTATAAATGAATAGTTTTAACTTAAGGGTAAGTTCTTGAAGTTTTATTTTTTCACTTTCAAAGTGAAAATACAACCATAAAAGTACAAAGTTGGATATGCATGCAAGTGGAAGTTTGAAAATTAGTTTCATTTTATTAAAAAAAAGGGTAAGAGGAGAGGTTTAAATATGATCAAGAATATTCTTTATGCCTAATTTAATTATAGGAAGGATTAGATGGGGTCAAATGTTAATGATATCTTCAATTTGATTTCCCCCTTCTCAATTAGATGGGGTCAAATGTTAATGATATCTTCAATCTGATTTCCCCCTTCTCAATTATATGGGGTCAAATATTAATGATGTCTTAGTTGTTGGTATTGAAGGTAGAGATTGCTAGATATTTTCAAGTCAGTCTTAGGTTCATATATATAATTTTCTATTGGGTGCTGCCACAATAATGTGTACCACTTCTAAGATATCCTAATTTTTGTCTACAATTCCATATTTTAAAAAAATTTAATGATTTAAGCTTTGAGAGGTTCCATCTAAATGGTTTTAATTGAAGAAAGTTAGATCAAACCTTCTTGGATAGAACCCCTATAGTCTTAAGTCATACCTGCAATGGAGTCTCCTCTGCACCTATTAAAATGCTAACAAAAAACCACTTTTTCTTTACCTTTTGTGGGATCAAATGAAGTCATTAAGAAATTATGTTTTGTAAGTATGTAACCCTTATTATAAGCTTTCCAAAAAGTGTAATTTTGAATATATTTAATTTGAATATTATTTGTATTTTTTATTTCTTATGAAAGTAGGTTTTTTCACTTAACATCAAGGTCTTTGTTTCACACATGCAAAAAAATAAGAAAAAAGAGAAACTAAAAGCTAAAAAATATACATGAACTAGGTATTGATGTCCTTATTTCAACTAAAAAATAAGAAGTTAATTCAGATGCACACAAATTAGCTTATGTCTACTTTTCCCTTTTGGACTTAACATTAGAACACAAACCAATCAAGGTTTGATGATTGACTAACTACTTCAAAGGAGAGCCAATATTTTAGGGTTTGGTTCCTTTGTTGCAAAGAGGGCAGATTTGATGTGTGAAATTGATTAACCTAATTGATATAAGCCTAGATTTGAAAACACAAATGATCACATAGATGAAAACAAAAAATTACTGAAATGGATGTACAAATCTAGAAAAGGAAGACAAAGGGGAACTTGTGTCTAAAATTTTAGTCTGAATTGGAGGGACAGGGGTGAGAGAGCTCTAGTCTTGGTGTTTTGGGGTCTTCAAAAGTCTAGAAAACCTATCACAGTATGCTTTGTGATTTTTTGTAACCTGTCGTTGATGAAATTTCTAGGTCTAACATACATACATGAAAAGAGGGGAAATTTTGTGTTGTATAGGATTTTTCATTAGTCAAACCCCAATTTTTGGTATTTCCACCTCCACAACAACAAATGATAATGGTATAAATCATGTTCCTTAGGTTGGGAAAATGTAAAATAAATAATAATGAATGAATAAATAAATGATAACTGATAATATTACCTTAGGAATGAATCATCTGTCAAAGTGTGTTACACCTCGTCTCATAGTTACCGAGTTACATTTACCTTGTGAGTAAATATGATGATAAATGTTAATCAGAACTTTGATATGTTTAAGTAGGTAAATCAAATATTGAATATGTATTATGATGTTATTACTTTTGAAAAAAAAAATGATTATGTTTTATATTGATAGGAAATGTGACGAAAGAATATGAATTGCAAATGATTGCATTAATGCCTTAATGATGTAAACAATTTATGATGCAAGCAAATTTCATGAGAATAATTAATTACTATTGCAAATGTGCTAAGTTTGATGTAGGTATGGGTTCATGCCTCCGAAAGGGAGGGTAAGTATCACTCAGGAGAAGGATTTGGTCTAGTAACCCTTAATGAGCCTAACTGAGCTTTCACACACTCACCTTAGTTGGGTCTAATCAAGTCAAGATAGTTTGGATTTGGTAAGTGAACCCTTGGTCATGGTCTTTTCTTATTGGAATAATTGGGCGGTCGTCCTTGATTTTGATGGTTGTTTCTTTGGATTAAATTATGTGATTGAATCTATAAATAGAGTATATGTTCAGATTCTTTGTATGTTAATCAATGAAGTATATACACTTTATGTATATACGTCAATCAATGAATATATGGGTATATGTGCTTAGTATAGATGTTGAAATAATGTTATATATAATGCATTAATGTATATGTATATTCTACATTAATGTAAACATGTATACATACATATTGATATATGTACATATATGTGTATAATTATTTTAACATATGTTTATATTTATATATAAATATATATATTTGGATGACTGTGCTTGGGTATACCAATATGTGTATCCATATATGTGTGTATATATGTCAGACGATATGATTGCAAATATGTGTTATTGATTATGGAAGCAATGATATATATATATTGATGTATATATATATATATATGCATGTATGTAATGAGGTAATGGAAATGCCCATACGGGTAAATTAATATATGTATACATATGTGTATGTGTATATATATACATGTGATATTACTCTATGGAATTTGAAATATGAGTATACACACACACACACACACACACACACACACACACACACACACACTAATATAATGTTTGATAGCGTTGGTTGTTATCCAAAGCGCATAGATGATATTAAGCACATGAAATACTATCATATCACACTAGAGCACATTGACTTTGATGTCCAACATAAGAAGCTTTCAAAATGCATAGATATGTTAAAATCACATTGTTTTAATTAAAACATGTAAGCATAAAAGGGTTGTGCATATTATTCTAAGGTAGTGCACTATGTAAATGCATGAATGAGATAGTAAGTCAAGCAAATACAAGGAATAAGTCAAGAGACTTAAAGCAACGTATGGAATATCAGTTAAGGCATAAGTGAATATAAATCAAGTTCAAAACAAGCAAATCCAATTGCATAAAGACTTATTCAAATGTATTGAAGGAAATTTGAAACACATTAACAAAGCTTTGACTTGGTCTTTGAACTGAAACACCAAAATAGCATGCATGATGTTTACGTGGTGCCAAATTATGAATAATTGCATTCCTTTAGAAGTTTCTTTTGAGGAATTTGTCCAGAGATGGAGGACAAATAAGAATGAGAGAATTAGTCAAACAAAAGATGGCATAAAGAGAGTTAACCTATGAGAATAATTACCTTGCATTTCTGAATGATATTCTTGTTGTCCATGATAGAAGCGATTGGCTATGCAATATTGTTGAGTCTTAGTTTGTAAATTTGCCACCTTTTCTTTACCTTGTTGAGTTGAACCATTTGAGCTAAGAAATTTCAATCCTATTACCCTGTTTCTAGCCTTTAATTGCTGATTTTTGTGTATAAATAGAGGTGCTCTTTACCTCAAAAGGAAAGAAACTTGCACTCTTGCTGCTATTTTCTGAATTGTTATTATATTTTTTTGAGGTTTGTAGGGATATTATGTTGTACACCATTGCGTAAATTGATTTATTATAATGTTGTAATTAAATAATTATTTAGTTATGATGCACCTTGGTGGTGTTAATCACTCTAGGTAATTTTTGGGGACCACTTGATGTTGTATTGTAACATTGTATTATTATTTAATTGTGGGAGACATGTGATAATAATTTAATATTGGGGAAATATTAAATAAAGTGATGTCTTAGTACCCAATATTAAATAAGGGGCTAGTGGTTTTGTATTCACATGGTTTTGTGGTACATGGTTTCACCTTACCACTAGTTGTATTTTGTGTGAGATTGTGTCTATAAAAGCAAACACATGTGTAGTGGTTTAGGTTGGTTGAGTGGTTTGGTTGTCATTATTGAGTCTTCTTGTGGAGTGCATTTGTAAGCATGGCATAGGATGTGTGGATTCATGCTTGGACACATGGGAATGCATTGGAGGGATTGATGCTTCAGAGGTGTTCATTGTAACTCTTGTATTTGCTTTATGGATGATTAATATGATGGAGTATGGATGCTTTTGGAGGGTGGGTTTTTCCCTCTTGAGTGTTTTCCCGGGGTATATCTTGTGTCATCTTTGATGTGTATGTTGTCTATTCTCTTGTATATGGATTTTGAGTACTTATTTGCATGAATATCTCTTTTGGGTTATGTGGAAATTATCATTAGATGGTTGCAAGTTTCCTTGCAAGTGGTAATAGAGCTTTCATGGTTGAAGATTTTTTATTATAACCCTAGGTTCAAAAAATGTCAGTTGAGTTTGAATCTATGCAATGCATGAGAGAATGAAATACATGGCAAGCTATGAGGTTTTTGTAGGTTATTTATTGCAGATCTAAGGGTTTTGGGTTTGTTGTTATGATGGGTTGTTTGCATATTTGGGGTGTGAAAAATTTTGGCTAGCTAAAAAGGGTTTTCTTGGTTGTGCATTCAAATGGAAATTTTGTGGGGGGAATTTTACAAATGATATCCTAGGACAAAATGGGCCTCATGGTTGGATTTAGGTTGGCCGAGAGACAAATTTTGATATAAAATTTGATATATTTTGGTGAAGTTGAAAAAAAATGCAAAATTATTTTAGTCAAACCCCCTTTGTTGGTTTGTGTGGCAATCAATTTAGTATGCAAAAAATAAAAATTATTAAAAATTGTCTCGTCCGTCGAAATTTAAAAAAATCTTGCAAAATAAAATAAATAAATAAATCATATTACAAAAAGCTAATGAATTGAAATTTATTGAAAAAAAAAATTAAAATAAAATTGGGGAGGGATCGTACCCCCCCTTTACTCATCCTATACCTTGTCGAACTAACAAGGTACAATAGTCTAGCAGAGCAGGGCTATCAGCCCACTTGGCCGATAGTACCGCTGGTGGGGCTGACAGTACCCCCCTTTACTTAGCCTATACCTTGTTGAACTCACAAGGTACAACAGTCTAGCAGAGCATGGTTGTCAACCCACTTGGCCAACAGTACCGCCGGCGGGGCCGACAGTACCATCAGCGGGGCTTGTCCCCAGCTCGGTGGGACTTGTCCCCAGCCAACTACCGGTCAAGTGGGGACTGACCCCACCGTTTAACCACTGGAAATTTTAAAAGAAAATGTTATTTTGACCATACTCTGGAGTCATCCCCCTGTCAAGAATATTTGCTCTATACTCCCACATCTATACCCCCAAACTGGTGAACTCTGCCACTACTGCATCATATGAAATCCGTGAACCCCACACTATAATCTCCTGCTGCCGACGTGCATAAATAGACGAACCTTGTGGCATACCCTGAGGCCAACCATACTGTCATCATACACGGCCAAGAAGAAACCTCTCAATAATCCCAGGAGTACGACCAATCAGATATCTGGAAGTAAAGACAAAGGGCATCTCCCTACCATCCTCTAGCCATGCCTCACAATCTACATAGGGCCGTCAGCATACTATCTCAAGATCATCCAAAAGATGCTACCAATGATCCAGTTTTCCCAGCTTTGATTGAGCAATAACATTGGTATATTTGAATCTGTATGATTGACTGATAGGCCGTCGTCCTCGAGTCAATGGTCACATAACAGCAAAGTTCTCCCATGCCCATATATGTAACAGTGAACAACTGATAGCAAAACTTCAGCCTCCACCATACACAATATGGTGTAGCTCATCATATAAGTGTGCAAGCATGCATGATCCCCACGCATATTGTGTACCCTGCATCACCATACTCTCAAGTACATGACCCCACCTGACTGCAAAACCCTTCGACCTATGGTCGGGGCACAGAACACCTCCAATGAAGCCTGCAAGTGCGGAGGGTAAAGGCACATATGAATCTGTCATCTCCGCCCATGAGATAAAATATCCTGCAATGTGATCATCTCTAAATATCCGTCTCAAAGCATCCATACCTCTCGCCTCCTGGCTGTCAAATCTCACTATCTCACCCATCACTGGAATCCTCAAGATGCGATATACGTCCTCTGGAGTCATGGTAATCTCTCGTGTTAGCAAATGAAAGGTGTTTGTGTCGATGTGCCACCTCTCTACAAGTGTTGTCAATAAACCTCTGTTGAGATGCACCTCAGGCATCTCAAGTAACGAGGTCAGTCCACAGGGTTCGTCTATTTATGCACGTCGGCAGCAGGAGATTATAGTGTGGAGTCCGTGGATTTCATATGATGCAGCAGTGGCAGAGTTCACCAGTTTGGGGGTACAGATGTGGGAGTATAGAGCGAATATTCTTGACGGGGGGATGACTCTAGAGTATGGTTAGTATGTATTGGAGCATCCTGCACCATGATTATTTGATCCTGATGAGTCGGCCGCTCCAGTTGTAGAGCAGAGACCACACAGAGGCAGACATAGGCGACAACGAGAGGAGGCTTCAGAGGGTGATGACACCGAGGAGGATGATGATGATGAGTCAGATGGGGATGGAGACAACAGTGATGAGGAGAGTGGGGGTGATAGTGGTGGAGGAGGTGGTAGAGGTGGTGGCAGAGGTGGTGGCAGAGGTGGACCATGGATGAGACATTCAGATCCATCATCTTCATAGATCCAGTAGGGATGAGTCAGATGGCTACCTTGCAGAGTAGAGTGTAGAGCTTACAGGGTCAGCTAGCACAAGCGTAGGCCTTGATTACACAGCTACAAGGATAGTTGACTACAGTGACGGCAGAGAGAGATACAGCCAGACAACAGGGTGAGGAGGCCATGGTCCTAGCTGACAGTCTGCAGAGAGTAGCAGCAGGCGATAGCATGATGAGAGAGCTAACCAGAGCCGTCTGGGAGGCAGAGTCCTATAGGATCAGATACCATGATGCAGTGCCACCCGAGTAGAGAGTGAGTTATACAAAGTCTCAGTCTACACATAGTCATTCTCGGGCTACTAACAGGGGTGTATCACAGCCATTACCTCTAGGAGGATCATCAGGGGCAAGTGGAGTAGGTCCATTAGGTGTAGGTGGGACAGGTCCCAGACTAGCACCATCAAAGGATAGCACTGCGTAGTGCATTGTGCATGATGTCTTATTGATACTCTATTGAGGCATTTGTATACACACTAATATGATCCCATTTTTGATGATGTTATGTCATGCATAGTTGACATATTTTGTACATTTTGACATTCATTTTTGAGATATATGAAATGCGGCGATGATTTATTATGTGATAAATGTGTCTATTTTCTATATGCATGATGTTTTATGTGATGGTTTCACGATGTTAATGCTCATGATGTATATATATGCATGATTTTTGATGTGAGTGCAATGTTATGATATGATTGAAATCTATTGATGAATGATTTTATGAATATGAATGTGAAATGATGGATGGTACAATTTATGAATGCTTATGAATGTTTTGATTATGATGTATGCTTTGTTTTTATAATTTTCTGATGCAAATATGTATGAAAAATGTATGTGATGATGTCTTTGTGAATGTCAAAATGTACTCAGTCATTTTATTGGAAAGATAGGAAACATTTGATACTTTTCCAGCTTTTGGAAAAATCTATAAATGCAAAATGCAAATTCTAGAATGAATGTAATCTATACTAACCATGCAGGGTATCTGTACAATATTGCCATTCTGAGAGCTTATTTGTGTTTTTTGTGTCATCATAGAGCATTGAAATGTTGAAAGTTAATACAAGCATCAAAGGGTATGTTAGCACCAGTGATGACCTGATTATTGCTTTCATGATTTTTGATATAGCAAGTTAATACAAGCATCTAGGTATAATTGAATCGAGCTGACCTGAGTATCGCTTGCATAAACAGACAAGAGTTAACCCATTTCCTATGCAAATTCTGAAATTTCATCAATGATACTTAGTACAGCATGTCTCGTGACCAATTTGCATAGTACTAATGATTCACTCACAAACAGCAGACAAAGAAAATCATACTCCTTCATTGCTTTTCTAGTTCAATACATCATCGAATTGCTCCAAAGATATGATAGAAAATCAACCAACAATTCAAATTTTTCCTAAAGTATTTCAAACATTATTCATATTAAGATCATCCAACTTGCTTATCAACATTGATGTTTGTGTTTTGATTAACATTGTTTTGACCATGTTGTTCGATGTCATTGGCATTGAGTGATCGTTTTGGTGTTGTGGTTGATCTAATGCGTCAATGTATGTTGTGTTTTGGTAAACCGTCATTTGTCTGTTTGTGATGTTCGAAAATCTCATTGCCCCTCTCTTGTCTAGTCTGTGTTTCTGCCCCTAGTGTAAACACAACCTGAATATTATGGATATGTACAAATTTCATCAAGCCATGATGAAACACAAGGATTCCCGTTGTATGATATGGATATGATAGATATGTACAAATGATAGAAATGGATAGATGATGTCGTAAAGCGAATGCAAGACATAGGCTAATAGATAGAGGAGCCCATTTTGATCACAAGTAGCGACTTTTTGCCAAGTTTTCACCACTTGTTTTTATTGCACTTTTTTCAAGATTTTTTTTTTTTAGGACTTTTTCTGATTTTTATGGATTTTTTCAAGACTTTTTCTGATTTTTTTGGATTTTTTGAAGTTTTGATGATTTAAACATAGAACTTCTTCAAATGAATTTTGTTGATCGGTTCTTCAAATAGGTCCCCTTCTGACATAGATAACTGATATGCTCCAGAACCATATGCTGCAATAATGACAAATGGACCAACCCAATTTGGTTCAAATTTGCCTTTCTTTTCTCTATCTTGCTGATTGCGTGGATTTTCTCTTAAGACTAAATCACCCACTTGAAATGTATGTGGTTTAACTCTATGATTGTAGCTACGGGACATAACTTGTTGATAACCCTTCATATGATCAGTTGCATGTTGACGTCTTTCATCTAACAATTCTAGCTCTTGCAGACGAGATACTCGGTAATCTTCATCATTTATCAATCCTTTAAGTGAGACCCTAAGCGAAGGTATTTCAACCTCTAGTGGTAAGATCACTTCTGCTCCATATACCAAGGCATATGGGGTAGCTCCTGTTGGTGTGCGAATGTTGGTTCTGTATGCCCACAAAGCTGGATTTAACTGGACATGCCAATCACGATCGGCATCATTTACTGTCTTCTTCAAGATCTTCAAGATTATTTCGTTTGAAGCTTCTGCTTGACCATTTCCTTGTGGATAATAAGGTGTAGAGAACCTGTGTTGAATGTAAAATCTTTCACAAAGTTTGTCAACATCCTGATTCTTGAAAGGCCTCCCATTATCAGTGATTATAGAATTAGGAATTCCATATCTACAAATGATGTAATTCAGGATGAATGAAGAGATTTTTTTACTGGTCACAGTCATCAAAGGAATAGCTTCAATCCATTTTGTAAAATAATTTGTAGCCATGATGATGAATTTATGCCCATTTGATGATGAAGGATGAATTTTTCCAACAAGATCTAGTCCCCATTGAGAAAAAGGCCATGTCGGAATGAAAGGCTACAGTTCCTATGTAGGTGCATGAATAAGGTTCCCATGGATCTAGAATTTAGAACACTTATTGAAAAAAGTAAAATATTCTCTCTCCATGGTAGGCCAATAATATCCCATTCTAACAAGTTTCTTGGCTAAGGTTAAACCGCTTCAATGAGTTCCACAAATACCACCATGAACCTCTTGTAAGGCTTGTTCAGATTCATCACGTTCAAGACATCGAAGGAGCGTACCATCAAGACCGTGTCGGTAAAGGATATCGGCAATCAATGTATAACGGGATGATTGGCATATGAAATTCCTTTTTTGGTTTCGAGATAAATCCGTAGGTAAGATGTTATTTTTTAGGTAGGTATAAGTCTTGCCATATAAAGGTGAATCAGAATTGGTTAAATGGCATATGACTTGGGTCTCAGGATTATCATAGGGGGGAGAAAACAATTGTTCCACCAAGAATTCATACCGTTTTTTATTTTTTGATAATTGTAACAAGGAAGCGATTGTAGCCATTGCATCTGCAGCTTTATTATCAATCCTTGGGATTTGTGAAAACTTGATTGCCACAAAATACTTTTTAAAATCATCCACCATATTCTTGTAAGGTAGAAACTTATCATCTTTAGTCTGATAATCATCATTGATTTGATTAATGACAAGTTGTGAATCACCATAGACTTGCAATTCTGCAATCCGCTAGTCTAATGCTATCTTTATTCCTGTGAGTAATGCTTCATATTCAGCCATGTTATTCGTGCAAGGAAACATCAACTGATATTATTTTGGAATGGAATATCCTTCAGGTGTGACAAAAAGAATCCCTGCCCTCGAGCCTTGCTGCGTATAGGATCCATCAAAGTACAATGTCCATGATTTCTTAATTGTTGCTATGAAGACATCTGCATCAGGAAATTCAATGTGCATTGGGTTTTCTTCTTGTAAAGGTGCTTCGTCCAACTGATCTACAATAACCTATCCTTTTATAGCTCTTCAATCTACATAGTGAATGTCAAACTCACTTAAGATCATTACCCATTTTGCAAGTCTTCCTGTTAAGGTAGCTTTGCTTAAGAGGTATTTTAGTGGATCAATTTTGGTTATCAGCTTAACTGTATGAGCCAACATATAGTGGCTCAACTTTTGAGAAGCAAACACTACTAGTAGATGGCCCTCTCTTTTCCTATAGAATCCTCTTGTGCTAGTAATGCTCCCAAAGATACTTTTGTTGTTGAAATATAAAGTATGAGTGGCTTTCCTGGAATTGGTGGAATTAGGACTGGTGAATTTATGAGATATTGCTTGATCTGATTGAATGCTGCTTCACATGTTTCCTCCCATTTGAATGGGACATTTTTATGCAATAGATGTGTAAATGGTAAGCTTTTGTCTACCAGTTGAGCTATAAACCTCCTGATGGATTGTAGGCATCCTTGCAGTGATCAGAGTTGACTGATATTTCGCGGTGGAAGCATGTCCATTATAGCTTGTACCTTTTTTGGATCAACCTCTATGCCCTTTTCTGAAACAATGTATCCCAAGAGTTTTCTAGATTTAATGCCGAAGACACATTTCTTTGGATTGAGTCGAACATTGAACTTCTCCATTCTGAGAAAGATCTTTGACAAGATTTCTAAATGTCCTTCTCTTGTGTTGGATTTGGCAAGGAGATCATCGACGTAATCTTCCATGAATGTATGCATCATATCATGAAAAATTAATGTCATTGCTCATTGGTATGTGGCTCCTACATTCTTTAACCCAAATGGCATTACGTTCCAACAATAGGTACCCCAAGGGCATGTGAAATTTGTTTTATCTTGATCCTCTGGTGCAATCTTTATCTGGTTGTATCCTGAAAATCTATCCATTAATGAATACATTGCATGACCAGTAGTTAAATCAACAATCATATCTATGTTTGGCAAAGGGAAGTCATCTTTGGGACATGCTTTGTTCAAATCTCTGAAATCTGTACAAATTCTAATCCTTCCATCCGGCTTTGAAACAGGTACGATATTGGAGATCCATTTTGCATAGTCAATAGACCGAATGAATCCAACATCTAAAAGCTTATTTAACTCTTCTTTAACCAATAATGCAACATGTGGATGCATTTTTCTGAGTTTTTGCTTCACAGGTTTTTCCCCTGTGTTTATAGATAAATGATTAATTATCAAATTAGGATCTAACCCTGGCATATCGGCATATGACCAAGCCAAGTTGATTTGATTCTCCTTTAGGAACTCTGTGAATTTCAGTACTTCTTCCACTGTTAATGATGCTGCAAGTTGCAAAAAAATTGGCTGCTCTTTTGTACTTATGTTGATTGATTCTGTGGGCTCAATCAAAATAGAAGATCTTTCTTGATAATGTTTGGGAAGAGTGTCAAGTTTCTCATCCTTTAGTGCCTCAAAAAGGTTTTCACCGTCGGATTTGCTCTTTATTTTTCTCTTGTTGTGATCTACCACTGCCGTTTTTTGGTTTTCACTGATAGATCCATCTTTTATTTCATTTATTTTGCAGCTAAGATACTTGACACCCTCCCTATCAAAATCTTGAGTATGAGATTCTTCAATAGAACAATTGTTTTCTTGATTAGATGAACAAAGGAAATTTACAATATCTTCATCATCATGAAATGTAGGGATATGAATAGGTGCATCGTTGTCCAATCAATAAGTTTTGAATAAACTAAAGGCATGGGATCATTAGGTTGGGTAAGGTCTTGAGCTGTCAAAGTCATGACATGGTTGTCATTTTCATGATGGAAAAGGTCTATGATGGTATTCTCCTATCGATGATCAATCTCGTTAAAATCTAAATCGTCCTCACTTGAGTCATGATCGCTTTGTAAAACATAATCAAGTGGAGGCCTTGAGCCCTCCCCTTGTAAGAATGTGGATGCGAATTTTTGTATAGCATCCACCCTTTTCTTTGTTATGAATGTATCATCAAAGATATCATCCCATTCGTATTCATTAGAATCAGTGTCTGCACTGTTCTGCAATTGGAACTGATCCATAAATATTTTATAGAGTGACATCTTCATGGGGTTTATCTGAAATTGATTCTTCTTCATGAGTTTGTTGTGTTTGCTGTGAAGTTGACTCTTTTGTATCTTTGCCATATCCAAGTCCTATTTTATCATTTGGATGTATTGAAATAGGTTGAATTGGCTCAATGATTCCTTCTTTTCTTTTTCCTATAGGACCACTTCCTTCATAGCCCATTCTTTGCATGATAGTATACCCTTTGCCATATTGTTCAGTAGGTAACTTGATGTGCCAGAGAGATTCATCTTCATCTTTGTATAGCCAGCTTAGGATGTCCCTATCTTCGGCTTCTTCCTCAGTGGTGTTAGCTTCAATGAATTGTCCATCAAACTTTGTGATTGGCACAGAAGCTTGGGATGTAGAGGCTGTTGTGATCTTTTGATTTGATAGAGTTGGTTGACCATGTGACCTCATAGAAGGAGGTAAGCTAGAAAGGGATAGTGAATATTTGCCTATTCTTTTGTCTTTAAAATGTAGCTTGGTGTCAAGATTCTTTGTCAATTCTTGCAATTGTCCTTGTAGATTGGAAGATGAAGCAGTAAGAGCCTCCCTATTGTGTGGCACAAAGGCATCTTGAGTTGCTCAGAGATTTGAACAAGTTTGGGTGTTATTGTAATCAGCTTGTATAGTTATTTCATGTCCATCATACTGAAACTTGAGGCATTGATGGTACGTTGATGGTACCGCTTGCATATCATGAATCCATGGGGGACCCAAAAGTATGTTATAGGAAAGATCACGGTCTAGAACCTGACAAAATGTATTTTTCACAATAGGTCCCACTCTGATAGGTAGCATTATTAGTCCTTTAGAAGCTATTTCTTCATCATCATATGCCTTGATAGGTTTTTTCCTTCATGGATCAATGGAATTTTCTGATATTCCTAAGGCATGTATAAGCTTTAAGGTACAAATGTTTAAATCAGCTCCTCCATCTATTAAGACACGTCGGATTCAGTGTTTATGGATCATGACTTCAAGATAAAGCAATGAATTATGCGGATGTGTCATGGAAGCATCATCTTTTTCGGAGAATGAAAGACAAGTGGGGGAAGACAAATGTCCCACCATGGCTTGAAATTTGTCTACATCCAGATCTGTGTCGACAGTTGTGTTTACAAGAGCTTCTTCCAAAATATTCTTGTGTATGGGAGATATTTTGAGAAGTTCAAGGATGGAGATTTGAGCTGATGTTTTTCTTAGTTGATCAACTAGATTATAATGACTCGGAGAAGGAATAGCTGCCTTAGATGAACTACCTTTTAGGACAACTTTTGCTTGTCCTCTCGTAGTCACATTAACCTGTTGATACTCTTGTTTTTCCTTGATTTTGATAACATTAACCCGTTGATCATCTGCATAGATGTGGTGAATTATGTTGTCTTCAACATTATGTATGCTTTTTGCTTTAGTATCTAATGTTTCCCCCTTTTGATAATTTGGTAAAGGATCTTTGAATTCTTGATGATCGTCGTTGGTATGATGTCCTTCAATCTTGATGGTGCCATTGTCAATTAAATCTTGTATTAGATTTCGCAAGGCTTGACAGTTATTTGTTCTATGACCTTTACATTGATGATAATTGCAATAATACAATTCATTCCATGATGGTGGTTTGACTCGTGGCTCATAATTTCTTTGTGGTGGTAAGGTGATAACCTTATTATCGAGAAGCTCCTTGAGAGCAGACTCAAGAGATTGACCCAAAGTGGTAAAATTCCATCGATTTGAAAAGAATGGAGGTCTGGACGGATTTGATGTTTGGGTATTGCCAAGATTGTTATTAAAATTACCACGATTATCCTTGGTATTTTGATTGGTCATGTTTTCTTGATTGGAGTTTTGTCCTTGTTGTTTTTTGTTTCCTTTTTGGTTGGTATTTCCTTGTTGGTTGTTTCGTGGAGCACTTGATAGGTTGAAGATAGATGATCTCGTTCGTAGATTGTTTGCATCTACTATACCATCATTGACAACATTTTTATTTCTGTTCCAAAACCTTGTTTTATCGTTGTTGTTATGGCTGGATGAACTTGGATTATCAATTTTTATCACTCCTCTTTTAACCAAGACCCCTTCAATGGTGATTGTGTTTTCAATCAATTTTTCAAAGTTAGGAGGACAATGAAGATTAAGCTTATAACTTAATTCTTGATCTAGGCTATTGATGAAGATATCCATCTTTTCCTTTTCAGGAATAGGATGGGAATATCGTGAAAATAATCTTCTCCATCTTTGCAAAAATGTAGTGAAGGATTCCCCTACTTTTTGTTTCACTTTACAAAGATCAAGGATGGTTATCTAGTGTTGGATGTTGTAGGTGTATTGTGATATAAACTGATTTATTAATTCCTCAAAGGTTTTGATGGGGGGAGTGATTTTGGAAAGCCACTCCATGGATTGCCCACCCAGACTTCATGGAAACAATCACATTAAGTAGGTATCTTCATAAGCGAATTCTAGACTCATATTTCAAAAATCCCTCACATGTTCAATGGGGTTAGTTTTTCCATTGTACCTATCAAATTTGGGGATTTCGTAATGTTTTGGAAAAGGGATCATTTGAAGACTCCTATCGAATGGATAAGGAGATATGTCATCCAAAACATACTTCTTTGTTGTGCCCCCTTGCATTTCCTTTATTTTCCTTTGTAATTCTTTTATCTGTTGAGTAAGGGAACTAAAATCATTAGGAGGAGTTTCAGGATTCTCCTTAATCCCTTCTATATCAAAATTGGAAGGTAACTTAGCTCCTTGATTAGCTAATGAAAGAAAATATCTTTCTTTGTTTCGTTCTAAAATCCTTTCCATAAGAGTATGGAATTGGGGATCTTGCTCTACTTCTTGAAGCTTTTCTTCTGTTAACTCTTCAATATGAAATGTATTCTCTTCTTTTTCACTATTATCACCCATTTTGCTTGTGGTAGTTTCTCCTTCATCCTTTTATGTGTTTTTGAGATCTCGTGACAACAGGCATAAGCTTTGTCCCAAATTCTACTAAATTTTGATCAAAAGAATGAAATAGTGCAATTTTTTATGGTTATGAAAGTCGGGATAGAATGAAGATTCTATGACTTTAAAAGATTTCTAATCTTTAGCTTGTGTTTTTCCCTAATTGAAAGGATGAAAATCCTGTTGGCGGGAATTTAAGCAAAAGATCAAGAAGAAATGATTTTTGTACTTTATGACGTTTGATCGTAGCTTCGTAAAAAGATGGATTCTGTGAGAAATGCCTAATGGGATTGAGTTCTCTATTGCATAAATTGATTTGGACAAGTAGAATATTCAATTGCAGGTTGGGGAATATAAGAAGAATGAATACATTGACTGTGATTGTGCCTTTGAGAAAGGGCTCTTCTTTGAAAGAAAGCTCGTGAGTATAATGGTTCTACAGCATAATCATCAGTAAAACCTCTAACACAATCATGATATCGATGGAGAAAGGTTCTATGTTTTAGTAAAACCTTTCAGCTTTGGTACAAGAATAATCTTTTCTTCAATAGTTTCTTGTAGCTAAGTGGTTTCTTTGGTTTTTTGATTCGTTTGAGAATGGATTTCTTAACAAAGGTTGTGGATTTCCAATCTCTTAACATGAGAGTAATCAATGTAATCGTGAGTTTTGGATGATCTTTACTGAATTAATGTATTGAAAACACGTCAAGCAAGTTGTAGAATAGTTGTGTTTAAGTCCTATACTAAACATCAAATGTATGATCAAAATGTTTTTCAAAAATTGTTTTCACAGGTTTTACACATGATAGATAGACCAAACAGACTCACTCTTAGTACTCAAGTAGGTCATTATAATAATCAACAACCCACATCTTAGAACTGCGTCGACTCACATAGCTGTGTCACCCCCGAAAGGGTGCTCGTGTTTTTGTCTTTTCCAGGTGCATACTCAGAGTGACGGAAGTGGATACCGGATCCCCTGAGCAAACGGTCCTTGGTAGTTATATGGTGAGTATCTTGGGGGTAGATTCTTCCCTCCCCTGCACTATGATTATTATGATGTTCGAAACTGACTTCGGTTGGATACTACACTAAGTTCATAGTAAGGGTTTATGTTCGGTGCGGAAAATGATAGACTCCCTCGAGAGACCTCCCAACCTTTAGAACAAAGGCTTTGGGGATGGTTATCAATGCACACTACCGTCGAATGGGATTTTCATCAACCATCCGCATTTGATTAAAGTGGGTTGGAAAACTTGGCTTTAGTTGTTCCCACTTAGGTCGTTCCCGTAGGGTGAGTACTTTTTCCCACTACGGCAGGCCTTCTAAAAGGTTGTAATTAAAACAGTAAATTTTCATGAAATTGAAAAGGCAAGTCTGGTATTTTGATCACCCAGTTAAGGGGAGAGCATAGAACTATTGCCACAAACAAAGCAAACAAATGTTCTTTTTAAAACCCAAATCGCAATGTTCTAATCTAAATAAAGATTTTGCTTCACAAATACATGGTGTTCTTTTTAGTCCAAAATACAAGATGAAGTGACTATCCTAGGATTGATTCATTCTTTCCAATTAAGTGAGTATCCTAGGATTGATTCATTCTTTTAAGTGACTATCCTAGGATTGCTTCATTCTTTTAAAGCCCTTACTGGCCGCAGTCGCGTCAGATCCTGTCAAACCTTACTTAAGTTATAGATTACAATTGTAGACTTTTTTTAAAAAAATGTGCTAAAACAGACTTCAAGGGCGCTAAAACAAAGTTAATAGGCGATGCAGGATGACTGATAAGCGCTGCAGTATGGATTATGGGCGTTGCAGGATGGCTTATGGGTGCTACAGAATTCCTTATGGGCGCTGAAGGATGCCTTATGGGCGTTGCAGAATGCCTGATGGGTGCTATAGGATGCTTGATGAGCGTTGCAGTATGCCTGATGGGCGCTGAAGGATGCCTGATGGGAGTTGCAGTATGCCTGATGGGCGCTGAAGGATGCCTAATGGGTGCTACAGTATGCCTGATGGACGCTGAAGGATTCCTAATGGGCGCTAAAGGAAAGTTAAAGGGTGCTAAACTGGGTGTGAACTGCGCTGAAGCATGTTTAATGCGCTAATACGCTCTTTTAGCCGTAACCTGACAGAAAAACTTGCGAAAAGATGTTAAAATTGGGGCAAAATCCCCACGGTGGGTGCCAAAAATGTGTGTAGGAAATGTTAGTATCAAAATGAGATAATATAAACACACCAATGCAACATTAAACTAAAGAAAGCAAGATAAATTGAAATGGAATCAAATAGAGCTTCTTCAGAGTCATTCCATTGTTCTCTATCTCTAGTGATTCTCTTGAAGCTGCTGCTCTCAGATTGTATAAGCAAAGCTTCTTAGAATGGCAACCTGTAGAACGAGTATGCAAAAGGAGAATACTTCTCTATCCTATATGCTGGTGGAGTGAAATGTTGATGTACGGATATGCACAAGGCTATAGATTATGCACAGGGGCTGTGAATTATGGATGTTATTGAAACTATGCTATGAGGATGATAGGCCATGATATGGAATGATAATATGCTAAACTATGCTATGATATGATTCTAAAGGCTATGGATGCTGGAAAGTTAATTGACTATAGTTTTCCTGTATGAAAGCTTCTATGTTTTTCAAAGACCCGGCAGTCCTTTTTATAGATTTTTGCAGGCAAGAGTCTGGCTGGCAAAGATCAATGGCTGTGAGATTGTCTGGTAATTTTGAATGGTGAGAGATGGAGGGGTTGAGAGGAAGATGGAAGATGTTGGGAGGTTGGAGAGAAGAATGGAGGTTTGTCTTCAACCCACGGGAACAACTTTGCACAGGAATAGAGAAATTAATTTTCTGTTTTGAAGTTTGTTTCACAGTTGTTAAAGATAATCCAAATTAAATAAATAAATATATTTAATTTCATGTGAGTTTGATTTTTGATTTTAGGACTATAGAAGATTCAATTAAATATTTAGAATATTTAATTGTGAATAGACTTTAGAAAAATTAATTAAATATTTGGAATATTTAATCGTGAATGGAATTTTAGAAGAATTTTAATCAAATATTTGAAATATGGAATTGTGAATGGACTTTAGAAGAATTTTAGAAGAGAAGAATCTTTAATCTTTATTTGAATAAAATATTCAAGCCAAGATTATATATGATAATTAATATAAATAAATCATAATGTTTATTTAATTAATTAAGAAATAGATAAGAAAAGTGATTAAATAAACTTATTTATTTAATCGAGATGAAAGAATAAATAATATAAATAAATTATTTAGATTTATTTATATGCAGATTGAATTTAGAGATTTAATTAAATATTAAAAAATATTTAATTAATTACCAGACTATTGTGATGTGACCATTTTTAGGTGTATACAATATGTATTCTTGGTTTAGAGTGTTTTCTATTATGTCATGGTTTATTCTTGATACCGGTTTAGAGTTTGGCATATTACTTGTTCTCTTGAGACTAGGATGTATATATGTTATGATGCATATGATCTCCTAGGAAGAGATGGTTAGATCATGTTGTCATTTTTATGTTCTTGATTCATGATTGGAGCTTTGACATTGATCATGTGTGGTTCTCTTTGTATTGGGTACATTGATCATTTACTTGATTACTTCATGATGGTGTTATATTGCATTTGGAGTTTGGCATGGATTGATTGGTTACAGGTACTCATGGATACTTGGAGAATTAGGTGATGGTTGGAGTTCTCTTGTGGTTAGAGAAATTTGCTTGAGATGGTTACTCTTTGGAGGTTTCAACAGGAAGACCGAGGAGCTTTCACCTGGTTATGGACATGAGTTCATGATGGACAGATAGAGGAGATTGTTCTTGGAGTAAGTCATGATGACTTGGTTATCCTAGAGGAGCATTCTCATTCCCCACTCTTGGTCTACTTGGCAATTTATTATTTGAGAGATATTTGCCCATTATATATTTTAGATGTGTTTCATGCTTTGATTTCTCATGGGATTAAGTTGATTCATGGTGATTGATTATGGAGACTCATTTAAGGATTGGTTTAGCATGATTTTATATGATTTATCTTTCATAGATATGTATCTTGAGCTATAGATAGCTACTTCTAGAGGATTCATTTGAGGGATGTTTGGTATGGTTATCTCCTTGTGCATTTGAGTTTATGATGTCATTCTTTGATGAGGATTGTTAGGAGATGGTTTATGGGCTGATTTCCAATATTGGGGATGGTTACTTATGGGTTTGATCTTCTTGATTAGAGAGGCTTGCTTCTATGTTGGCATTGTTTCATTGATTCATATGTTGTACTTGGTCTATGAGATTAAGTGTTATGGATGTTGTTGAGGCTTTTCATTTGGGGTTGTTAGAAGATCATACTTGACACAATAGTACACTTTTGAGGTTTTGGTAGAAGGATATTATGGTTTACAGGTTTCTTTCTTCATGGTTCCTTATGTGGATGTTCATGTTCATATGATTTGGGGAGGATGGTGGCAACATGTTGTGAGAGATTATGCAGCTCTTTGGGTTGCATGTGCAAATCATTGTCATTGTTATTGGTACTTCATGATTTGATTTGCTTATCACACCTTGATATATAGTATTGATTGGTAGACTTGATATGTTTTGACATTACCTATGCAATGGGAGTTCCTGGATATGTATGTTCTTCATTGAAAGGTTTTATACAGGGAGCTTGTGGTTGCAGTTTACAGGTTGCATATGTTCTTGGA
Source organism: Sequoia sempervirens (assembly GCA_007258455.2). Classification (NCBI taxonomy): domain Eukaryota; kingdom Viridiplantae; phylum Streptophyta; class Pinopsida; order Cupressales; family Cupressaceae; genus Sequoia; species Sequoia sempervirens. The sequence continues at coordinate 264,368,600 of VDFB02105785.1, forward strand.
ATGAGTTTATTGATGTATTGATACCTTGGAGGTATGGATGGTTGGATGTATTAGCATGTGTTGTGGATGCTATTTTTGATCGTGTGGTTTTTTTAGTTGACAACAGCTTTGGTTAGAGCATTTGTTATCACTTGTATTTGATGCTTCTTCTTGTGGATTGGTGCATCTTCACCTTGGCATGTTCATTTTCTTCCATAGGTGGCACATTTGAGGAGGAGAGGAGTTCTTTCTTGAAATGGTGGTCACTTTGTTCTTATTGTAGGTATCTTGATGGAGCACGAGAGCATGTTGGAGATTCATGTGGTTTCATGTATTGCTATGATGATATATTTCATGTTTTGATCCCTTATGCAATGTATACAACAAGTGGGAGAATGTTGGGATATGAAGTTGTACACCATTGCATAAATTGATTTATTACAATGTTTTAATTAAATAATTCTTTAGTTGTGATGCACCTTGGTGGTGTTGTTAATCACACTAGGTAATTATTTGGGGACCACTTGATGTTGTATTGTAACATTGTATTATTATTTAATGTGTGGAATACATGTGATAATAATTTAATATTGGGGAAATATTAAATAAAGTGATGTCTTAGTACCCAATATTAAATAAGGGGTTAGTGTTTTTGTATTCATATGGTTTTGTGGCACATGGTTTCACCTTACTACTAGTTGTATTTTGTGTGAGCTTGTGTCTATAAAATCAAACACATGTGTAGTGGTTTAGGTTGGCTGAGTGGTTTAGCTATCATTTTTTAGTCTTCTTGTGGAGTGCATTTGTGAAGCATGGCATGGGATGTGTGGATTCATGCTTGGACACATGGGAATGCATTGGAGGGCTTGATGCTTTAGAGGTGTTCATTGTAACTCTTGTATTTTCTTTATGGTTGATTAATATGATGGAGTATGGATGCTTTTGGAGGCTGGGTTTTTCCCTCTTGCGGGTTTTCCCAAGGTATATCTTGTATCATCTTTGATGGGTATGTTTTCTATTCTCTTGCATATGGATTTTGAGTACTTATTTGCATGAATATCTCTTTTGGGTTATGTGGAAATTGTCATTAGATGGCTGCAAGTTTCCTTACAAGGTTGAGAGAGAATTTGTGAGAGGTTTTGTGGGAGAATTATGGAGAGAAATAGTGAGAGGCTAAAAGAGGATTTTGGAGGTTGTTCTTGGTGGAATTTGCAAGCAAGCTAGAGCCATTAAGCTAGGAGAGAGGAATAATCAATTGGAGCTTTTATACAAGCATGTCAGTTCTATACCTTTGTCTTTTATATTGAAAAGGTTAAATAGATTTGAATACTATGTTGGAATGGAATGGTATGAGTAAGTTGTGATACTTGATTATGTTTGAATGTTCTTGGATATTATTTGCTTTGATGTAACCTATCTAGTAGTTTAATGCTTTTATATACCCTATATGGGATTTTATATGATGTGTTTCTATTTAGAATTTACATAGTTAGTCTATGTTATGTGTATGTAGAAATAAATGTGAAATATGGATTACATCAATATATTGGGGGAAAATAACTTGAATTTTTTAGCTTATAATGCTAGGAAAACCTTGGGAATAATAAGGCTAGCAACACAATAATAGTAATGATATGAAAGATGTTTCCTCATTGATAAGATCTGATGTCATGCGAACCATATTGTTAGTCTATACTAGAATGAACATTTGATCATTGCTTTACTTGATTATTGATTAAAACCCTAGGTTGAGAATAACCTACTTGGTTGAGTTGTTTATTTTATATTTATTTAAAGCACATAGGTTGAGATTAACCTACATGATCGATCTAATCATTGATTTTTAATATTATCCTGGGATTAGGGTAAACTAAAGATGAGATTAACCTATGTGATTAAGTTGATCACTTGAATTTGTGAATTACTATTTGATTGGAGCCATAGGTGGGATTACCTTGCCAATTTTTTTGTTTTATACTCTTGACATGAAGTCATTTTTATTGATGTGAATGTACTTTTTGAATAGCCTTTTATTGATGAGATTATACTCTTGAATAAGAGTCCTTTATTGTTGAGACTATACTTCTAAATGAGTCATTTATTGATATGATTATTCTTTTGATTGAGGCCATTTATTGTTGACGTCATACCTTTGAACTAAGGTCATTTATTGATGAGAATATACTTTTGATTAGAATAATTTATTGTTGTGATATGTTCCTAAATGGAGTCATTTATTGATAAGTATTCATTCTATGATAAGCTGAAGCTTATGTAGCTATACTTTACATTATGAAGTTATTTGTTACAAATATATTTGAAAGTTAGAGCCATGAAGAGTTTTTAGGTTATTCCTGGGGTTAAGATAACCTAATGAATAGGGTAGCTTATGCATAGAAATTACTTAGTAGAAATGTCAGGGTAAATAAAAATAAGAGAACGGGTTATTTTTAGGGCTAGTACAACCCAATGAAGGGGATAGCCTATGCATATAAGAATATAATGGTCATTACATATCAAGTTAGAATGGTGGGTGAGCATGTGATGTCCATTTTGAAATAGGGGTGATGAATAATTTGGCCAAAGTGGTGTAATTCGCCACTGGTTACACTGTCAGTTCACTATGTTACCTTTTAGCATGCTATTCTAGGATTTTCGTACACGTAGATTGTAGCCACTGTATGGTAAAATTATAGTATTTTAGGACACAACAATAGCTTTGAATTGGCTAGTATTTTGAGGTTTATGAACCAAACTCTTCATCGAAGGGTAGGGCCATCTTACCATGTGTGGTAGATGTGCAGGGGATCGCAATAAGTCTGTGGATGATGAAAAAGTGCTTGAGTGATGCTTCTCCTCTTTGGTCAGCGAGCCAAGATTTGATAGGGGTTTTCCTGAACCATTGCATTTCTAGTGCCAATGGAGCTCAGATAACCTATGTATGTTTCTTGTAACTATTTCTATGAAAGATAGAGAATGTAAATTGTATCTTTTTTAAGAAATCGTTACTTTGGAAAGATTGTAACATTTTGTGGAAAGAAATGATAAAGTTGAATCTTATTATATCTAATATGCATATTATCTTATGTTGAAAAGAAAAATCTTATCACTATGTGATTGTAATCTTAGTTTATTATTTGAGGTTAAAACTATGAAAATTTATTTGAGGAACAATGGGCATGTTACACATGGTATGAGAGCTATGAGGTTCAGCTCAGCTCTGGAACCTATGAGCTCATTATGCAAGTGATGTGTAAACCCTATCAAAGTATAATGGATGAAAAGTTCTTATGGAAAGAGGAAAAGATCAAAGTGGAAATAGAAATGGAAGTTAAGAATCCTTAAAATTTGTTTAATTTTTGGACTAGGAAAGAATCATCCCTAGAGTTGAAAACTACTAAACCAAATTTTCAATATGATACACCTTTAGATTGTAGAAGATTATGCCACCAGGTTTGGTAGGAAAGTTAAGGAGGATTACCAATGAGTACCTTCACCCTACGAAATTATTTAAATGACTGTGAGGGATATAAAGAATTGAAGTGATTTCCCTTATTGATAGCAACTTGTAGGTGCAAAGAGTCAAGGAATTTGGATTGAGTAGGGATATTATGAATCTATGAGTATGCTTTATTGGAAAAGAACTAATGGATAGCATAAATTGGAAACTTTTATCGAATTAGGAATTCAACATTTTGTGAATCAAAAACAACTAGAGAGGTAACAAGAGGTTGGATAAACCCTTGACAAACCTGAATCGATACAAGGTTAAAATCTTGCAATGATAATTGGAGTCAAGAGAGAAATTTGATACCTTTGAATGAAGGTTAGAGACCAGATTGGTCAAGAAAAGAAGCAACCTATGAAGAATAAAAGCTGACATGAATCCACTAACCAAAATAGACAAGGTCAATTAGAAGTTTTGATTGGAAAATAAATTGAACAATTCAAACAAAGGGCTTAGTTAGAGCATAGTTTGGTTGAAGTGTGAATAGAACTTACCAACTTTTCAATGAAAGTAATTTATGTTAGATCTTTAAATGATCAATTGAATATGTTGCAATGAGAAAATGAATATGGTTAAAAGGAAATTCATGTACATGGAGAAGAGAATTGGAACGAAACACTAGAGTACCTCTTAGCTTGTAAATTTGATGATTATGTTGGAGTACTGGACCACTAAGAGGGGGGGTGAATCAGTGGTCAAATAAAACCAATCTCAAAAACTTATTTCCATTAACTACACAAAATTTTTAGATATGTACTTCATAAAAGAAGACAAAGATATGCAAATTATAATATCACATGTGCATCAAGAATATTGAACCAAGTACACAACAATACATCATCAAGGAGACAAAAGACACCAAGTTTATGAGTAGAAAAATCCTAAAAGAGTAAAAAAAACCACTCTTCGATAAATGCTCTATTAGGCCACTCAAGCCAAAACTTTGTTGTGTGCAATTTGTGTGTCTCACTGACAACACAACAAACCTCACTAGCTATCATGCCTCATTGGAAAAACAAAGCTAATAAGAGCACCCACTCCTTATCACTCCAACTCTAAGGTCTCACTGACCAATCCCCAATCCTGAATACCTTTAGTGAGCACCAACCCATCAAGAGCACCAACTCTCCTTCGAAAAACCAACTCTGAAGACACTGAAGCACCAACTCCAGACTTTGAATACAAGAATAAGTAAATTGCAGAAGGTTTCTCTATTTCTCTACAATTCATTCCTCAAGGTTTTCAATTCAAAACACTATCTCTTTAACTGTAATTCATATACCTCCTCATTAGAAATTCAACTACAATTCTTCAATTCATTCAGATGCATTTCACCATTTCTTTCACCTGTATCTCACTATTTCATTCAGTTGTATCTTCCATTTACAAATACATGTATTTTCAATTCACATATTTATGCATCTTCAATTCATAACACTCTGCATCTTTATATCACAAACATGTATCTCCATACCTTCATTCACTGTATTTATGTCTTTACACTTTCATTATCAATATATCCATCGTTCATTGTCTTCATTCTTATCTTTTATGCAAAATTTATGCATGTCCTCATCCCTCTATACATTGTATATGCATGTCTTCATATGATATATCTAAGTAATACAAACTCCAAAGCTACTTCATCTTCTTATATACTATACACTTACCTCCATCCTTCTTTGCACTGCATCTGTGTATATATTATTCTATACGAAGTTTGTGTATACCTTTTAATTCAAAATATCCTCATTTGATATGTATCACCACATCTCATTACATTCATGTCTTTTCAGTTTCTTTTTTTTCTATTTTCATATTCCTAATGCTTTTCTCATTTTACTTCATAAAGACACACCACACTAACAAAGAATTATTACATTCCTCAAATAGAATCTGAATATTCTTCAAAAGCAATCCCTTTTTCTTTACAAAACAACTTCACGGAGTGACACATCAAACTTACATACATACATATTCTGCCACCTATCAATTTTAAGATTCAAGAAATAGTTGCAAAGGTTTAAATATGAGCTCTTGATTATAGACTCCTGCCAGATTGAACTTTAAAAGATAGCCATTGATTATTATAGGAATGCTACAATTTAGATATTTCACTTTTTAAGCTAATTGCAGGGGCCAGTTGACAATGGGAATGAACCCCTTGAGACTTCACTTAAATAAACTTTAACCTCCTATAATTGGTCAATGAACAAATAAAACAAAAAGTACATTTCTTAGATGATCTCTATAAACCCTAGGTTTCTTAGGGTTTAGCATTGAAATTAACTTAAAGTTATAGCATAGAGATTTAAATAATATGATGAAGACACCATGCTATCATCATGCTAATAAACTTACCAACTCAATATAACTTGAATGATCAACAAAAACCTTGAAATAAATCAATCATGTTATAAATTTGACCATGAAGAACAAATGGAACTTTTCATGATAAGTTCCTTTGCAACAACACTAGGAAGTAGATGATGAAACATGCCATTAGTGATAAACCACCTCAAGTCTCTTTGACAACAACACCATGTAAACATTCTTAAATTTCTTGGCAACCACACTATAAACTAAATGAAGAATGAGCATCAACACTATAACATCAACCTTCAAGAAAGTGCCAACCTTGTAAGCAATGACCCTTTGTTTGTTGAATCAACATAAAATTTGATACAAAATATTATCAAAGTGCAAGTTCCCAATGCATCAACACAAAAGTGCATCAAACACCAATACACAAAAGTGATATCTTCACAAATCTTGCATCAACTTCATGAAGAAGGAGCTCATGTAGCAAGTTATTCTTATCAACCTTACCTTTGCATCAAGACCATTATCAACCTTACCAACACAACATGAAACCATAAAAGGAACTTTAACTTTTGGACAAACCAATCCTTTGATATCAATGACAAACATCATGCCAAAAAACTCCCCCTTTGGCATCGATGTCAACTTCTCCCATTTACACCTTATTGCTCCTCCTTGCACTTGCAAAGTGTGTTTCACAAACAAATAGAAAACAAGTAGCTCTTCTCCCAATTTGACAACAATGACAAAGGGTGAGTAATAAGAAGACAATATCATCAACTGTGATTGAATGAATAACTGAAATACCAAAGTTTATGCAACATACCACTGACACTACATTATATGCAAACATCATACTCTTGTTATCCAATAAAGCTCCCCCTAACTGGTATGTACTTTATGAATGCCATCTCTATTAAAGAAATGAATGAACTACTGCAAATTCATTGTTCACGATACAAGAGTACCATGAAACCATCCATTGTCAACAAAGAATATTCAATGTTACTGAGAATAAGAGTGAGACAATAAACCATGACAGTGAACCAAACATTTCACTATCACATCACCATACAAAGGGCATTGTCAACTACCAATCCTCTATGAATAAGGACATTTTCAAATTGTAAATGATCATTGTAATATATCAAGACCACAACTGTAAACATGACATTGTCAGAGCACTTGAGAAGCATAGAATTGTCATTGTGCACTTTGAAGGAAGTGATCAGTGAAAAATGAGAACAAAGGGATTTGTTTGTTCATTGTGAGCATGTTCACATTGTATTTGCATCCAAGATCACCTCAAATAAGTCACACTCCATTTAAAAATCCAAGATCTAAAGTGTAATTTCCAAAGTGTTTCAAAGCTACACTCTTATAGAAAAGCAGTGGCAATAGATTACAAAAAGTAAAGAGTATTGTCATTGAAAGCTCACTTAACATAAGTCATATGGAAGAAGCAAGATAATCCATTATCACAAGAAACTAATGCTTTACACTACCATGTGATCAAAATCACAACAAAGAATTGAGATACCATCTACCCAAGTTACTATCCAAGCAAGATTTGAGAAACAAAATAGTAAGCGATAAACTATTGTCAAGACTATCACTTAACTATTGATGTCACTAGATGCTAAACACAATCATATTCTGAATCCATAACTATGTATAATTTGAATACAAATACTTGGAAATTTCAAAAATGAAAGAGGAATAGTATTTGATACCACTGGTCTCTGTCAAAAGATTGAAGGCATTGATCACTGAAATGAGTAATTACCACAGTGATTAGTCACAAATAAGTGGAAGAACATTATCCAATCATCATTGCATCATGCTAAATAATTTTCATGTTGACTTCACACTAAACAAAATCACTTCCACTGTCATCAAGATCCAAGATTACACTGTCATAAGAGAACATTATTACAAATGGACTGCTAAGAGATAACCCACTATCAAAAAGATACTACCATCTGACCAAGCAATCCAATTAAGTGGAGTAAGTACTAAGCATGTGAAATGGTATTGCAATAAGATCAATAAGATGATAAACCAAAGCATATAAACATGTACTAAAAACTAAAACATAGTCACTGTCATAGTGAGTATTGTCCAATGCTTAAGTAAGGGAACCACAAGGCAATGTACACTGGAAAAAAAAATAGCCAACCGAAGTTTTTCATTGTCCAACCTTATAAGGAAAACACTGTTGCAAAGTTATCACAAACCTAATCAAGAAACTGGCTCAATTCAAGTGCTCAAGGCATTGTTCAACCATTATCCACTACACTATATGGTATTGGAAAGTAGTTCATTTTATGCACCAAACATCAACTGTCACTCAATGACTATCATAAACTATAAAATGACCATTGTCATTACTCCTCTTGGATAAATCAATGCAAATCATTGGCAAACAATGAGTGAGAGAATATTTAGGGAAATCACTAAATTTTGATAAAGCACCATAACCAGGTCTAGTGTTACAGTCAGAGTATCATACCATTGACCAAGTACCATGTCACTGTTCAAGATCCATCAAGATCTATCTTACACATTGATCAAGTATCATGTCACTATTCAAGATCTACCAAGATCCATCTCACACTACAAATACCAAATAAGGACTTCTACAAGCAAAGACACTATACCCTTGCTACAATATTTTCCCAAGACTACCTGCAAATCCTTTATGACCAAGATCACTAACCAACACCACTAAAGAATGTCTAAGAAAAACATAGCATGCAATAGCGTGCTAGATTGAAAAGAAATTCACTGACTAAATATTGAATGAAGCTCATTTGAGAGACATATTGACCATATTTATCACTGTCAAAACACTAGCAAGTTAATGAAGATTGTCCCTACATTGTCACAAATCAATTAAAAACAAATCCCTATCAACAGGGTCAAGAGTCAAGACACTGATACACCATTGTGGACTGTCCAGGAATATTACACAAGGAAAGCATGTCAAACCAAGTGAAGACCATTGTCACTATAAGCAAGAAAATTTCCTCAAAGCACTTTCAAGCACCACAACTATACAAGATTCATAATGAAGGCATTGTTTCAAGCATAGCAAAGGTTTTTTCAAGCCACTATGTCACAAGAATGTCATTAGATTATCAAGACAAGTTCTCAAACTCAAACCACTATTTTCCATCACCTTGTGAGCAAGATAGTCAATGAGAAGCATTGATAAAAAAATTTGACTAAAATCACATGAGAATACCAATACAACACTACTTGTAATCATATACCCAGCTTGGGCAAATGACAAAGAGAACTTGCACAAAAAAATCATGAAATTACCAAAGATTCATTAGACACCATCATTGCATCTATCACTGTGATTTCATGCAAAGCATCCTCTGACTACCTTTCAAAGCATTGGATACTTGAAGTATTTCTTTAATAACAATATCACCTTCAATGCATTTTGACTGCCTTAACCTTCAAAACATATGAACATTTGATGTGAGCCTATATATCAAAGTGCAAGAACCAAATTGTCACCCCTCAAGATCACCATTGCAATGTACCTTTTAGCATGCTTTCCATCTTGAGTACAAAAGAATATACAAACTTTTCATGACCAAATTGATCACTCCATTTTCCCTAAACTTTTGAGAACACTGTATAAGGCATTCAACAATAAAACTGCCAAGACAATGGCACACACATAAAGCACTATGCAATGATAGAAAATTTCCATACAAGTCATCAAGATCACTGCCCCAAATCCAAAGATCAAATACCAAACATTTTTGTTCTTTTCAAGACTCATGAAAGTGTATACGCTTGATGATCAAAGGATTTCTCAAATTTTTACAGTTATTCTTGAATGAACATATAAGGTTAGCAAAACATGGACTATTTGGTTGCATTCAAAACTACCACTACTTTACTAAACATTTCCATGACAAACCAAAAATCAACATGCCCTTTGTCATTAGGTGTTGTCTTCAAATACCATCTTACATCTTGAGAATTTGAGCCTACAAACTCCTTGTTGTTGCTTAAAGGGATTGAATGATAAGACTATAAAAACTCCCCCTAAACTCATGCAGATCTTTATGCTTTCATAGAAGTCTCTTGTGTAGCATGCACAAGATTAGATTCTTTTTGTTTTTGTTCATGTTTCCTCCTCCAAAATTTCTCATGCTCTTTCCTTTTCCAAGCTTTTTCAGACTCTTTATTTTTCTTGTTTGACATGTTTTCCCTCCTATCATGATTAGGTGGACTCACTAATCTTCTTCTACAAAATTGTGCTATATGTCCAAGGTTGGAACATTTATAACAACCTACATTCATATTTCTATAAAATGCAGATTGACTCCTTCTACAATCAATTGTTTTGTCCATTATCATTACAAGAGTAACAATAACCATGGAAACATGAATAATTGTACCTAATTTTCCTTGCTAATGACCTTCTCATACTTTTCTAAGGATCATGAACTCTTCTATATCCATCTTCATAAGTATTCTGATTTGCAAGCTTTTTGAAATTAAAACTTGATTCTCCTTGTTCATATGTTGCTCCTTTTGACAAGCTTGTCAATTTCATTGGTTCCTTTGACACTGTAGTATCTTTGTTACACATTTCTCCTTCATATCCTATCCCAAATTTGTTTGACATAGATCTTTGAATTAGCAGCATTTTCTCAAACAACTTGGTGCTCTGCTCATTTTGTAAACTTCTTTTCAAATCTTGATTTACCTTCTCTAATTTCTCTTTTAAGGACAGCATTTCAACCTTTGACTTTTGGAAATCTTCTACTTTGGTTTGCAACTTCTTGTAAGTGGCTTCTTCCACTTTTTTAGACTCTTCCAATTGCAACTTTAGTTTCTCAATAATCCGATTAGATTATTTTTACTTCATCTTGATTTCTTCTTTCTCTCTTCAATTCTTCTAAGGCAACAATCAATTCTTCTTCAAGATAAACTTGTGCTTCCTCTTCATTATTTTCATCATATGATTCATTTGCAACTTCCATGAACTGTAACTTGTCTCTTTTTGCATCAGACATTCCTACATGACATTCTTTAGAGCCAAGAACATTAGAAACATCATCAACTTTTGTAATAGACTTCTCTTTCTTTTGATTAAAATCTTTCTCCTTTTTAGAAATTTTATTTCTATACCTCTTTCCCATTGTACTCCACCGCCAAGATCAACCCAATATGATTAAACTTATTCAGGTAACCTACTACTCTGATACCACTTGTTGGAGTATAGGACCACTGAGAGGGGGAGTGAATCAGTGGTCGAATAAAACCAATCTCAAAAACTTATTTCCCTTGACTACACAAAATGTTTAGATATGTACTTCATAAAAGAACACAAAGATATGAAAATTATAATATCACATGTGCATCAAGAATACTAAACCAAGTACACATCAATACATCACCAAGGAGACAAAAGACACCAATTTTATGGGTAGAAAAACCCTAAAATGGTAAAAAAAACCACTATTCAATAAATTCTCTATTAGGCCACTCAAGCCAAAACTATGTTGTATACAATTTATATGTCTCACTAACAACACAGTAGGCCTCACTAGTTGAATATCATGCCTCACTGGAAAAACAAAGTTTATAGGAGCACCCACTCCTTATCACTCCAACTCTAAGGTCTCACTGACCAATTTCCAATCCTGATTACCTTTAGCGAGCACCAACCCACCAAGAGAAGCAACTCTCCTTCGAAGCACCAACTCCAATGGCTGAAGCACCCACTCCAAACTTTGAATACAAGAAAAATTAAATTACAAAGGGTTTCTTTGTTTCTCTACAATTCATTCCTCAAGGTTTGCAATTCAAAACACTATCTCTTTCACTGTAATTCATATACGTCTTCATTAGCAATTCAACTACAATTCTTCAATTCATTCAGATGTGTTTAACCATTTCTTTCAACTGCATCTCACCATTTCATTTAACCGTATCTTCCATTTACAAATACCTGTATTTTCAATTCACATATTTATGCATCTTCAATTCACAAATTTGTGTGTCCTTATATCAGTTATTTGCATCTTCAATTCATAACACTCTGCATCTTTATATCACAAACTTGTATATGCATACCTTCATTCATTGTATTTATGTCTTTAGACTTTCATTATCAATATCTCCATCATTCATTGTCTTCATACCTATCTTTTATGCACAATATTTGCATAACCTCATCCCTCTATACATTGTATATGCATGTCTTCATCTGATATATCTAAGTAATCCAAACTCCAAAGCTACTTCATCTTCTTATATATTGTACACATACCTTCATCCTTCTTTGCACTACATCTGTGTATATATTCTTCTATAAAAATTTGTGCATATCTTTTAATTCACAATATCCTCATTTGATATGTATCATTGCATCTCATTACATTCATGTCTTTTCAGTTTCTTGTTTTTTCTATTTTCGTGTTCCTGATTTTCTTCTCATTTTACTTCATAAAGACACACCGCACTAACAAAGACTTATTACATTCCTCAAATAGAATCTGAATGGTCTTCAAAATAAATCCATTTTTCTTCACAAAATAGCTTCATGGAGTTACACATAAAAATTACATACATACACATTCTGGCACCTATCAATTTTAAGATTCAAGAAATAGTTGTTGCAAAGGTTTAAATATGAGCTCTTGTTTATAGACTCCTGCCAAATTGAACTTTAAAAGATAGCCATCGATTATTTTAGGAATGCTACAATTAAGATCTTTCACTTGTTAAGCCAGTTGCAGGGGCCAATTGACAACAGGCATGAACCCCTTGAGACTTCACTTAAACAAACTTTAACCTCCTATAATCGGTCAATGAACAAATTAAAAAAAAGGACTACATTTCTTGGATAGTCTCTATAAACCCTAGGTTTCTTAGGGTTTAGCATTGAAATTAACTTAAAGTTCTAACATAGAGATTTAAATAATATGATGAAGACACCATGCTATCACCATGTTAATCAACTTACTAGCTCAATATAACTTGAATGATCAACAAAAACCTTGAAATAAAGCAATCTTATTATAAAGTTGACCGTGAAGAACAAATGGAACTTGTCATGATAAGTTCCTTTGCAACAACACTAGGAAGTAGGTGATGAAACATGCCATCAGTGACAAACCACCTCAAGTCTCTTTGACAACAACACCATGTGAACATTCTTAAATTTCTTGGCAACCACACTATAAACTAAATGAAGAATGAGCATCAACACTATAACATCAACCTTCAAGAAAGCACCAACCTTGTAAGAAATGACCCTTTGTTTATTGCATCAACATAAAATTTGATACAAAATAAGTGCAAGTTCCCAATGCATCAACATAAAAGTGCATCAAACACCAATACACAAAAGTGATATCTTCACAAATATTACATCAACTTCATGAAGAAGGAGCTCATGTAGCAAGTTATTCTTATCAACCTTACCTTTGCATCAAGACCATTATCAACCTTACCAACACAACATGAAACCATAAAGGGAACTTTAACTTTTGGACAAACCAATCCTTTGATATCAATGTAAAAGCATACCATGATGAGTAGGAAGGGAAAGTAATAGTCAAACAACTATCAAAAGCCGACAACAAGGAATGTTAAATCACTTCAACCAATTTGGAGTGAGAGGATGAATGTTAAGAGTTCAACTTTAAAGATGATCTAATGTTTTGGAAACCCTAAGGGGGGAAGAGTGAGAGTAGATGTACTCAAATAAGCATCCTTTTCAACAAGAATTAATGTTATATCTCTGGTAGGAGAGAAATTTTAAAAAAAAGTTTTAATCTCAATGACCACAACAAGGTTGCTAAAGTTAAGAGGTTAATGTGATGGAATTTTTAGAGAAACGTAGTGGACAGGTCAAGGCTTATGACCAATGAGAGAAATATTTACAACACAAATTCTATTTTTAATTGTTACAAGAAAACAATTGGTTATTATCACAAAGAAAGATAGGCAATATGCTTGATCATGATAGGGAAGATTTATGAACTTGTGATTTTGAGTTTGATGCGAGGGGAAGCAATACCTTTTTCCAATAGCTTCTCTAAATGCACACATCAACTTCACTATTCCTTCCAACAAGAAACTTGATCACCCAACTCAACTCACACAACCAGACATGTTTGAAGGACTTGGGGATGCTGTGTACACTCTCAAAATGTCAAAACAAGACCAAATAACCTGACTTTACACTCAAAAACTCCCATTCTCTCATCACTCTTACACAAGCCCATGCAACCTTGCAACATTGCCAAATAGGACAGTCAAAATAAAAACTTATTAAAGGCATTAACCAGACAATGAAATCAGGTTTTAGACTTCTAACAAGATCCCCCACAAGTTCCCAAAAGCACAGGATCAAACACCCAAAACAAATGTATCAAAAGATTGATTTACAAGCCATAAACAAGGCTTAACTAGGCATGTACAAGGAAGCTTTCAACTTGTCAAGGCACACCCCAACACCCCTAATGCCTTTAAAAGACTCCAACAGGTTCCCCAAGACCCCTTTCACATATTTCATTCATTCTATTTCTTTAAAATACTCAGAAATCAAAAGAAAAGCTTACAAATGATCATTTTCTGGACTGTTTCAAGGTAAAACCAGACCTAGGGCATCACATAACTTTTGCAAAACTCCATTTTTCAATATGAAACAAATTGAAGAATGTAAAGGAGTCCTAAATCTACCAATCCACCAGTTTTTAGATTTTTCCCACGGTGGAAATGGGAATTACATCCATTTTGGTGACCAAACCCTTGTTTTGCAAGATTTCAGACCCACTTTCACTAAAATTGATGTAACTTATTCAATTCTTAATGAAAACGAGAAAAATCACCACCAAAAGAAAGTAGATTCTTCCCTCTTTCAAACCATTTCAATTTGGAGTCCGTACAATGATGTACCAGACCGTACCAAGCACGGGATCAGGAAAAAATGCTGTAAAAAACAGAAAAAACAAAGTTTTCTTCTTATTAAATGCTTCAAAACTTCAAAACTGCCAACAACAGCCCAACCTCGACCCAAGGGAGGCTTATTAAACTTGTTTCCCATCATTTACAACTGCCCTCAACTTATTTTTGAAGGAGGGAACCATTAGTTAATGAAATTACATCATTAATGCTGATTTTACGCCAAATTTCCTTATGACAACTTTGCATTTTGAAGCAACTTTGCAATCCTAAAGACCTAAGACCTTAACAACCATTCAAATAACATTGAAACAGCCTTATTACATTTTCAAGACCCCAAACCTTGCACAATTACATAAAAATTCACATTTTTGCCTTCAAAGGCTACAAAAGCAACTTTTAGTGCAAGATTGCATTGTTGCATATTTTGACTCAAAACTCAAAAACTCACCCTAGATCTTGCTCAATGGTCTTGATTGACCTTATTAATGACTAAAAGACTCAAAAAGACTAATTCTAACCTCCTAACAACAAATTTTCATTAAATGAGCGAAAATGGAGGATGAGGTGTAGGTGCTCTTGCACTAGAGTTATCGAGAAACGTTCATGCTTGGTAACTAGGTATGTGATAATTGTTGACATCTTTTGGAAGATAACAACAAACCAGCATGATGAAATGAGATTATTACTCAACTAATAAAAAAATACTTATTGGAAGAAATAGATTGAGCTGAAAATCAAAATACAACTTTTGAAAAAGATTAAAGGATGAAAGAAATCCAAGATCTGGATGTCCTAAGATGAAGGAATTTAGCTCTGCCATCAATATTTGAATATTATATTTCGAGAATAGAATATGGCATAAGTCCATAAAAGAGGTTTCACTAAGTCAAGATGGACTATTATGAACCAAAGAAGGAACCTATGTACCCAAAACTTTGGGGGATGAAAGAATGGATGAGG
Source organism: Sequoia sempervirens (assembly GCA_007258455.2). Classification (NCBI taxonomy): domain Eukaryota; kingdom Viridiplantae; phylum Streptophyta; class Pinopsida; order Cupressales; family Cupressaceae; genus Sequoia; species Sequoia sempervirens. Next base: position 264,384,321 of record VDFB02105785.1, read on the forward strand.
TAAAATATTTCATATTCAAGCACACAAGGGAATGACAAAAAAATTTGGATGGGGAACCACTATAATCTAGAAGGGGATAGAGGATAATGCTACTAGGTATGTAGCATTTTGATGTCCAGAATGCCATAGGATGAAGACAAGATGTCGACATCAACAGGATTTGTTGACTCCCATGGAATTCCAGAAGGGAAGTGGTAGATTATTAGAATGGTTTTGATCTTTCTATGTCGATGGAATTGGCATAATTTTATGGGAGATAGACTCACCAAGGTAACCAATATAGATTGGGAAATTTGATTTATAGGATATCATACCTAAACAATTTAATGTGTGAAGCATCGGATTAATGTTCCTAAGAAGGTTATCTCAGATAGGAACAAACAAGTATTGATAAGGTTTTGTGAAAAACGATGATCAACTTATGAAAAATTTAATTGAATGAATGCTCAATTTACTACTGCCAGTTAGGAAAAAGGGATAAACCAAATCTTGGAGGATTTGTAGAATACTTATATTACAATAAAACTTCTATCATTGAAATTTGGTTCATGATATGGGAAAAAGGGTTGAATCTCTATAAAGTTGGGATAAGCTAGGGAATAGGATTAACCTTAGACTGGAAAAGTTGTCAAAATGATCAAAGAAACTTTGTTGACACAAATCTTGAAATAAGAAGCAATATCATTATGCTTAGAACTGAAAGGTGTCTAAGGGAAATGTTATGCTCAAGATGGATAGTAGTCAAAGGTAGTACTAATATTCTTGAGGAAAATTTTTGAGTTAGTGATGGATGGACTTGACTTTCAAGTTATTCAATGGTGTAAGACCAAAGGGAAGGATGGGACCCACGGTGTAGTGTGCAATGCACCGAAATTCATTTCCTATTTGGGTTACACTAAGGATAATTGTATTAGCCAAGGAGAATGTGTTTTTCCAGTCACTATAATGTGTCATAAAGAATACAGTCACTAATTTACTTATGATGTACATATGAGTTAATATATAATTATGATGTATAATTCTTTGGAGAGAAAGTTTGCTTGAGCACACAAGTTCTTCTTATATATTAGCACAATCACTTAATTGAAGGTTCGGGAAGCACAAATGAGATTGCAAAGGGTCATCCTAGGAGGGAAGAATATTAGGATATTTATGATAAAATACTTATTACCTGCATGATATGGAAAATAGAAGGTAGAATATTTATTTGACTTTATCTATATGATTAAGTGCTTTAAATCATTGGGGACAATGATTCTGAAGGGGGGAAGTATGTTACACCCCATCTCATAGTTACCGAGTTACCTTTACCTTGTGAGTAAATATGATGATAAATGTTATTCAATACTTTCATATGTTTAAGTAGGTGAAGGAAATATTGAATATGTATTATGATGTTATTACTTTTGAAAAAAAAAATGATTATGTTTTATAGTGATAGGAAATGTGATGAAAGAATATGAATTTCAAATGATTGCATTAATGCCTTAATGATGTAAATGATTTATGATGCAAGCAGATTTCATGAGAATGGTTAACTACTATTGTAAATGTGCTAAGTTGGATGCAGGTATGGGTTCACACCTCTAGAAGGGAGGGGAAGTATCACTTAGAGAAGGACGGTTCGGATAACCCTAATGAACCTAACGAAGTTTACACACTCGGGTGCAGGAGCACCCAGGGCCTTCAAGGAGCACGTCAAGAACCAGGAGAGTGCAAGGGTCAAGAGGACCTTCCAATCATGTCAAAGCATCAATTATGATGTATTGGAGCCTATAATGGCATTTGGGTTGAATGAGTGTAATGAGAATGTTCAAAGTTTCAAGGTTCCTGATAAGGAATTTGGATTAAAAATGCAATGTAAGGGAAAATTAGGTTCTAGGGGTTTTGATTAATGATATTATGCTTAAATAGGTCAAATAAACTTGGATAGTGAATATCCAATGGTTTTTAGGTGATAGATTTTAATAAATCTCTAGTTTGTAATTTCAAATTTTTAAATTTTAGTTTAGGCGGGAAAAGGAGTTTTAGGTGTTTTAGAGGTAATTATGCATTGTAATCAATTCCAATCAGTTGGATCAGTTGGGGGATGATTCTATAACCAAAATGGTCATTTTACAGAGGTTGGGCATTTGGAGAAGTGACTGTACGGACTGCTACAGAAAATAGTGAAAAAACATAGTTTTCTTGCATTTTCTTGAGTCTTTTTGATGATCTATTGATTCCTTTTGAATTTCTAATCAATTGGATGGTTAAAGAACCTATATTTACTTTCAATTAACCTCTTGAATGATCTGATACATGTTTATAATCAGTTCTTTGCATTATATTGCTGACTGTCCTAAAAAAAGTGCAGATTTTTCACTAATTTTGGTGATTTTCATGGATGATTGATCCATTTCAAGGTAGAATGCTGCTGTGACCTGTGAAATGGATCATTCCTAACATGTATCATACATATTTAACCAAATAATGTGCAGGAAGGAAGAATATCAAGGTGTACACCAAGTTGTCAAAGGGAAAAGTGCTTGAAGATGGAGGCTAGGGTGTAGCAGCAGAAGATCTGCCTTAATGAGGGGCATGTTTTTGAGTTTGGAACAACTAAATATGTTGTCCTAATGGTGTAGAGTCAATGAGAAAGTTCTGGAAGTGATTGGAAGGTTAGTTTTCAAGAAGCCCTAGTTTTTGAGGCAAGTTGAGGAAGGGTTTGTGCTGGAGCATGTTAGGGGTGTCATAGAGGTCTAAAAACTTGGATTCCTTAGTTTTGAGTCATTTTAGGATATTTCTGAAAGTTTTGTTAGGGTTGAGTTTAAAGGGGGGTTGCTTTGTAAAAGTGGGCTAATTAGGCCTAGTCTTTTAGGAGACAGCAGATTTTGGAAGGGTTTTTCTAAAGCAAGTGATATCAAGGTTTGGATATGTTGTTTTTCATCACAAACCACACTTGAAACAGTCATTATATTGGGGGTTCCTTTGGAAATTTTGAGTGCAAAGTCAAAAATCCATCGCTAGAGGCCTAGTTGGGCTAGTAGCCTAGTTAAGGTGAAAAATTGGTTTTGTGTCTAAGTCAAAGGGTTGGGCTTTGAAATCATTCAAAACAAGTTTTTTTGGGTCTCTTAAGAGTTTTCCTAGGGTTTGGGTCCATAAGGAAGGAAAATAAGTCATGAATGCAAAGTTGAGGCCTTATCTCCATGTTGGTGCCTAGTTGAAAGGTTGAGAGTGAATCATTGTTAGTCTTGTAATCTCAGGTTTTCAAAGTCCCTCGCCCTCCTGCAGACCACACACTCACCTTAGTTGGGTCTAGTTGAGTCAAGACAGTTTGGATTTGGTAAGTGAACCCTTGGTCATGGTATTTTCTTATTGGAATAATTGGGTGGTCATCCTTGATTTTGATGGTTGTTTCTTTGGATTAAATTATGTGATTGAATCTCTGAATAGAGTATATGTTCTTCTTTGTCTGATGATCGATGAAGTATATACACTTTATGCATATACATCAATCAATGACTATATGGGTATATGTTCTTAGTATAGATGTTGAAATAATGTTATATATAATGTATTAACGTATATGTATTTTTCTACATTAATCTAAACATGTATATATACATATTAATATATGTACATATATGTGTATGATTATTTTAACATATGTTTATATTTATATATATATATATTTGGATGACTATGCTTGGATACTAAAATGTGTATCCATATATGCATGTATATATGTCAGACGATATGATTGTAAATAGATGTGTTATTGATTATGGAAGCAATGATATATATATATACACACACTTATGTAACGACGGAAGGGAAACATCCATACGGGTAAATTAACATATGTATACATATGTGTATATGTGTATATATATATATATACATGCGATATTATTCTACGGAATTTGAAATATGAGTATATACATTCGAAATAGAATAGTACATGAGTTGATGAGTATATATATATAAGTACATTATGTTATATATATGTATATATATATATTATATATA
>VDFB02105785.1:264388431-264504217 GCA_007258455.2 Sequoia sempervirens
TACATAAATGTATGCAAAAATTGACCAAAATATTCCATGATTGACCTACCACTTCTCCATTGAGACCTTTGTTACACAAACAACATTTGATAAATGGCCTACCAATTAACCTCACGTACTGCACAAATGTACAAAAAATAGACCAAATTTTTCTCTGAGTGGATGCATAATTAATTTGAAGTTATCACTTCTCCATTGAGACCTTTGTTACACAAACAACAATTTGATAAATGACCTACCAATCGACCTCATGTACTACACAATTGCATGCAAAAAATAGACAAAATTTTTCCCTAATTGACCTTTCACACCTCTTCAACATACCCATTACACACCAAGGTGTGATTGCTAGTTATAAGTCAAAGTTTGGATTGTTTTTTTGAAAACAACTGATATTTTATCTTGTAGGTATGACGATTGAAGAATTATCATTAGACATTTAATTAATCTTATATGAATGTCAAAGACTTGTTTCTAGACACTTAATTAATTCAATCACATAGTATGTTTAATTAAAATGAATCTCGTTTTCATTTATATTTATTTTTTGTGTATTTCCAAAACTTGGAATTTCATGTATTCTCTCCTTTGATGCCACTTGGCGATCTTTAAGATCCAAAGAGTTTCCATTTTTTATTATTTTTTTAGTTCATTTGTTAAATCTTGAAGAGATGGGGTGCATATGCACCTCACTTGCATGGCTGTGTGATCTTGAGAATCATTAACACACACTTTTTATTTTCTCTTTAGTGAGCTTAGCTTGTCTTGGTTTTCATCACCAAGGGGATGACCTCAACCTTGGCATTTTGATGCATGGTATAAACATTTGGGGCTAAGTCAAAAAGCACACCCATTGGAAGAAGAAATTTATTTTTCCAACTAAGCACTGAAGAAGTTATACATTGGGATTGTGATAGAGAAGAGTGGGTTACCCTCTTATACCAGGTTGAGCAACTTATTTTTCTTCCATTTCATGAAATCAAGCCTATTTTGAGACCCTTCAACCATCTATTATTGTAGTGTATAGGATACAAATCACCTTAGGAAATTACTCGCATTGTACCCTGTTACCTCAAATTTTGTAAAGTCCTTGTGAATTCGATTAAACTTTGGTAAGTTCGTGATAAATTTTCACTAACTAGCTATTATCTTGACAACTTATTGAAAGCTCATGTTATTTTTTATGGTGATCTTTGTAGAGCTCCCCTTATGTCCAATCAATAAATGTAGATAGCATATACACAACTTAATGGACCTATGTATCCCAAATTAAGTAATTCATTATCTTAGAGAAGCTTCATTTAAATTGTCAACCAAAGAATTGTAATCTTGAGATGATGTTGGAACTATATATGCAACAGAGAATCTTAAACCTTCTTAATCGATTAAGTACAAAAAAATGAACAAAAGAAAATCTAATTAAAGGTGAATTAACAAAATTAACTCCTATGTAGAAAACAAATTAAGTGAATACTAATTGTTGTAAGTAATTTCAATAGTTGATGAGTAACTATTTATACATAGACTATAACCTATGACTCTCTATGTTGTAGTGTGATTCAATAACATCTATTTGTCTAATAGCTTTCAACACAATATGAATCAAAAATTAAAATTCAAAATTTATAATTCAAAAACTAACTCATAATCTAAACTAACATGGATTTTGTAGTATCTCAAGTGGCCCATGCTTGAGCCACTACAATCCATAATTTCTTCCTTCAAATCTTGACTTAGAGATTCATGAAAATTTGTGTATCCTTTTTTATTGCAATTTGAATATACACAAAAGTTAAGAACAAAATATTTGATAACAAGATTTACATTCAATCTAATTCATACATAAAATCTAGCAACTTAATCTCTCACAAGATAATCCATATATATAGGGTTTATGAGAGACCTCTTATTCCAAAATTGAAAACAAACTACAAGCAACTATCAACTCTTCCAAAAAATTAGGAAGGGGACTAGTTATTAGCTTAACAATAAAATAAAATCAAGTGGAAGTAAAAGTGTAAGAATTTGATAAGGACTCTACATCAATTAAGAAGATTTTTATAACTGAAAGTGTGTCTAACAAGACATACTTTATTATAATTTTCTATCCACTATTAGAACAAGCCTCTTATTTCCTCCATGATTTATTAATAATAGGAAGTGAAAATATGGAGTGATCCATGAATATTTCATGTTCACATCCTTAGTCCATTGCCTACATTAGCTTTAGGGAAAAATGCACATGTTGTAGTTGAAAACCCCCTTCACTATAGGGGTTAGCCTTATTCCAAAGGTTATTTTCATCATTAACAACTTTAATTAATCGTAAAAATTTACTAAATTCCATAGACATTCAAAGATCACACAATCATTTATCAATATAGTACATCATCTTCAATGCTTTTAAATAACTAAAGTATGTGAAAAGGTTTGGAAATGTAGTGTCGGAAAATGTACACCTTTATATTTTCACACTATGTTTGGGTCCCCTAATTCATTGGAATTAATTAAGCCTCTAATTGTCCTAATTATGCATTTAAAAGCCTAATTAATCTCGTTTTCTGAAAGGGAAACTTGTATTAAACCATTGCAAACATTAATTAAATTGCCTTGAAATTGGTGTGTCCTAGGTTTGGGGCCTAGGACCCATTTTCCCAAGGGCGAATGGGTCCCCCATAAGCTTAGGACCCTAATTTTTAATATTTTTTTGGTGGCATTTTTATGATTCAAATTCACTTTGCAATTGTTAGATTTTGATGTTTAATTTTTGGGAAATTATAAAATTACCTATAAATACAAGGTCTTTTTATCAATTCAAATCCTAAAACTTTTTGAGAGAATTCACAAGAGCTAAGATTATTGTCAAAGGTGTTCAAGAGATATTTTTCAGTCATTTGTTACAACATTCAAGATCTCAATCATCATATCAAAGTTATCTTCATTCATGCATGTTTTTGGAGCTAACATTGTGATGTAGGCTTCAACCATTCTGTAGTAACAGAAAAGTATCCCTTTTCCTTACTTAATTTGGGAACAATTATCATTGAATTAACCTAATTTTACCTAGGTTTAGTGTTGTAATGTGTTGTACACATTCACATTGAATCTAGGGCCTTTTTTAACAAAATGTACTTAACTTGTACCTTATTTTAGGTGTTGTAAAGTGTTGTAGCACACTTTCACACTTATCTAGGGTACTCTCAATTAACTATGGTTAATTAGAGTTAATTATCCCCTTTAATTCAAATTTAAGCCTTATTTGTAACACCTCCCAAGGATCCACCCCGACACCCAACATTTAAATTACATAACATTTAATTGGGAAAAATCAAGGTCCTAGAAAATGGTGCTAGGACCCATTTTCCCTAGGTGGTGAATGGGTCCTCCCTCTATAGAACCCCCCTTTCTTTGCATATTTGACATGGGTTTTTGACATAATTTCACTCCTCGAAGGAATGGTCCTGGAAAATTGTGCTAAGACCCATTCACCCTAGATGGAGAATGGGTCCTCCCTTAATGAGGACCCAGTTTTTGGATTTAATTTTGGTGGGATTTTAATAACATTCATTTCTAGATCTGGTGTTGGCTTGAATTGTTTGAATTTTGGGGTTAATCTCTTGATTTAGTATAAATATGGGGTTAATTCACCTAGTTTCATCCTAGATCTTCATGAGCACTCAAGAATACATTCACAAGAGCATTATAGAGTTTACAAGAGCGTTTTCAAAGGAATTTCAAGGTAGATTATCAAGGTTTTATTTCAACAATTCAAGATCATTTCATCATGTCTAAGGCATAGTGCATTAATGCATGTTGTTGAGCTAAGATTGTCAATGCAACATTGAAGATCTACTTGCAAGCATTGTTCACATCTTGTTCAAGGATCAAGATCTACATTCTTCATGGCCACTTCATGTTAGATTGCAAATTTATCTTCCAAGACAACTTCTAAGGTATCATTAATCACATATTTCATGTTTCATGCTTCAATTCCCTTATTTCATCATTTGGTTTAATTACCTACAAGGGGTTTGACTTAGGAAAACCCGTATTCACTAACAATCAACAAGTTTTTTTGTTCTTGAGTGTGTGTTTGTAGATTTACAGGTTGAAGATTAACTGGAGAAGAATTTTAGAGCAAAATTGTCAAAGTTGTCAAGTTGCAAAGTTGACCTTCATAGTGCAAGAACAAAGAATTGAAGCTACAAAATTTATTACATGTTTTTAGGAGCTAACAACCGAGGATATGAGAGTGCATACATCGAGAAAAATAACCCAGATCTTAGTTTTAGGAACCCTAACAAGGACCCATTCACCACTAAAGGCGAATGAGTCCTTTGTGCCCTAAAAATAGGCTTCTTGTAGCAAGGTACACATCATTTTAAGCTCTAAAAACTCCCCTCGTAGTTGCTATAATAGTTAGGGTTAGTTTTTGATTGTTATTTGCATCTTATTGTTGTCACCTGGATTTTGCACCCTGTCGAATGTAAAATTTGACAATCATGTGCAACATGGGAAGACCTCTAAGTTGTGGGTCACTTGTAAATAGAGGTCCACCTCTGGAGAAGGCCGACTTCCTTGTCGAGTCATCACCTAAAAATACTAATTTTGAAAGGAAAAGAGAGAAGGAGAATGCATAAAAATCAAAAATTAAATCCTATGGTGATACACCAAATTGATAAAGCAATGAGATACTCAAGTTACACTTGAATACTGATGATGGATATGGTACTGCACAACAAGATTTTGTAGATTATGCATACAAATAGGTTTGACATGCACACGCTTTCAAGAAGGAAAAGCATATTTTTACAAATTAAAAGCTCATGTGCAATTGAATAAACACAGTTTGTAACTTACATAGTACTACTTTTGCAAAGAAAGGCATGCTAACATGAAACAAAAGCTATAAGGAAAAGAAAAATTTCACTAAGTAGCTTGATGAATCACTTAAAAATGCACAATACTTCACAAGAACCAGAAGGAAAAAATGAACCATCAATGGTAACCAAGGTAAGTTTTATATAACATGCTCCAAAATGAGTTACAAAGTTTTGCTAATCTCAGAAAGGACTGCAAAAGTCATAGACTTTCGAAAAAGCATCAGGAGAACTCCTTTACAAAGAGGAAAAAATTCCTTATATACAAAAAGATGTTGGCCCCTAGAGCTTACAAAAATATCAGGCTTTAGAAAAAGATCTGCCCCTTAGATCTTTTAATGGAGTTAATGTTGTGTCCTCGCTATCCATGTCGGTGTGGAATCGCTCCAGGAATGGTTTCCTTGATCTTTTGTGACCACAACATTAAATTTTTCTCATCGTGTCCACCCTCAAACCTCCTTTCTGAGTTGCTTTCTTCTGAGCTCAGAGCAAATCCACGTCACCTTCATTCAGTTGATCTTCCTCACAAGGATAGTCGTGACAGTCAAACTACCCATGGCTCTCTCTTTAGCTCTCTCTGATTGGTTGAAAAGATACCACACAAGCTTCCCAGGGTGGTCAGAAGTTCTTCCTGCAGAATCGCATGTCGATGAGACACTGGCCATGTCTCCCCGATGCGATTATGCTCTATAACAGCAATTGGCATAACTCACCACTGTCGGCAAGAGTTCATAGCGAGTTCCATTGATCATATCGATATTCTTTCTTATTTCCAAATCCATCGGCATTGGCAAGACTTTTTGTTTTCAGGAAGACCTCATGGCGAGCCTTCAGGAGTCATACCGATATCCCTTTCATCACCGATACCTTCACCCTTCGGCAAGACCTTTCACCAAGTGCATTTCACTCTCCCTGAGCTCCTATCATTCCTTTCAATGAGACTATCACAGGTCGGCAAGACCTTTCGCTTTTGGGAATATCTCATTGGGTCGGCAAGACTTCCCATCAAAGCCATCATGTTTCGGCGAGAGCTCACATGGGTCGGCAAGACCTTATGCCCAAGGCACAACCCTTCTTACGCCGAAAGCATTCTATTTCAGTGAGAACCATTCTTAGTCGCCGAGACATTACGATGAACTCCTTTTCCTTTTCGGGGAGATCTCTTCTCGTCGAGACCTTCGTTAGTCACCGAGACATCTCAGCGAGGTCCTTCCTTTCTTAGCAATGACATTTATTTTCACCAAGACCTCTCAGCGAATGTGAGCCCCTCTCCTCGATGCCACCTTGAACGACCCTTGGTGTGACTTTCATTTGTCGGTGAGACCTCATGGCGCAGGCTTCAACTCTTGGCGAGCTCAAACCACTGTCGGCATGATCCCTGCTAGTCGTTGAAACATCATAGCGAGAGCCCCAATCTTCGCCGAGACTCTCCTAGTGAGCCTTCTCCCCATGGCAAGACCTCTCGCCGATGAAAATGTCTGGCCGACCAAGACATTTCAAAATGAGTAGAACCCCTGTTGGTCGGAAAGACAACTGGAAGGTCTTGGCGACTCTCTCCATAAAGGATTTTCATGCCGAACTTGATTGAGGCAGGCTTTCCAACTGAGTTCCTTGTGACTTAGCATTAGATGCATGATTTAATCTTGCACAACAATGTCCCCATTTGGCCTTTATGAACACTTGAAACATAGATTTCCCAACTAATTTAGCCCATAGGTGAAAATTGGGCAACACTTATCACACACATAATTGAGTGTTTTATAGGGAGATTTAGTGGTTCATCACTTTGATTAACTCAATTTGATGCAAACCCTAATTTCCCCATTTAAACACATTCAAACATCAATTCAAGCATCAAGATCAATGTCCAATCAAGAAATTTTTATGCAAGATCAAGACCTTCGAGAGATGTGTTAGATTTCAATCCTTCAAGGATCTCCATTCAAGGGTTTGGTGAGTTGCAACATAGCATTGTTCATTCATCATTCCTTCCATTCATGTTTCATTTCATTTTCATGGTTTACTTACCAAAATGTGGTTTACTTACCAAAATGGGGTTTGACCAAGGCAAACCCCTATTCACCAAAAACAAAAAAAATCCTCTCTTTGTGTTTGTAGATCTTAGGTTGAAGAAGGATTGAAGATTAATCAAAAGTGCAATTTTGCAAAGTTTTCAATATTGTCATCAAGCCACAAAAACTCAAAATTTAATTCTGAATTTATGACTATGAAATCTAGAGGAATCAGGAGTACAGATCTAGGAGCAAAGGACTATGAAAATAGATTTTGGATCCCTATAGCAAGACCCATTCTCCCTAGGGCGAATCTATCCCAAGAGGACACTCAGCAAGAGCTTTTGGTGACAGGTGCATAAATTCATAACCTTCTTAGATTTGCTGGAACTTTATGGAGTTTGTTAGATTAAGGTTTTAAATTGATGATTCATGTTTTACATTGCTTAATTGCATTCATTTGGTATTTTTCATTTATCTCCCAAAAGTGCATTTCAGGCTAATTTACCCCATACTCAATCATAAGGAAAACAAGATCTCCATTAAGATTGACTCACCTAAGGGATGAAAGTCAATATTTCCCTAGAGCATATCTTTTTCTTAATGAACAAGGGAAGATAGGTTCATCATACCCCTTGTTACCATTTCTCATTTCCTTTTGGTTAAACCCTATTTCCCTATGTTTCATTTTGGTGAACCTGACATTTTACATCAAGAATTTCTGAAATTGGAGTCCATTCAAACCCTAGATCTAGGATTTAATTAGTTCGCATTGTATTGCATTAGTTTGCATTTCATTTAGCATTTCTAAAATTGCATTACTTTGCATCTCATTTAGGGTTTTAATTTTTCATTTTGCATCCCTTAAAATCTAAAAATTCAAAAAATTGCTTGCATATTACATTGCCTTTGCATAGTATTTGCATATTAGTGTATTTTCAGTCAATCACATTCACAAATTTGGTCAAAATTGCATTTTAAAAATTTTCACATTGTTCATCATTTGTCACTCAAATCACTTGCATTAAGACACCTAAATCTAGAAAATTTTGTCATTGAAACCATAGTTTGTAACTTGAAGTAGGAAACCTGAGCACTGAACCTTAGACTCAAATTCTATTTTTTGCAACCTCTAACCTGGGACCCATTCACCCTAGGAAGAATAAGTCCCTGTATAGGTGTTGTTTCAAATTTCTAGGTTGTAATTTGTCTCTATTTGCTTCATTTTGATCTGTTGTTAAATCTAGGTTTCAGTTTTAAAAATAAGAAAAATCTATATTTTCTTGCATTAAGTTCAAATTGGTCAAATTGAGTGCATTATTTGAAAATAAAAATTAGCATTAAAAAGACATCTTTTTTTAGGGTTTTGCATAACATAATCAGTAAATTGTCTAGTTTTAAATTTGAAAATTGCTCTCCTTTTACATACTTGCATTACACTTCCTATTTTTGGGTTTTTGTTGCATTTATCTAGTGCCTATTCTCCCTTTTGGGTGCACCTTTGGTTTGGTGAAAATTGTATGAGCTTCACAACCTAGTGTCCTATTACCAATATTGAAGTGAGACATATTTTGAGACTTATGTCATCCCACACTACTACATCTGTCGTGGATCTTGAGTTTTCCAACTCTTTTACTCATAGTGTTGATACTAGTCAACCCACTATGGACCATAGATTTGATACCTCATTTCCCATGACTACCCTACCCACAACCAATATGACTAATGTTGACACAATGGTTGCTACTATCCCTCAAGAAGAGATAAAACAAATGGATGAAGATTTAGATAAATTGCAAAACTTTGTGAGAGCTAAATACATTGTTGGTACTACAATTCCTATCATAGATAACATGAGTAAAATGCTTAATAATGAACAAGGAATAGATATTGTGTGTAGCCTAGCTCAAATTATTGATAAACATGTTCCTACAATAGCTAGTTATGCTCAAACTTTGGGGTACACTCAAAGTCAAGGTGGAAATCCAATTTCTCCTTCCATAACTCTGACCTCTATTCCTACATACACTAATCCAATTATTACAACAACAAAACAAAACACTAGCAATGCCAATACAACCTTAGGTATTTCCACTGGGAATCCCTTTAGCTTTGTACATTCAAATCGCATATCTCCTAATCCATTTCTCCTCACAAACTTACAATTCACTTTCCCTTTGAATACATATACACCTCCATCTCACAACACAACCAATTATTATGTCCTTAACCAACTCTTACAAAAAAACTCATCCCTCCAACAACAAGTTGTCACATTGAACCAAAATCAAAGTGGCCAACCTTCACAATATGTCAAAAGAAACCCTTTATCCTTGGAGATATTGAGAGAACAAATGCCAGAAGGCATAGATATTGAGAGCACAAATGCCACAAGGTATAGAAATTCCTAGATTTAAGAAATATGGTGGAAAAGGAGATCCTAGAAACCATGTTTCGGCATACACAGCCTTATGTAGTGACTTCATTTTTGAGGATAAGCTCTTGGATGAAATTTTCCCTAGATCCTTGAAAGACACCACCTTGGAATGGTTTTTTTATTTACCGAATAACTCAATTCATTCATTCAATGAAATTTTTGATGCCTTTCTTAACTATTTCCAAGTGCACATGGTCCCAAGATAACCTTAGCTAATTTAATGGAATATAAGCAAAACAAAGATGAAAATGTCACAGACTTCATAGCACGATGCCAATTTCTTTACTCACAAATCAACATTAATATTCTTGATGCTAATCTTCAAAGAACGTTCATTGAAAATTTACAAACCAATATTCAAGATAAACTTGGGATGATGAAGTTTCCCTCCTTTACACATTTATGCATGACCCTTCATGATTATCATAATTTAGTTAGTCATTGTGAAGCAAAAACTACTTCTAACCGATCTTAAAAATTCAAAGTTGTGCCCCATAACAATTTCCAACCTTTCAAGAAACAAAATAAGGAATTTTTACAACTAAATACACCTTAAATAAGTCAACATGTTAACTCTCAAGTGGCTTAGATAAAAATGACAAATCCATATCCATTTAGGGAAAGGAGTAGAAAATTTACCCCTTTATTAGACACCCTTCACTCCATCATGTTGCAGCCTACAAGTAAGAACTTAGTTACCTTACCTCTTGTTAGAGCCATTGATACCACTAAGCCCTTACCTCCAAACTTTAAGACAAATTCCTTTCCATTTTCATCAAAAAAATGGACACAATATAGAACAATGTAAGCATCTTAAGCATGTTGTGCAAGACCTCATTGATTCTAATCACATCCAGATTGATGGTGTTAATGATCAAGGAAATAATTACATTGCCCCACCCAAACAAAATTTGCAAATCTTTACCAACCCCATGCCAAATCATAATATATCTTTTGTGAAATCTAATGATACTAAGAATGATGTGATGAATGCCGACAAACTTCAAGATGCAAATAATGACAATATGAATGAAAATGAAGGAGACTTAGAATGTATGGTCGACTCCATTGATGTTAAACCTCATAAGGGACAAACAAAAATTCCCCTTGACATTGTTTTCTCACAAAATTACATAATTAGACATGCACTCATGGTCTTCTTTACATCACCAGAAGAATCAATGGCAAGCCTACTAATTGGATATTAATTGATCCCATGTGTGTAGAGATTGTGATCACTGAGGAATTCTTATTTTTGCATGAACTTTATCAAGATTATTATGAACAACCGAAAGCATGGATCAAAACACATAATGGTTTTTCTTTCCCTATGATAGGTTCGATCACTCTTCCTTTAAAAGTTGGACTAAAACAATTGAATGTCTTATTCTCCATCATCCTGCCATTAGACCAATTCTGTGTGAATCTTGGTTACCCATGGCTACGCTCCATGGATGTCGTCCTGTCAGTAGTGCATAAATGCTTAAAGTTTCCATTTTTCAGTGATATCTTTACTATGCACCATAGTGGCTTTAATCATGTGTCCTCCTGTGGGAATTTCTCATTGGATTTCTTTTGGCCCGAACCTATGGAACCTATTAAACCTCGTGAGGACTTCTTTTTCAAATATTATCAAAAGTTTAAGGCAAAATACATAGCATAATCATCCCTTAGTAGCATGCCTCAACCAATTATTGAGCATCCTATCATTGATGAAACCATGATTGAACCAAAATCCCTTCCAAGTAACCAAGACCAACCCATGACAAATCCATCGCCTATTTCCTATAAAAGACCAAGAGATAATAATGTGAGTCACGTTGTGCCTCCTAAGATCAAAATTTTTTATAAACCTAAAGAGAAATTTTTTGAAAAACTTTCCATGGTTCATTTAATTCCTTCCTTATGACAAGAAAAGAAACCTATGGTTGATAAACCTGCTCTTACACAATCACATTTTGAAAATCGTACAAGAAGAAACAAAAATCCTAAAGAGCATAGGCATAGACGTTGTGTTATTTCTCATAGATTAAAAGAAGAGAATAAAATAAAAAATAAAGATCAAACACCAATTGAGACAAAGCATGATGATATCCCACCTTCGCTACAACAACAAACACATGAAACATCTATGGACATTGTCATTAGGCAACTTGTTATGATTAACTTGGATGATGATGATGAGATTGCTAAGATTGATGAGGAAGTGCATAATGAACTAAATTTATTGTTTTCCTCTTCCATGAGCTTAGATGATAGCAACCGTGATGATCCTCCTAACAAGAGTGACTCACCACATGTTGAACTTGGTGATGACCCTAGTATAGCACTTGTCATTGTTCCTTTGGCTAGTTATCCACCTTTCACATATGATGAACAAGATTGGGATGCATATGACCTGCTATAGGTTTAGTCACATGTGTCATACTAGTCTTTGTTTTCTCTTCATTTTCTTTGTGATTTCATGTGTGTAAGGTGATCCCTCATACAATGTTGCTTGGCGTGTCTTTATATGTTTGTGAGCCTACTTTGGATGACCCTTCTCACTCGATTGGTGCAAGGATACAAAGAAAGTGAATATTTTGTGACATTCTTCTATTTGTAGCTACATTCTTCTATCTTACACCTTTATCTTTTGTATTTTTTTTCCTTTTGGCGATGACGCGGGGTGTCAATACATTCAAGTCTCTTCCATATTGACCCAAAAGCTTCTCTTTTTTTTTCTCTCTATGTGTCATTCTTCCTTTGTGCTCGTTGTTCCATGAGTTATTTGGGGAATGATGATGGTTCTAAGCTCAATTATATCACTGCAGCAATGACAAATGATGACCACAAATCTATGGATCCCTTATGTGTTATCTTAGGATTACATATGGGGGGAAACCTTCCTTTCATGACATAGCTCTATCTTGGAAACATATGTTCACATAGGGATTTCTGAATAAAGCTCTCATATTTTTTCATTTATTGTGTTCTACTTTAAAGTAATTGTAGCAATTTCTTTAAAGTGGGGGCATACACATCCTTGCTCATTGTTTGTTTCAAAAGGTGGTCTTCTTACTTCACATGATGTGTCTTCTTGGTGGTGACATTGGGTTTGATGGTCCTCAAGAGTGTGAAATTTCTTGGCATATGGAATTCCTCTTAGTGGTAATGATACAAATTGCATTACCTAAGTTGTGAATCTTTTATCCTCGACTAGACCTCTCTTGGTGTTCCCTAAGGTGTGACCTTTCATGAACTAAGAAAATATCAATTGAATATCCTATTGCATGTATCAAGGCCACCAAGCATAACAAAACTTGATTTCCAATGGATCCTTTATGTTTTTCATGGCCGCCAAGCATAACACAACTTGCTTGCCAGTGGAGCCTTTTTCATGAGTGTCTAGCATAGCACAACTTGCTAGCCTTGTGGAGTCTTTTGTGTGGCACCTTATCAAAGTTATTAGGAGGTATAACTTTGGTATGGTTAGTACAATGGGAGCATATAGACCTAACATGACTTCCCATTAGCCATTTTTTGGGGCTCACCTAGTGGACAACAGATTTCACTAGTCCATGTGAGTATATTTTGTTTGCATAGTGGACAACGGGTTTCCACTTATAATTTTTTTTGGAAAAATAGCTAAGGCTTGATCCATATCAATTGGAAAAACAATCGAAGCTTAATCCACTTCTCTTTCTCTTCTCATTAATTTTGGCATTATATGCTTGTGTATCTTGTATTATTTCTACATATTTAATATAGGCATGTGTCTCTTTGTGCCTTTGTTGGTTTTCCATGAGATCTTAGATCTTTGGGGCTTGATCATCTTGCTTGACCTTTGCTGTCTTATCTTTCCAACAATTGTACAATTAGACCTCTCTTGACACTTGTTTGTCTACTTTAGCGTGAGTTTGAGTGTAGGGCTCATCCTCCCACTAAAGTGGGGATTAAATGTAGTGTCAGAAAATGTACACCTTTACATTTTCACACTATGTTTGGGTCCCCTAAATAATTGGACTTAATTAAGCATCTAAATGGCCCAATTATGAATTTAAAAGCCTAATTAATCCTGATTTTTGAAAGGGAAACTTGTATTAAACAATTAAAAACATTAATTAATTTTCCTTTAAATTGGTGTGTCCTAGGTTTGGGACTTAGGACCCATTCGTCCAAGGGCGAATGGGTCCCCCTTAAGTTTAGGACCCTAATTTTTAATATGTTTTTGGCAACATTTTTATGATTCAAATTCAATTTGCAATTGTCACCTTTTGATGTTTAATTTTTGGGAAATTAGAAAATTACCTATAAATACAAGGTCTTAACATTCCCATTGTTCTACTCAGTAATTTTTCTATGTTTTACACACAAGTGGATAGTTATGCTTCTAGCATTATGAGCCATAAAAAAATTCTTTTCTTTTCTATAATAAATGCATCATTTGAAATATAAATTTATCCAAACTTTCCATTGCATAATCAAAGAAACATTCCAATAATATAAGTATGATTTAACTTTACATAAATATATTCAAGATATTATTTTGTATTTACAATTTCCATATAGATGTATACATGATTATATATATATTTGTATAGCTTCAACAAGTTAACATGAACTAGAAATACAAACTTGTACAAATTTCCCAACATTGGCGCATACATTCTAGATGTCCCCTTTCCTTGGTGCATACCTTCTAGTTGTCCCCAATACTAGCGCATACATCTTCAATTCTTGAATCAGAAATACCAATGGTACAAAATGTCCTTATCCCAAATCTTGGTCTCTAATTTCATGAGGAGAAGCATCACTTAAGCGCTTTTCCACCAACCATGGACTAACTACAGTCCCATGCACATCTACCAAACTTGGTAAGATGGCCCTCCCTTTGACGAAGAGATTGCTTTGGTAACCTCCTCCTTGAAATATCCTTTTTTGAGCATGTAGTGATGTGTCCTACTTATCTAGAGCTACCAAATGTCTACTACCTCCTGTATGATTTCCCTAGCCTAGAATGTAATATTGGATCACATAGTGAACTGAAAATGTCGATAGTGGCTACCTACACTACTTTGGATGAATTTTTTTCACCCAATAACTTTGAGAGAGGTCTTCTAAATCACCACATTTAATTGCTCAATTTGTATTGACCATTAGTATTCTATTCTAAGGTTATCCCCTTTCACGTGGATTTATCCTAACCCCAAGAATAACATTCCCATTAACTCATATCTAAATGACATTGCCACAAGTATCCCAA
Source organism: Sequoia sempervirens (assembly GCA_007258455.2). NCBI lineage: Eukaryota > Viridiplantae > Streptophyta > Pinopsida > Cupressales > Cupressaceae > Sequoia > Sequoia sempervirens. The sequence goes on from VDFB02105785.1 coordinate 264,403,006, forward strand.
AGAAACTCTATCTTATGCTATGTACATATAGTATTGACGTAAGATGAACACAACATTATTACGTTAAATGAATCTATTTTAATAGTGCAATATCAACAATACAAGTCTCCTTTCAAGAGTAAAATATCAACAATCAATGACTCCCATCAAAAGTATAATCTCATCAATAAATGACCTCAATCAAAAGTATAACCTTCCACAATAAATGACTTCAGTCAAAAGAATAATCTCATCAATAAATTATCTCAATCAAAAAGTATAATCTTCAACAATAAATGACTTCAATCAAAGATAAAATCAATAATCAAATGATCAATCTGATTATATAGGTTAATCCCAACCTATGTACTTTAATCAACAATCAAGTAAACAACCTGACCAAATAGGTTATTCTCAACCTAGGGTTTCAATCAAAGTAAAGTAACGATCAAGCAATCAAACAAGTATAGATTATCAATATGGTTTGCATGACGTCACTTCCTATCGACGACAATATGTCTATCATTCCATTATCACTTTAGTATTGATAACCTCACTATTCATAAAGGTTTACCTAGCATTATAAGCTAAAAAAGTCAAGGTATCTTAAGACATTGATGTATTCCATATTTCATATTTCATTCTACATACATATAGTATAGTATAGACTAATTACGTATAGTCTAAATATCTAAACACCATCATCTAAATTCCCATATAGGTTATATAAAAGCATTAACCCAATAGATAGGTTCTACCAAAGCAAGATACAACCAAGCACATGCAAGCATAACAAGCATCACTACATACATAATAGACATTCTTTCCCATCATGGCAACATAAATAAACAATCTTTCCAACATTATAACAAGGGTATAAATACTAGCTATAGTGTCGAAAAATGTCGTCTGGGACATTTTCACACTTGTTTGGGCCCTCCTTGCTGAATTGAGCTTAATGTTGCCTTGATTTTGTGTTGTAATGTGGTTGAAACATTCACATTAGGTCTTGGGCCCTTGTGAACTAATGGATTTAAATTGTACCTGGCTAAAGTGTTGTAAAGTGTTGTAACACACTTTCAAACTTTTCTAATGTCTTATTAATTAATTAAACCTAATAAACCTATTTTTAAACATTAATCTTGCCTTATTTGAAGTGTTGTAAACTGTTGTAACACATTTTTCACACTTTTCTAGGCTTGTCATTAATAATTGGGCTTTCTTATGCTTTAATTGGCCCTATTTTGCATCCACAAGCCTCATTTATTGCATTTTTCGAGGATAATCCCAACACCAACCATTAACCAATCATAACTCGGGTGTTTCTGGCTTGTGTGGCCCATATTTAGTGACCTGGGACTCCTTCGCCACCTTGGGAAAATGGGTCCCACCTAAATTTTTGGGTCCCGAACCTATTTTTACACCTTTCTAAGCACTTTTGTTTTTTGGTCCCATACATTATGCCAGATGGGACTCATTCACCATCTTGGGTGAATGAGTCATGTGTGGCCCAAAATTAAAATTAATTCAAAATTTTGGTGGGATTTTATTCTCCTAGATTTGATGTCAACTTGTAGTGTTGTAATTTTGCGAATTCTTGCATAATTGAGTATAAATACAAGGTTCTCTCACTCATACTTTCACCTAGCAATCTAACAAGCCATCAAGTGTTCACAAGAGTATTTAAGAGAATTTAAGAGCATTCAAGAGTAGATTATCAAGCATTTTAGAGTAGCATTCAAGCATCAATCATCATGCCAAATATTTCATGCATCATGTTTGTTAATGTGCTAACAATTGTGATGTAGGATTTTGTGATTCAATCAAGTGTTTCATTCAAGTCAACATCATTCAAGCAAGAGTCAAAGTTTACATCCATTGCAGCCATTACACATATGTTTGCAACACCTTATTGCTAGGGTTTGGCGAGTTGCAACAATGTTATTTTTTCATTCAACATTCTCCATTCTTATTTGATTTTATTTCAAGGATTGATTTCCAAAATGGGGTTTGACCAAGGCAAACCCCTATCCACTAACCCCACAACATTTTTCCCTCTCCTTTGTGTATGATTTGTAGGTCTAGGTTGCAAATTTCCTAAGGAGCAAGATTGGAGAAAATTTGCAAATCATTCAAAGTTGTCAAAGTTGTCATCAAGCCTTGGAGATACTTGGAGAAGACCAACAAATTGTAAATTGCAGTTTCAGATCCGAAAACCAATCAAGAAGGAAAAAGTAGATAGAGAAGAGTAGGATCAGCTCTTGAAGTTTCAGAAAAGCCCAGCTGGACTAATTTTCCACTTTTGGCGAATAAGTCCCAATTCCAATCAATTTTTTGGACTTTGCAGATTTGGATACCCTTTTACCAGATTCCTGTTCCTACACAATCTTCTAGAAACAAGACTAATTCACCTAGCTTGGCGAATGAGTCCTAGTCAGCACTAAAAGAGAAATTTCCAATGATTCAGACCTCCATTCAGCCATCTTCAGTTTCCTAGGTGCACACCTTCCTATCTTCAATTTTCTCTTTTATTTCATTCACTTTTCTAGACCATTTAGGGTTACTTTGCATTCAATTAGGGTTTAGTGTTGCATCTTGCATTTCATTATATTTTCCAAGTCTAAACTTGGTGGTGAACCCCTCATTAGATCATATTCATCCCCTAGAACAACCCTCTTGCATGGTCTCTTTCTCTTTTGCATTAAGATCTCAAGAGTTTGTTCTTGAGTGAAAGTGAAAATTGTCCTTTCTAGGTCTCAAACCCTAGGTGGGAAGCAAAACTATTTTTCACCTTTCACTATCATGCCTATATAAAAGAACTAATTGATTAAACTCCCTTCCCATCTCAATTCCTCAAGCCTACTTGATACTCCCTCTAATATCAACTTAGCTCCCACTCTACACTCTCACCAATTCTCTCAACGATCACCAAGTAACTCAACAAAACAACTCTCTCACTCACAAACTCTCAACTAACTTTGTACAGAAGTTTCAGCAGAATAACACAACGAAATCAGATTGATAAGTGTAACAAATAGTAGAATGATCACCTCTATTTATACTAATTTGTGAGCAATCGAAGGATACAAATAAGTAAGTATTTCTACCACCTTTCATCCTCATGCAATGACTCACCAAGCTAACTCACAAGTTTGCAACACATCAAATTCCTCACCATTTAAATGGTTGAGTCAACTTGATATATGGGACAATAAGCTTAAAACAATTTTCCTAATTCAAATTCCTTTACAAAATGTTGCCAAGTTGCTCTTGACCGAGTCTAAATACTATTTACAAGCTTATGTGCATTTTGAAAACCTCTTATACACTCTAAACACTTGCAAATATGGTGCCACCTTCATAAGCTGGCACCCTCAAATAAAGCATGGGTTTGATATATTCATAGAGGCTTTTAAAATAGTTTCACTTCCTTCTCAAATGTTTATACAACAAAAAAAAGGCTTCTACGTGCTTCTTTCAATGGTTGACTTGGTCTCACTTACTTTATGTATTGGCTTTGCATTCCACTAAAGGTTGTGCCACATTTAATATATGCACCACATATTTATGATATGTTCTTTGCTTTAAGCACTTATTTCATCCTATTGATACATTGGTCAAAGGAACAATGAGTTGGCTCTATGTGTTGGTCTGCACTTGGTCTTATGCGCTAGTTTCATTCAAAGCAACTTAATGAATATGGATCTCATTTCAGCGTTGCACATATTCATGTTTTGTTGGCTTATACTTATTGTCACATAATGCATAACGTATAATATATGTATCTCCTCTTTACTTTATGTGCATTGAATACTATATGCGCCCAGGTTTCCTTATAAAGCACTTTCAATATACATAGTATGGCTTTAATCAAGTCTCTTCTTACTCATAGTTGCACTTCATATGAGTGCTAAGCACTTATAATATATGTCAATCAAATAATATAAATAATAATATATATTATTAATATGTATATATATTATACTTTTATAATATATATATGTATATTAATATATATATATATATATATATATATATATTCTCATGAATATTAAATAAATTACTTGCCAACAAAATATATATATACATATAATAAAATAATTATATATATATACACATATATGTATATTAATACATGTGTATATATGTTTACATTCATGTAGCTATATACGTATATACTAATATATATATATATATATATCATTATTTTAATAACTGAACTTAAACACACACACACACACACATATCCATTAATGGGTACATACACGAAATGTGTATATATATACATATGCCATAGATCTGTGCAATTCATGTCCCTATGCATATTATGTAATCATATGCATGAATTACCATCCATCCATACATACATATATATATTTTATGTATATATACTTATTGACATAGATATAAATAAGAACACACGAAGAAAGACTTTCACATGACATACAGACTTAATCATGTAACCCTAGTCAATAACATAGAACTAGATCCTAACCACTCAAAGACGACCATACAATACTCCCCAACTTATCCAATACTTAGACTAAGGGTTTACTTACCAAATCCCTATCTAACTTGACTAAGTTCGACCACCCTAGATCATGAGTGTGTAAATGCTCAATAAGGCTAAATTAAAGGTTACCAGACCAAGTTCTTCTCCTGAGTGATACTTCCCCTCTCTTCTAGAGGCTTAAACCTATCCCTACATTCAGCTTAGTTATGTTGGTGTAGGTTTTTATTTTTCTAGTGGGTTAATTTATTTTCCCTTAGTCCTAGGCTTTTCCTACACTTTTATTAAGCTTGCTTAGGAAAATAAAGTGAGTTTATTATTTAATAACTAGGAGATAAGTGATGTGGTGTCCCATTCCTTAAAGGGTGGAACACTTTCCACTTTTGGTGGCATCCTCCACTTTTTGTGGTTGATTCCTATTGGTTGGATTTACCACCTACCTCCTCTCCTAAGTTCTATATAAACTCACTACCTATCTTGTATTTGCATCCATTCATGCATATTTGCATTGTATCTTTTCAACTTGGAGGCTCTTAATGCAATTTTGTCACATTGACATTGCATAATCTCTCGGAGTCCTAGTTTGCATTCTTATGTTTTTCCAATTTATATTTTAACTTTGATTTTCTCTTAAAAAGTTCCTTGGGTTATTCAATCTATTTCAGATTTCTAACAAGTTTATCATAACAATAGTTAGTCATTCACATAAAATCCATTAGCATCATAAATCATTTGCATCATCGAAGAATTCACATTACAATACATATTCATCCATCACATTTTCCATTAATATAAAACATATTCATTCTTTCAAAAATAATATCTTTAATGCATATTTTTAGTATTTTCATTCACCTATTGAACATATTAAAGTTATGATAATATTTATCATTATATTTACTCATGAAGGTAAAAGTAACCTGATAACTAAAGACGAGGTGTAACATACTTCCCCCCTTGCGAATCATCATCCCTGATGATTTAAAGCACTAAACATATAGATAAAGTCAAATAAAGTTTTCATTTTCCAAATCATGCGGGAAATAAGTATATTTCCATCAATCTTCCCTCATAGCATGACCCTTTTCAATCTCGTCCTTACTAGACCTTACACTGGGTGACTATGCTAATGTACGAGGAGAACTTGTGTGATCAAGCAAATTTTCTCTCTTGAGAACTATATATCATAATTATATTAACTCATATTTACATCATAAGTACAATAATAACTATATCCTACATGACACCCACACCTTAGTGACTGGAAAACGCGTTCTATTTGGCTAATATAATTATCCTTAGTGTAATACAAATAGAAAATAAATTTCAGTGTATTGCACACTACACCGTGGGTCCCATCCTTCCCTTTGGTATTTACACCATCAAACAACTCAGAAGATGAGACCATCCTTCACTTATACAAACATTTACCTTAAGCATAATAATATTGCTTCTTAATTTAAACTTTGTATCAACGAAGTTTTCCTTGATCCTTTTGATCCACTACTCCATTTGACAACCTTTCTAGTCTAAAGTTAATCTTATTTCTTAACTTTTCACAACTTTATAGAGATTCAACCCATCTTCTCATATAATGGTCCAAACCTCAATGTTAGAAGTTTATTGTAATATAAGTATTCTACAAATCCTCCAAGATTTGGTTTATCCCTTTTGCTTAACTGGATATCTTAAATTAATAATTGAGCATTCATTCAATTGAATTTTCAAAGATGATCATGGTTTACACAAAACCTTAACATTACTTGCTTGTTCCTATATGAGATAACCTTCTTAGGAATATTAAGCAACTGCTTTACACAGTTTGTTGTTTAGGACTGATATTGTATAAATCAAATTTCCCAATAAGAATTGATTAAATTGGTGAGTTTATCCACTATAGCTTATTCCTATATGAGATAACCTTCTCGAGAATATTAAGCAACTGCTTTACACAATTTTTTGTTTAGGCCTGATATCCTATATAAATCAAAATTTCCAATCAAAATTGATTACCTTGGTGAGTTTATCCACCATAACATTATGTTAGTTCTATTGACATATAAAGATCAAAACTGTTCATATGATCTACCACTTCCCCTCTGGAATTCCATGAGAGTATACAAGTCCTACCGATGATGACATCTTGTCTTCATTCTCTGGCATATTGGATGACAACTTCCTACATACCTTGCAACATGTTACTCTATCCCCTTCCAAATTATAGTGGTTCCTCATCCGACCAATAATTTTATCATTCCCGTATCTCCTGAATATGACATCAATTTACCTTGTTTCATTCCTTAATCTTCTAAAAAATTGATACTTGGTTCTTATCCGATACATAATAGTCCATCCTTAGTGAAAATCTCTTCCATGGACTTATACCGCATTTGATTCAAAAAATATAATGATTAAATACTTTTATAGAGATAAAAATCATTCATCCTATGACATCCATGACTTGGATTTCTTTTACCCTCTATGCATTTCTATAAACTGTAATCCAATTTCTTCTCAATTTATCTCCTTCGATGAGCATTTACATTAGTTGAGTATTAATCCTCATTACATAATATTGGTTGATATTATCTTCCAAAATATATTAACAATTATTTCATTCCTAGTTTCCAAGTATGAACATTTTCTCTATAACTCACCATCATGAGTACATGAATCTTCTCTTCCCTGTTTCTTAGGTGATAATCTTGTCTTCAATGATCAAGTATAACACCTAGTATTTTCTAATGATAATAACAAATTGATATTTCAAAATAAATATGTATAGAATTTGTGTTGTAAATATTTCTTTCTCATTGGTCATAAGCCTTGACCTTTCCACTACTTTTCTCCAATAATTCTAGTACCTTTACTTCCTCACTTTATCAACCTTTTTGTGGTTACTTGAGTTCAAGGCTCTAGTTAAAAATTCTCTTCTACTAGAGATACAATATTAAACCTCATTGGAAAGGGTACTTATCTAAGTACATCAACTCTCCCTCTTTCCCCCTTAGTGTTTCCAAGACATTAGATCATCTATTTAGTTGGACTCTTAACATACATCCGCTTTCTCCAGATTGAATTGATTTATCATTCATTGTCGTTGGCTTTTGACAGTTGATCGACCATTACTTTCCTTTCTTACCCTCCATGGTATGCCTTGAATATACTTTTTTGTTTCCAAAATTGGTTTCATCATCGCCTTCTAATCTCTCAAAATCAACAATTGGATCCCAAATAATGAGATCAAATGAATAATCAACAACTTTACAAGCTAATAGGTACTCTTATATTTGATCTCAATTTTCCTTTCCATTTATACTAATAGCCTTTTAAGTGTAGTAGAAGAATATCCTACATCCACAAAGCCCCTTTTGTTGATGTGTCAAATGAGCTTGCTTTGAGGATCCCTATGTCAATTGTGTCTTCACCTTTGTGAGTTGTTTCCAATTTATAGTCTCCTCCCTATCCAATTTCTTTTGGAACATCTAAACATAAGTTTACTTTTTTTGACAAGTTGGTAAGTTCAATTTGCACTTCAACCAAACTATGCTCTAACTAATCCCTTTGTCCAATTTGTTTGATTCTCTATCCAAGATTTTACCTCGCAATCATCTTTCAAAGTATTTTTGTCTAAATTCTTGGTAATTCCACTTTCTCATAACTTTAAAAGACTATTTGATTTATTTTCCCTATTTTTAATCAGTACTCCAAATTGACCTTGCCTATTTTGGTTGGTGGAACCATGTTGACTTTTATTCTTCGTAGGTTGCTTCTCTTTCAAATCATTTTGGTCTCTAACCTTTATATTAAGGTACCAACTTTCTCCCGTGATTCTGATTATCCTTGCAAGATTTTTAACCTCATATTGAATCAAGTCTGTCAATGGTTATCCTGTGCCTTGGATGCCTCACTAGTTGATCTTGATTCACAAAATATTGACTTTCTACTTCAACTAAGTTTCCAATTTATCCTATCAATTAGTTCTATTTCAATAAAGCATGCTCAAAGATTCATAGTATCCTTACTAAATCCAAAATCCTAGACTCTTTGCAACTACAGATTGCTTTCAATAAGGGAATTTACTTCAATCCTTTATATCCCTCAAAGTTATTTAAACTATTTCATAGGGTGAAGGAACTCATTGGTAATCCTTCGTACCCTTCCTGCCAAACTAATTGCATAATCTTCTACAATCCAAAGGTGTATCCTAATGAGTTGTTGTTTTAGGAGTTTTCAACTCTAGGGATGATTCTTTCCTAGTCCCAACTTAAACAATTTTTCAGGAATCTTATCTTTCCTTTTTGTTCCCCTTTGTTCTTTTCCTCTTTCCATCTTGGCGTAAGAAATTTTCAATCAATATCTTCTTATAGAGTTTACGCATTACTTACATAATGAGCTCATAGGTTCGAGTGCTTAACCTGATAGAGCTCTGATACCATGTGTAACATGCCCATTGTTCTACTCAACAATTTTTCTATGTTTTATCCACAAGTGTATAGTTGTGCTTCTAGCATTACGAGCCATATTTTTTTTCTTTTCTATTCCATAATAAATACATCATTTGAAATATAAATTTATCCAAACTTTCCATTGCATAATCAAAGAAACATTCCAATAATATAAGTATGATTTAACTTTACATAAATATATTCAAGATATTATTTTGCTTTTACAATTTCCATATATATGGATACATGATTATATATATAGCTTCAACAATCTAACATGAACTAAAAATACAAACTTATATAGATATCCCAACATTGGTGCATGCATTCTAGATGTCCCCTTTCCTTGGTGCATACCTTCTAGTTGTCCCCAATATTGGCGCCTACATCTTCAATTCTTGAATTAGAAATATCAATGGTCTAGAATGTCCTTCCAAATCCTGGCCACTAACTGCATGATGAGAAGCATCACTCAAGAACTTTTCCGCCAACCAAGGACTAAATGAACTTGGTAAGATGGCCCTCCCTTCGACGAAGAGATTGGTTTAGTAACCTCATCCTTCAAATAGCCTTTTCTAAGCATACTGATGTGTCCTACATATCTAGAGCTACCATAATGTCTACTACCTCATGTATGATTTCCCCAACCTAGAATGTAATATTGAATCACACAGTGAACTAACATTGCAGATAGTGGCTACCTACACTACTTTGGCCAAAGTTTTATCACCTAGTAACTTTGAGTGAGGTCCTCTAAATCACCACATTTAATTGTTCAATTTGTATTGACCATTAATATTCTATTCTAAGGTTATCCCCTTTCACATGGATTTATCCTTGTTAGAATTCAGAAAGATCAGAGCAATAACATTAACAATTATATGCAAATTAAATAACCCATAAATAACAATGAAGAATAACACAAAAGAGATCAACATAGAAATTTAATTTGGTTCACCCAATACGGGCTACATCCACAAAAACTCAGCCACCCAATAATTTTATTATCCAGTGCAAAATAGATTGCAATCTTGTGAATTACACATACCGCAACTTACATCCCAGTAGCTTATAACAAGATTTTTGGAAGCTTCTAGAATTAGAGTTTTACAAAGTCATTTTTTTTATTTGACATGTCAGCGGGAAAAAACCTTGACATGTTAACAGAAAGAAATAAAATTGGGGGTTGTGCCCTCGAACCCCGACAAGGATACGTTTCGAGTGTACAGTATTTGCATAATCATTCGCCACATACCAACAATCCTAACCCCAAAAAATAACCTTCCCATTAACTCATATCTAAATGACATTGCTATAAGTATCCCAAAGCAAATCTATCTTATGATACATACATATAGAATTGATGTAAGATGAACATAACATTATTACATTAAATTACTCTATTTCAATAGTGTAGTCTCAACAATAAAAGTCTCCTTTCAAGAGTGTAATCTCAACAATCAATGACTCCTATCAAAGTATAATATCAACAATAAATGACCTCAATCAAAAGTATAACCTTCCACAATAAATGACTTCAATCAAAAGTATAATCTCGTCAATAAATGATCTCAATCAAAAATTATAATCTTCAACAAAAATGACTTCAATCAAAGATAAAATCAATAATAAAACGATCAATCTAATTATATAGGTTAATCCCAACATATGTGCTTTAATCATAAATCAAGTAAACAACCTGACCAAATAGGTTATTCTCAACCTAGGGTTTCAATCAAAGTAAACTAACAATCAAGTGATCAAACAAGTATAGATTATCAATATGGTTTATATTTTGTCACTTCCTATTGACGACGACATGTCTATCATTCCATTATCAACCTAGTATTGCTAACCTCACTATTCATAAAGGTTTACCTAGCATTATGAGCTAACAAAGTCAATTTATCTCAAGACATCGATATATTCCATATTTCACATTTCATTCTACTTACATATAGTATATTATAGACTAATTACATATAGTCTAAATAGAAACACCATCATCTAAATTCCCATACAGGGTATATAAAAACATTAACCCAATAGACAGGTTCTACCAAATCAAGATACAACCAAGCACATGAAAGCATAACAAGCATCACTACATACATAATAGACATTCTTTCCCATCATGGCAACATAAATAAACAATATTTCCAACATAATAAAAATGGTAGAGATACTAGCATGCCTGTATAAAAAGATCCAATTGATTAAACTCCCTTCCTAGCTCAATTCCTCAAGCCTAATTGATACTCCCTCCAAGATTAACTTAGCTCCCACTCTACCCTCTCACCAATTCTATCGACGATCACCAAGTAACTCAACAAAACAAATCTCTCACTCATAAACTCTCAACTCACTTTGCACAAGAGTTGCAACAAAATAATACAAGAAAATTAAATCTATAAGTGTAACAATTGGTAGAATGAGCACCTCTATTTATACTAATTTGTGAGCAACCGAAGGCTACAAAAGAGTAAGTATTTATGCCACCTTTCATCCTCATGCAACAACTCACAAGGCTAACTCACGGGTTTGTAACACATCAAAGTCCTCACCATTTAAATGTCTAAGTCAACTTGATATATGGTAAAACAAGCGTAAAACAAGTTTCTTAATTTGAACTCCTTTATATATGATGCACAAGCATCCAGTGGTGTAGGGAAATCTTGCATCACCCAAAAAAATGTTTTTCCATTTTTATTTAGTTGTTTTGAGTCCCATGATGGCACACAAGGGGTGTAACAGTCAGAAGTAAAAAATAGCAAAAAAAATCACTTACTATTTTTAGTAAGTTAGCCTAAATGGGCTTGCCCAAGGAGAAGAACTAAAAAACATTTTCAGTCGCGAAAGAATCATCTCAATACCTTGCATGGTTTGGGAGATATTAAAGTTTTCGTCCTGAGAAATTTCTCCAATGCAACTTCAAATTTAGATATGAAAAGTTTAGAGGCCCCGAAAAAACTTGAAAAGTTGACGAACCAATCTTTGATGGATTCAATGTTGTAGATATTTTCGAGAGCTTTCCAACGATATGCAATAATAGAAAATCAGACACCTGGATCAAAAGTTATGGCCTCACGAAGTTGCCCCACTAAAATGTGAATTTCATTAAAATTCCTTCCTAGGCAAGAAATCAAATGGCGGGACTTTTGGCACCAAAACAAAAGGGAAATTTGAACTTTCTAGAACATTCTAGGGTGGTTATTGGGGTAAAATAAAAGGGTTAAGTGGGGGTTGTAGAATGTGGCTCCATTAGTGCAGATTGTGGCTCCGAATAATATATTTTGTTTTCAGAGCTCATTTTGTTGTAATGAATCAAGCCCATGAGGCTGTAGCATGTAAGTTTTGAATCTATAATTTTAATTTTTGAAAATAATTGAAAGAGAGGTTTTTTTTTTTTTTTGTCTCGCATCTTCTGTGTTGGTATCTATTGTTGTGATTTAGGTGGGTTTCAGACAGTGTGGCCCTCATTAATAAAATGTTTCCAAGTCTCTCTTGACTGAGTCTAAATATTATTTGTAGGCTTATGCACATTTTGAAAACCTCTTATGCACTCCAAACACTTGCAAATATGGTGCCACCTTCATAAGTTGGCACCCTCAAATAAAACACGGGTTTGACATATTTATAGAGGCTTTTAAAACCGTTTCACTTCCTTCTCAAATGTTTATACAACAACAAACAAACTTCTACGTGCTTATTTCAACGGTCGACTTGGTCTCACTTACTTCATGTGTTGGCTTTGCATTCCACTAAAAGTTGTGCCATATTTAATATATGTGCCACATATTTATGATATGCACTTTGCTTTAAGCACTTATTTCATCCTATCCATACGCTGGTCAAAGGCACAATGAGCTGGCTCTATGTGTTGGTTTGTACTTGGTCTTATGCACTAGTTTCATTCAAAGCAACTTAATGAATATGAATCTCATTTTAGCGTTGCACATATTCATGTTTTGTTGACTTATACTTGCTGTCACATAATGCATAACGTATAATATATATATCTCCTCTTTACTTTATGTGCATTGAATACTATATGCACTAAGGTTTCCTTATAAAGCACTTTCAATATACATAATATGGCTTTAATCAAGCCTCTTCTTACTTATATTAGTGCTTCATATGAGCGCTATATAAAGGACTTATAATATATGTCAATCAAATAATATAAATAATATATATATAATTAATATTTATATATCTATTATACCTTTTATAATATATATATATATAATTAATATTTATATATCTATTATACCTTTTATAATATATATGTATATTAATATATATATATATTTATAATTATATTCTCATGAATATTAAATGAATTACTTTCTAATAAAGTATATACATATTATATATTTATATATATCATTATTTTAATAACTAAACTTAAACACACATACACACATATATACATTCATCTCCATCAATGGGTGCATACACGAAATGTGTATATATATACACATGTCATAAACGTGCAATTCATGTCCCTGTACATATTATGTAATCATATGCATTAGTTACCATTCATACATACATACATACGTATATACATTTGATGTATATATACTTATCGATATATATATAAATAAGAACACACAAAAATACTTTCACATGACATACAAACTTAATCACATAACCCTAGTAAAGAACATAGAACAAGATCATAACCACTCAAAGATGACCATACAAAAATCCCCAACTTATCCAATACTTAGACTAAGGGTTTACTTACCAAATCCCTATCTAACTTGACTAAGTTCAACCACCCTAGATCATGGGTGTGTGAATGCTCAATAAGGATGAATTAAAGGTTATCGAACCAAGTTCCTCTCCTGAGTGATACTTCCCTCTCTTTCAGAGGCTTGAACCTGTCCCTACATTCAACTTAGTTCATCATAATAGTAGTTAGTCATTCACATAAAATCCATTAGCATCATAAATCATTTGCATCATCAAAGTATTCACATTGCAATACATATTCATCCATAACATTTTCCATTAATATAAAACATTTTCATTCTTTCAAAAACAATAACATCTTTAATGCATATTTTAGTATTTTCATTCACCTATTGAACATATTAAAGTTTTGATAGCATTTATCATCATATTTTCTCATAAAGGTAAAAGTAACCTGGTAACTAAGAGACGAGGTGTAACATTTTTATCAATTCAAATCCTAGAACTTTTTGAGAGACTTCACAAGAGCTAAGATTATTTTCAAAGGTGTTCAAGAGCATATTTCTCATTCATTTGTTGCAGCATTCAAGATCTCAAGCATCATGTCAAAGTTATCTCCATTCATGCATGTTTTTGGAGCTAACATTGTGATGTAGGTTTCAAGCATTCAAGCATCAATTCAAGAATCAAGATCAACATCCAATCAAGCCATTTCATGCAAGATCAATACCTTGGAGAGATGTGTTAGATTTTAGTCCTTCAAGGATCTCCATTCAAGGGTTTGGTGAGTTACAACATAACATTGTTCACTCACCATTCCTTCCATTCATGTTTCATTTCATTTTAAGGTTTAATTAGCAAAACGGGGTTGGACCAAGGCAACCCCAATTCACCAAAACCAAACAGTTTTTCCCTCTCTTTGTGTTTATAGATCTTAGGTTAAAGAATGATTGGAGATTGATTAAAAGTGAAATTTTGCAAAGTTGTCAAAGTTGTCAACATTGTCATCAAACCATGAAAACTCACTTGTAGAATTTAATTCTAACTTTCTGACTGTGAAATATGGAGGAATCGAGAGTGAAGATCCATGTGCAGAGGACTGTGAAAATATATTTTGGATCCATGTAGCAAGTCACATTCACCCTACGGTGAATCTATCCCAAGAGGACACTCAACGTGAGCTTTTGGTGATAGGTGCATAAATTCATAACCTTCTCAGATCTATTGAAGCTCTATGGATTCTATTAGATTAAAGTTTTAAATTGATTATTCATGTTTTACATTGCATAATTGCATTCATTTGGTATTTTTCATTTATCTCCCAAAAGTGCATTTCAATTTGATTTACCCTGTCCTCAATCATAAGAAAAATAACAAGATCTCCATTAAGATTGACTCACCTAAGGGTTGAAAGTTAATCTTGCCCTAGGGGATCTCTTTTTCCCAATGAAATATGGAATATAGGTGCATCATACTCCTTGTTACCATTTCTCATTTCCTTTTGGTTAAACCCTATTTCCCTATGTTTCAAGAAATATCTTTGAAACTTAGAAAAAATAAGATAAAAACATAAAAATAAAGCAAGAAAACTAGACATTTCTAGGGCTCGTCATCCCCCCAACATGGTTTTTTTCTTTTCCTCAAACAATTTAGGGTCTCGAGTTGTATTGCAATACAACTTCCCTTTAATTCACTTTGTTAGTTACCCCTTCACCTTCTTTTAAGTAGAACCCTTTTTGCTTGGTATTCTCTCCTATCTGGCTTGTTCTGATGCCCCTATCTCCTCTCTTCTTCATATCTAATGTAGAGTTAGAAAATAGAGAAGAGGAGGATGAAATGTTAGAGGGAACTAGGTGAAATGAAGGAAAAGTGAAACCCTAGGATTTTACTCTAGAGTTTCAAGGTGCCTTTCCACAACATTTCATTTGAGATTTGAGGTAGCAGGCATTTGATGGATTTGGACAAGATATATGATTGAATTACAACCTGAAAAGTAAGTCAACCTGTCCTTGACCAAATCTAAAAGGATCCTAAGGATGAAATGCAATTATTCAACTAGCCTAATGATGTAAATGACTATTCTGATGCAAAAATAGCAAATTTGGAAAGTCAAAAAAGAAATCAGACTACAAAAATAGACTAAGTAGGACACTGTGCACCTGTGATATAAATTTGGGACCAAAAATATAGGACTAAGTTACCCAAGGTTCCTATGTCTCTATAGGGGATTTCAAATCTGCTTTCACAATCCTTGGATGTCAGATCAAATCTTATGTTGTCCACTTGTCGCACTATCGGATCACTGTCAAATATTTAAATAATTGAGTTTTCATGAGTTGTCAAGATGTAGGTTTTTATTGCAACAATGAATAACCGACCTCCGATATCCCTCCAATCCTCTTCATATATAAAACCTACACAATCAAAGAGAGAGGAAGGGTTGTGCCATTTAGGGGCTTTCCTTATTCAAACCTCGTGTTAGTGTTTCCACTTCCATAATGGCAATGTCAATGATATAAAACCTATCATTTTGAGGGATAGGGATAAATGATAAAAAGGAATGATGAGTATGTTGGAAAAACAAGGACAAACAACTAAGAGGGGGCGGTGAATCAGTTGTCCCAGATTATTTAAACTTTTCAAACTTAACTTAACTTAATCTCAAATTTGATGGATGAACAATGAACCATAAACAATCAACACATTAGAAACACAGAAACACCAAGATTTTTTACGTGGAAGTCTTGTTAGGGGAAAAACACAGTGGATGTTAGTCCATAATATTATATCTTGTTAAAATTATAAAGAAGAATAATGGGAATGCACATGCATTCAGGCACACTACCTAGAGCTCACTACTCAAATACAAGAGGGATCAATTCCCAAGTAAGACACACTGTCTTACAAAAATTTGGATTAGATCCATAGGGTATGAACTGAGAAAATATCTTCTACAAAATCTTGATTACAGTTCTAGTTAAGCACATAAACACTCCTTAACAATTCACTCAAACTTCTTCACACTTTACTCTTCAATCAAATAATTAGATCACTATTCGCACACTTGCACTTTCTCTAGAACTTCTTCACACCACACACATCTATAAATTTGCACAAAATTTTTCCCTTATATATCCGCAACATTGATTTACATCAACAACTTTGTTGACCAAAACATAAAACACATTTACAATGTCGGCCCAAATTTACAAATAAATTTTCAATGCGAATCAAACACCATCGGCCAATATTATGTTGAGGCCCAAAACAATATCCTCGAGCACGCCAAACATTCAAGTTTTAATCTCCAAGGATCCACAACTCATTACAACCACCATGTCGGCCAAAAACATGAAAACCCAAACACACATGAGAAAAATCTTTGACCACGAGCACACCAATCAACGTGGACATCCAAAAAAGATAAAGAATGATATAGAAGCATCCACAAGCAACAAGAACCAACAGAGAAACATCCACAACAACTAAAATTACTAGAATCACATAAAATTCACTCAGGAATACTAACTGAAACCACAAAAAACTGTCAGAACACAACTGTTCATAACACGATCAAAACTTCATGCATACCTCTGAAACTTCCGATGGATAAACTAGATACTCTCAAAAATAAACCCTTTAGTCCAAAATGATTGATCATCAACGTACTAAGCAAGACACCTTCATGACCTTCATTGTTCCACTAGTAACCTGCAACTCTTCTTTAACAATTTTCTCAATATCCTCGACATATACAACCTTCAATACATCAATGCTAATAGTGTTGACATCAATGACAACCACATATTAGAAACACAACCAAAACATCCAATAATCTCCCCCTTTGGCAACACATGATGTGAAAAACACCATCAACACAACTCTCAATCAACACTTACTCCCCCTTAGATTCTGACTCTTCTCCTCAACTTTGTGTACATGATCTTCACCCCACAAGGCTCTTCTCCCTAAATAATTCATAGTTTTTCAGATGACTGTTCTCCCCTTTTGAAATCAATGGAAAAGATAAACATTATCTTCCCACATACAAGCTCTAAACCACATATTTGCACATCTGACTACTCCCCCTGAGTAGCAATCACATAAACATCAATCCAGATTAGAATATAGCTTTGAAGCATACAAATTGAAGAAAGTAAATGCATCTCTAGTTCATATCAAGAGGGGTAATCACCCCTAGCATCCCTCTAAGATACTCAAAAGTATCCTTTGGTAACAACTTGGTGAAAATGTCTACAATCTGTTCTTTGGTAGGAACATACTCCAATATGACTTCTTTCTCACTCACTTTCTCCCTCAAAAAGTGAAACTTGATTGATATGTGCTTGGTCTTAGAGTGTAGCACCGAATTCTTCGATATGTTTATTGCACTTGAGTTGTCATAGTATATGGAAATAGGCTCATCATATACTATTCTGATATCTTTCAGCATCTGTTTCATCCACATCACTTGAGTACAATTATTTGCAGCAACAATATACTTTGCCTCAGTAGTAGATAGGGAAATGGAATTCTTCTTTTTGCTTAACCAAGACACCAACTTCTTCCCTAGGAAGAAGGCACCACCACTAGTAATTTTCCTGTCATCTACATCTCCTACCCAATTTGCATCAATATATGCATTCAAGGTAAGATCATCATCTTTACGATACCAAAGCCCAAAATCAATTGTTCCTTTTAGATATCTGAAAATTCTCTTTACAACAATCACATGAGATTCTTTTGGATTAGCCTAAAATCTAACAACCATACATACAACATTCATGATGTTTGGTCTAGTCTGGGTTAGGTAGAGCAATCTCCCAATCATTGACCTATATCTTATTTGATTTTCCTTAGGAGAATCATCATTATGTGTTAACTTGCATCCGATTACCATGGGTGTACCAATAGGCTTTGATTCTTCCATGCCAAACTTCTTCAGTAACTCTCTAACATATTTGGACTAAGTTATGAAAATCCCATTGTCCAACTGAGTGACTTGCAATCCCAGAAAGAACTTCATCTCTCCAATCATACTCATTTCAAACTCACTTTTCATTTCATCAGTAAACTTCATACATAAATCATCATCTCCTCAAAAAACAATGTCATCAACAAAGACTTCAATAATCAACTCTTTATCATGATCCAACTTAAAATACAAGTTTTTGTCAGCAGTACCTTTATTGAATCCAAGCTTTAGTAAGTATTTATCTAGTCTAGCATACCATGCTCTAGGAGCTTGCTTGAGTCCATACAAAGCTTTCTTCAATCGAAAAACCATGTCTTCCTTGTCAGTCAGTTGAAATCCATCTGGTTGTTCAACATATACTTCTTCTAACTCACCATTAAGAACAATTGACTTCACATCCATTTGATAGACTTTATAGTTCTTATATGCACCATAAGCAAGAAATAATCTTACAGCTTCAATTCTGGCAACAGGGGCAAGGTTTCTTCAAAATAAATACCTTCCATTTGTGAATACCCTTTACATACCATTCTTGCCTTATTCTAGGCTACTTCACCTTGTTCATTTAGCTTATTCTGAAAGACCCATTTAGTACCAATCACATTTTTATCTTTAGGTCTAGGAACAAGAATCCATGTATCATTCTTTTCAATCTGCATCAGTTCTTCCTTCATAGCTTCCATCCAGTATTCATCATTGCAAGCTTTATTGACATTTTTAGGCTCAGTCTTGGAAATCAAGCAATATTCTTCTGCAATCCTTCTTTTAGTATGTACACCTTTATTCTTGTCTCCTATAATTTTATTCTCTGAATGATTCAATCTCACATACCTCAGAGTTTTAGGATTCACTCACACTTTTGGCTCTTTTGTTCTTTCTTCTGCACTTCCACTTGTCTCTCCTTCTTGACTTTCTTGATTTACCAAAATAATTTGAACTTGATTCTATGTCTGAGCATTCTTCCCTTTGTCTGAACTATCTTGCTGCTCATCTGAATCATATCCATAGTATCTAGATGATCTAGCAGAGTCCTCATCAAATCTGACATTTGCACTTTCAACCATTTTTCTAAATCTTCTATTATAGTACCAATAATCCTTGCTCTTGGTAGAGTAACCTAGAAAGATTCCTTCATCACTCCTTGCATCAAACTGTCCTATGTCCTCATCTCTCTTAATGTAGCACTTGCTTCCAAAAATATTGAAGTATTTAATAGTAGGCTTATAACCAAACCATAGCTCGAAAGGAGTCTTACCAAAAATACCATTCACATTTACCCGATTTAAAGTGTACACAACAATGTTTACAACTTCTCTCCAATAGATGTGAGGAACATTTCCTTCAATCAGCATTATTCTAGCAACATCCAGAATTGTTTTGTTCTTTCTCTCTACAACTCCATTCTGTTGAGGGGTTTGGGGAGTAGATAACTATCTTTTTATTCCAAGCCCTTCACAGAAAGAATTGAACTCCCTGGAGGTGAAATCACCACCTCTTTCTGACCTTAGGCATTTTATCTTCAGACTGGTCTCATTCTCTACCATAGCTTTGAAACTTTTGAACTTCTCTAATACTTCACATTTTTCTCTTAAGAAAGCAACCCATATCATCCTAGAGTAATCATCAATAAGCATCATAAAATACCTTTCTCCTTGTAGACTTCTGATTCTGGAGGGACCACATAGATCAGTGTGCACCAACTCCAGTACTCCATTAGAATGATGCTTTTCACTCTGAAAAGAAACTCTAGTTTGTTTAAATCTGGCATTCCTTGCATATTGTATTAGCAGTCTTCACTAGCTAAGGTAGATCTCTTACTACTTGAGTGGAGCTTACCTTGACAATGTTATCAAAATTCACATGGCACAACCTCCTATGCCATAAAAAAATTTCATCTACTTGAGCAATTAAACAACTTACATTACTGACACTTAGGTGAAAAATATTACCTATTATCTTTGTACCTAAATCAATCATATTTCCAGAACTTCCAAGTATCATGCATCTTCCATCTTTGAATTGAAGATCATAACCCTTGTCCACCATCTGTCCAACACTCAATAGGTTATGCTTTAAGCCTTCAACATAAAGGACATCATTAGTGTTATGTTTACCACCAAGACAAATAGATCCTATGCCACAAATCACACTGGCATTGTTATCTCTGAATCTTACAACCCCACCATCATATTTCTCTAGACTTACAAATTTGCTATTGCCACCAGTCATATGATGTGAGCATCCACTATCAATAACCCACTCATCCTTTTCTTCAATTCGGGCTGCAAGAGCTTTCTCAACTTTAGCAAATTCAATAGCCACCAGACCATTTTCCTTGATAGCAATGAAAACCCATTCATCTTCATTTCCATTTTCTTTATCATATTCTTCATCAGTCACACCTTCTTCAACAAAATAGCACTTCTTTTGAAATCTAGGTTTGTTAGGTTTAGACCTAGGAACTCTTTCAGGACACATTGAAGCAAAATGAACTATTTTACTACAAGATAAACATTTAATAGGCAACTTTCCTTTATACTTACCTTGTCCTCTACCTTCTTTCTTCACAATAAATGCTTCCAGCTCTTCAACCTCTCTTTCTTCATCTTCTAGTTGTTTCATCTCTTCCTCATACTTGAATGTCTTTCTTAAATACTGTCCCAGATCATATCTTTGCTTGTTCCTTATGGATACAAAAGCCTTAAATGTAGATTCAATCTTAGGGGCAGAATCACCAAATTCACTCAACTCAAAAGCAACAAGTTTACCAATCAACATATCCCTTATCACATTTGTTACTTATCTGAACTCTTCAATAGCATGAGCCTTTGACTTGTAAGAGGGAGGAAATGATCTAAGGACTTTAGCTATAATTTCTTGTTCATCCAAGGTACCACCGACACATCTAATACCCATCACAAGTTCATTTACTCTTTGCATAAAGGAAGAAATATTTTCATCTTCACCCATCTTCAAGTTTTCATACTTTCCTTTCAAACTATGTAGCTTAGCAACCTTCACATGTACATCTCCTTCATACAAAGTCTCCAACTTCGTCCAAATCTCATGAGCTATCTTCAGACCTATCACATTTTTCATTTCTGAATCTGTCAGAACACTCAACAAAGCTTCAATAGCCCTGATGTTAATCTCAACCTCTTTAACCTCATCAGGAGTGGAAGGACCATTCTGAGGAATAACATATGTGTTCTTTGTAATCTTCCAAAAGGGTTCACCAATACACCTCAAATGACACTCCATTATAGCTTTCCACAAAGAGTAGTTTGTTCCATCAAATCTATGGTTGTCCTTCTTGTATGATGTCATCTCGGATCACCTCAAGCTTTTAAACTTCTTCAGAGGAACCAAAACTAATTCCAATTGTTGGAAAAACAAGGATAAACAACTAAGAGGAGGGGGTGAATCAATTGTCACAAATTATTTGAACTTTTCCAACTTAACTTAACTTAATCTCAAATATGATGCATGAACAATGAACCATAAATAATCAACACATCAGAAACAAAGAAAACACCAAGATTTTTTACATGGAAAACCTGTTAGGGGAAAAACCACGGTGAATGTTAGTCCACAATATTATACCCTGTTAAAAGTATAAAGAAAAATAATGTGAATGTGCATGCATTGAGACACACTTCCTAAAGCTCACTGCTCAAATACAAGAGGGCTCACTACCCAAGGAAGACACACTATCTTATAGAAATTCAGATTAGATCCGCAGTGTATGAACTAAGAAAATAGCTTCTACAAAAGCTTGATTACAGTTCCGGTTAAGCACAAAAACACTCCTTAACACTTCGCTCAAACTTCTTCACACTCTACTCTGCAATCGAATGATTAGATCACTATTCACACACTTGTACTTTCTCTAGAACTTCTTCACATCACAAACATCCATAACTTCACACAAAAATTTGCTCTTATATACCTGCAACATGGATTTGCATCAACAACTTCGTCGACCAAAATATAAAACACATTTACAATGTTAGCCCAAATTTACAAATAAATTTTCAATGCGAATCAAACACCATTGGCCAATATTATGTTGAGGCGCAAAACAACATCCTTGAGCATGCCAAACATTCATTTTTTAATCTCCAAGGATCCACAACATGTTACAACCACCATGTCAGCCAAGAACATGAAAACCCAAACACACATGAGAAAAATCTTCGACCATGAGCACACCAATCAACGCAAACATACAACAAAGATAGACAATGAAATAGAAGCATCCAAAAGCAACAAGAACCAATAGAGAAACATCCACAACAACTAAAATTACTAGAATCACATAAACTTCACTTAGGAATACTAACTGAAACCATAGAAAACTGTCAAAACACAACTATTCATAACATGATCAAAACTTCACACGGACCTCTGAAACTTCTGATGGATAAACTAGATACTCTCAACAATAAACCCTTTAGTCCACAAAGATTGATCATCAATGTACTGAGCAAGACACTTTCATGACCTTCACCGTTCCACTATCAACCTACAACTCTTTCTTTAACAATTTTCTCAATATCCTCGACATATACAACCTTCAATACATCAATGCTAATAGTGTTGACATCAATGAAACCACATATGAATAACACAACCAAAACATCCAACAAAATCAAATATAGACTAAAAATCATCACCCTCCAATGAATTCCTTAAAGGACTAAATTCATACAAATCTCCTCAAGTATTGGATCTTGCTTTCTTGAATTGCTTGGAGACCTACAAGGGTTAGTCTTCACAAACAATATAATATCATAAACATGAATAAACTCATACACACTTTGAAATGACACTTGGATCTTGAATTGTTGCAATAAATCATTGAAATTCTACTCTTGACTTGCTTGATAATGCTCTTGACAATAATTTCTCCAATAATTTCTTGTTCCTCCTTGTTAGATTTCAAATGATGCAATAACTAGGTATTTATATGCAATTATTCTAATTCTCATAAATTAAATCCCAATAGCCAACAATGGACACTTGAAATTCAAATAAGAAAAGGCCACCTTCAACATATTTGAATTTGGAGACAAAATAGAGGGACATAGGCACCCTAGGTGTTAGTGTCCCAGACCTATTTTTTGGAAATTAAGGAGTCAGGGGCAAAGTATTAAATAAATGCATTTGTTTTGTACTTGCAAATTGTTATAAAATGATAAAATGGGCCACAAAATGCATAATTTAGAAAATTAGGTATTCAATTAGGTCCAATTACTTAAAGGGGACCAAAAAATAATGTGAAATTATCAACGATGACAATTTATGATGCTACATTTAGCCCCCACTTTAGTGAGAGTATAAACTTACACTTAAACTCAAACTAAAGTAGAAAAGTATGTCAAGAGGGTCTGATTATTCAAATGTTGAAGAGATAGGATAACTATGAATCTATGGGAGCGTGCAAGCCCCCGAGATCCAAGATCACATGCAAACCAACATAATCATAAAGGAACACACTCATGCATGAAATGTAGCAAGATAACATACACAAACCTACATATTGAAAAAATGAAGCATACACGATGAAAACACATGACATAACATATAGATGGAAAAAAAATGAACACAAACATGATGCAAATGCAATGCAAACACAAAGAATACACACAAAAAACAAAGGGTTAGTACTAAAGGGCTTCAAGTCAATAAGGAAAATGGACCTTTGTCTTAAATTGTCTCAAATACCAAAAGTCATCCATCAAGTAAGTGTTAGTCAAATGAATTATCTCATAAGGACTAGCAAGTTGCATTATGCCACATCAGTCATGAGCTATATGGATCTACTAGCTAGCAAGTTGTGTTATTCTAGGTTTCCATGCAATATGATGGGTTCCACAAGGTCTAGCAAGCCACGTTATGATAAGACACTCATGAAACACATAGCTTTACTATCAAGCAAGTTGTGTTATGCTCGACAACCATGTTAAAAGGGGTGCCCAAGTTCATGAATCAACAAGTTGTGTTATGTTGAATCCATGGAGTGTCTTGCTAAAGCCTCACCTAAAAGGTGTAGAAATGATAAACTCGCCTAAGAAGGTGCATAAATGTCCAAGAAAAAGCCAAACCTCAAGGGGTGTTATAAGCAACACCACCACAAAATGTTTTTTTCAAAAATGACAAAGGGGAATTGCTCAATACATGAAGATTCACACCTTGGGGAATATTATGCATAATACCACCACTAAGAGAGGAAAATTCATGGAACACAAGATAACACTTTAGGAAATATTAGCCCTAGTATTACCACCAAAGGGAAAATCATATGCCAATAAAAGAAACACTCCAATAGGACATCAAGCCTAATATCACCACCAAAGAGACACTAACATAAACTGAGAAGGCCACACTTCAACTAACAAGGTCGCATTTTCTAGGAGATGTATGCTATCATCACTAAATAGGGACCATTTCTTACACAAACAATATGTGAAGGATTATATTCCCCCTTAAAATGTTAGTTTACTTGATACACTAATATTTTTAGGAGATACCAAGGGATCCCTTACTAGAAGGACTGTACCTAATACAAGGCAACCTAACTCCTTGCCCCCTAAGTGTAGGGACAAAGATGAGCCAAAAATGGATTATCATATACTTCTCCTTGCAAGATGAAATATGTTTGCATAAAACTTAATTTATACCCCCACACATGGTAATGAGCATTGTGTGATACTACAACTACCACATGGAAAGAAGCAACAACTAATCCTATTTGTCTTGGGAGAATCTTGCATGATTAATTGAAGGTATTTTTGATGTTTTTGTTATTTTTGGAGGAAAAAAACTAAGACCTCTTATTGTTTCATGCATGTTGATTCTATGGGGACACAAATACCTTGTTCTTTTACACCACATCCTTTTTCATTATAGCCAAACTGTTTCAAAATTTGATAACCTCTTCCATAAATGGCTTCTATTTCTTTCAAAGAAGGTGGTTTTGCATAATCACTTTCACAATATGAAGACGTGTAACTTGTGTTTTCTTCATTGTTAGCAGTTATCAAATCAATTTTTTTTTATATTCATTGATAGGTCGGGTTGATACTACTGTAACTTTCTCTTTTTCTGATTTTGATGGTGAAATATTATATTCCCTCATGAATGTAGGTGTAAAATCTAATGATCCCTAGTCATCATCCAACAAATTAGTCACAGATGAAAGGAACTCATCTTTGTTTTCAATTTGTAATGGTTCCACTTTTGAATTTCATATCAATGTGCTAAGGGACACTTCTTTTCTATTTCATTTTGAACAATTTTTAGACTTAGGATCAACTTTTATTGTGTAAACCTTATTGTTGTATTGTATTTCATTAAACAGTGAAGTGTTTAAGGAACTCCCTTCATCTCGTGAATCCATGGTCTACCCAAGAGAATATTATATGAAATATCATGGGGCATGACATGGATGAGAGTTTGCAACACAACATGGCCAACCTTAACAAGTAATGTTATCACACCAAGCGATTGTCTTCCCACATTATCAAAACTTTTAATTGATAAAGAATCGGGTTGGATTAAGTTTTTTCGCTCTAATTTTATCCAAAAGATGAATACTACAAATATTAATCCCCAAACCATTGTTAATAAGGGTACGCCTAATCTTGAAGTTATTAATAACAACCATTATCATCAAGTCATCATTTTATTTTTTTGTTTCCATAGGGGTTATTCATTTTAATGAAAGACAATTTCTAAATTACCTTCATTTATAGCTTCAAGTATAGTTGCTACAACATTTAGCTATACACTAGGAGGGACAACAAATTTCTACAAAGCATCCTGAAGCATGCCATGATAAATAGGTGATGTTTGAATCAAATCCCAGAAATAAATCTTGGTTGGGGTATTAAAAATTTTCTCAAAAAGATCATATTCTTTACCACTATGCTGAGGGATATTAGGTGTGGGAGGAAGGTATTGTTGAGGTAATGGGATGGATGTTGGTATTTTTTTTGGTTGCTTATTCTTTCTAGCATGTTATATGTGTGAGAGACTACATGATAACTTGGTTTCTGTGACTCATGGTTACTAGTCAGTTGTTTTGAAAAGTTTAGGATATAGCCATGAGGTTTAGAAGGTTCTATAATGATAGTTGATTTAGGAGATTCAATAATTAAATGACTCTTAGGAGGTCCAATAATTAAAGGAGATCTACTATCCAATTATACGTTCATAACCTCAATGGAGTTAACTACTTGTTGATGATTTTCTATCAATGGGGGATTTAATGTCACCTTAGAATATTCATCTATGCAATCCATCTTACTGTATTTTAAAAGAAATGTATCAATGAATTCATCTTCTTTTCCCACAATATCTTCCCAAGTAGAAGAGGTAGTGGGGAGAAAAAAACAAGATTATCATGGCATTCAATGATCGTATCTTCTAACACCAAGATACCTTCTTCACAACTAGGCAAGTTATCAAGAGAAGAACAAACATGATTGTTAACGATTACATTCTTTTGCACCAAGATAACCTCACATATAGGAGAGACAATGGGAGAGGGATTAATGAAAAATAAAAAAAGAGGAGAAATAAACTCATTTTCACATGTTTGTGACAAAAATTATTTGAAATGCTTAACAAAATCAAAAATAGAACATGAATTATGATAACACAATATTTTTGCAATGAGAACATTGTATTATACCCTATAGATCAAGCTAGCAATGTTTTTAGCAAAATAGACAGTAACAAGACTGATATTCAGAAACTGAGGCCAGATCTAAGTAGAGACCAGAGATAAGATTATGCATACAAAATTTGGGCTCAATTTAGTTGGACATGGGTGCCCAGGGTGACTATGTCCTGCAGAGCATTTTGCAAAATTTAAAATTTGATTGTATATAACACTATTTAAGAATATCAGGTATGTGTGCATACAGGTTTGACAGTGAATTGTTTTCCAGAATTTACCCAATTTATGATTATGTA
This sequence comes from Sequoia sempervirens, assembly GCA_007258455.2. NCBI lineage: Eukaryota > Viridiplantae > Streptophyta > Pinopsida > Cupressales > Cupressaceae > Sequoia > Sequoia sempervirens. Next base: position 264,430,601 of record VDFB02105785.1, read on the forward strand.
ATTCAAAAATGTAAGTGTGCAACAATTTGCAAAATGTTCCAACAATAAATGACAATTGTAAATGCAATTTCCAAATCTAGATGTAGCAATTGACTGATTCTAATATGCCTAAATCTAAAAATGATGATATTGATGCCTTTTTAAAATAAAACCATGCAATTTTTCACTTTTTGAGCTATATGTAAGATGCCTAAATGAATGCAATGAACACTTTCAAATTTGATTTCAGATTTAAATGACCTAATGCAGATTTATAAATGTAATTCAAATGTAAATCAGACCTAAGATGACTGAAATTAACCCTAGTTAACCTATAGTACAATATTATGTGCAATTTTTTGAATTTTTATGCCTTTTATGATGCAAAAATGAATGTCTAGATGAACAATGCAAAACAATGTAATGCTAAACCTAAATATAATATAATTTGCCTTAAATTTTAGAAGGTATATAATGTTATTGCATCAGGTTCACCAAAGTTAAATGAAGGAAAAGTGAAACCCTAGGATTTTACTCTAGAGTTTCAAGGTGCTTTTCCACAACATTTTATTTGAGATTTGAGGTAGCGGGGGTTTGATGGATTTGGACAAGATATATGATTGACTTACATCTTGAAAGATCAGTCAACCTATCCTTGACCAAATATGAAAGGAACCTAAGGATGAAATGTAATGATTCAACTAGCCTAATGACACAAATCACTATTGATAGGTCCAAATAATAGCTCATTTTTTGTTGTTTTCATACATATTTTGAGACACTTTTAGATACACTTTCCAAGAAATGATCCTATATTATACTATCCTTTCATATCTATTATGCAAAATTGAACCTAAAATATAATGATGGAAATATGGTTATAATATACTAGTATTGTATGGTTTATATGAATATATGTATGAAATATTGATGGAATGCTATGTTTTGATTGTGATAGTTATCCTTGTGTACATGCTTTGCAAAATTAACTTGTTTATAGCTAAAGAAGAACTATGGCACGCAACAGTTGCTAGATGAACCTGCAACAAAAGTAGTTTTGGACAACAAAATAGGGAAGTTCTAGATTAGGCTGAATGTGATGATTGTTGATTAAAGGCACTTGATGAAGGTTGAACATGCATTATTATAACCAGTTAATAAATGTTGAAGAAGAGGTCTCCTTCACTAATAGGATTTTGACAAATGTTTGTATGTTTACATGCAATTCTATTTTGACAGAGTTTTAGTCCTATTAGGATTCTTTTTCCTTTTCAGTTATAGGTTGAATAAACTAGTCTTAACTCTATGCTCTAATATTTGGGAGTGGAGTTAATGATTTCAGTTAAGTTGTTGTTATGAATAAGATTCCCTCAAGCTTGTATATAACTATTGGTTGAATCTATAAATTAGTTAGTTGGTTTTTCAATTTTATGTTATCAATTATTTTTAGTTTCAAGACATGAAAAAATATTCAAAATGATTGAGTACAATTTGTGAAAAGATATTTTGTAATCCTTTATGATATGCAATGAATGCAATTAGTTTCATGGGATGCGTAGAATTTGTTAGTTAGATTTGGGTTGAGTTAAAGTGAGAACAACCACTTGAGAAAGATACTCAAGGTATTATTCCTCACTTCATTTTCAGTTGTTCATTTATGTTTAATAGTTGTTTTTCATTTATAATTACTTCATGAACTATATGCAAGTTTTAACTAGAATATCATATCTTGCTTATTGTTAATGAATGCTTATGAATATGCAAGCAATGGTTGACCAATAGTACTTCAGAGGCTAATTTAGTTGAGTCATTAGTTTTTATCAATTTTGAGTTGTCACAATACCATTTTGTTAGCAACCATTCAGTTATAGTTTAAGTTGTAGGTACCCGTAGCCACTAGTTTTGGTTATGTCTTTTATTTTTTGTAATTTTGTGAGTTTCCAACAAGTAGAATAACTTGAATAGGGTAGCTTAAGTAGTTTTGAGTCCCTGAAGGCATATATAATGTTACACCATCACAAGCTTACAAACCTTGGATTGACAATTTAATGTAGTCTTAAGCAATGTTGAGTGGAATGTTCAATCAAATAAACCTCTGAATTGTGTAGGTTCTACCAAGTTTATATTACATTAGTTTAGACTCTACAACTATTCTTATGCAAAAGCAATAGATCTAGAAATTCACATAGGAAATCAGACTACAAAAATGGACTAAGCAGGACACTATGCACTTGTGATATAAATTTGGGACTGAAAATGTTAGACTAAGTCACCCAGGGAACTTATGTCTCTATAGGAGGATTTTAGATATAATTTCATAGTCTTTAGATGCCATATTAGAGCTTCTATTTTCCACTTGCCGCACCATCAGATACTAAAATAATTAAGTTTTTCGTGAGTTGTCAAGATGGAGGATTTGATTGCAACAATAAATAGTTGACCTCTAAACTTCCTCCAATCCTCTTCAAATCTAAAACCTGCACATTCAAAAAGAGAGGAAGGGTTGTGCCATTTAGGGGATTTCCTTAGTCAAATCCTGTGTTAGTGTTTCCACTTCCACAATGTCAATGTCAATGTCAATGAGAGAAAACCTATCCTTTTGAGGGATAGGGCTAAATAATAAAAAGGAATGATGAATCAACAATGGACTACAACTCACCACCCTCTAATGGCTTCCTTGAAGGACTGAAGTCATACAAATTCCTCAAGGCTTGGATCTTGCTTTCTTGAATTGCTTGGAGACCTACAAGGGTTAATCTTCACAAACAATATAATAACATAAACATGAATAAACTCATACACACTTTGAAATGATGCTTGAATCTTGAATTGCTGCAATAAATCATTGAAATTTTGCTCTTTACTTGCTTGATAATTCTCTTGACAATAATTTATCCAATAATTGCTTGTTCCTCCTTGTTATATTTCAAATGATGTAATAACTAGGTAGTTATATGAAATTATTCTAATTTATCACAAATTAAATCTTGATAGTCGACAATGGACACTTGAAATTCAAATAATAAAATGCCATCTCAGACAAATTTGAATTTGGAGCCAAAATAGGACATAGGCACCCTATGAGTTAGTATCCTGGACCTATTTTTCGATAATTAAGGATTCAGGTGTAAATTATTAAATGAATGCATTTGTTTTGTACTTGCAAATTATCAAAAATTGATAAAATGGGCAAAAGAATGCATAATTTAGGAAATTAGGTATTCAATTAGGTCCAATTACTTAAGAGGAAGTGAAGCATAATGTGAATTGTCAAGGGTGATAATATATGATGCTACACCAAGTAATATGATGCTCAAGGGAGGTTGTGATATATTTGTGGGCTCTTTTAATTGTTTCCAAGTAGTTGAAGATTAAATGAGACTCCTTTTTTTAGCTCTTGTGTTAACTCCTTCAATTTGTTCTAAGAGAAGTTAAGTGCTTCTCTTCCTGTCCCTATTACTAGTTCTTGAAATCTCTTATAATCATGTTCCCTATATTCCAAAATATTTTTCTCCACCCATCATTTGTTTACCAAGTCAATCCATTCCTCTACTATCCCTTTATGATCTTTTTTCTCTGCTCTAATAAGAAGGTGGAATGAATTCTCCAAGGTTTCATGCTAATATCTCTACATCTGATCTCTTTGATGTTCATTCCTGGTGAATGAGATAATTTCCTTGATTTGAATGTCTCCTAGAAAGATAAGTGGGTTCCACATAGTGTCATATGGAATGGCTAGGTTATGCAAGTAAAATTCACATAATTGGTCTTGCATATCTAGTGTGGCATGTTGGTATGCCTCTAAAAAAATGTAGGTGAAGATAAGGAAACTGGAAGGTCCATGACTATCTAACTAAACTGAAAACTTAAAAAATTCTCTTGTAAATATAGGGTGTAAATATTAGTAGGTGATTTGCATCTCAAAAGTTGAACTATTTTATCATCCACTTCTATATTTACTTCCAACATTTTAATTTATGCATCCTTCTTCTCAGTTTATCTAGTGTGTGTTGCTATCAATTCAAATTTTTCTTTGTCTGAATTCTTTTGCACTTGAGAGAATTCTTCTACTATGTTCCACAACTCAATCTAGAGGGTAACCACAGTAGGAGTTCTAGGCATTCTTGGAGCTTCATTTTGGTTCCCAAGTTGTGGGGTTTTCTTATTAATCTCAAAAATGGCCAATTGTGCCAATTTATCCAAACCTGACCCTTGCTGCTTAAAAGCTTGTAGTTTTTTCTCCAATTCATGAATCATATTATCTAATCCATTCTCCCTTTTTTGGCATCCTTTGATTTGTTCTTCCAGTTCTTTTATCCTTTGCAGCTCTTTACTCTCATCTTTCCCTTTTAAAAATAATTCTTCTTTTTCCAAAAATATTTCTTCATCGGCCTCAGTAGGTGAAACTAACTCTTATTTAGAAGTTGGACTATTCTGAGGTCTATGCTTCTTCCTTTTTGTTAATAAATCTTCAAAATCAGAGTTTAAGTTGTTGCTCATATATATGGATTGCAATGTTTTATATTGTTCTCGATCACTAGGAACATTTTCTTCTTGTGAGTTTATTTAAGACTCCACTACAACAACCATTTCTTTTCAAGGCATGTCCCTTCCTTTTGTAATGCCCTTCTTTTTTAGGCAGTGTGGTTGTGTTTTTGGATATACTAACCTTCTCTACCTCTTTTTGGGTGCAGAGAAAGAGGTACCTTTTCTTTTATGTTTCTTGGGCTTAGAAGGGTTTTTGGTAGAGGTGGGAGTTTCCAATTATGTAGGTGCTATGACTTGCTCCCTAGAAGTTGTGGGCTGGATTTCCTACTCCTATGGCTCTGTTTGCTCGCCAATGCTATTGAAAAGTGATGCATTGAATGATGAAGAGTATATTTTCCTCTTCAACAATTTACAAGGCCCATCCACCTCTTGATCCATGTTTGTTTCTTACTACCCTAACTTCACAAGGATGTCATTAATATTGTTGTAAGCTAAGAAATTCTCCCAAGACACATCAAAAAATTGAATTCTGAGACTTTTTTAATTAACGTGAAATTAATAATAAATGAAATGAAATGAAATGAAAAGAAAGTATTAATCCAAGAGAAATGTTTGAAGGAAAATATTATAATCAAGATGAAAACCAAGAGCATGCACACCAAATATCCTAGAGGAGACACAAGATTTTATAAAGGGGAAAAGGCAAAGAAAAAACCCCCAATATTATGAAGATGATATAAAGCCTAAGAAGATTACAAGGAGAGAAATAGAGAGAGCTCAAGCATAGAATACTTCATGTAAAGAATTAGAGAAGAAACTCAAATAAATAGAGGTGATAAAGGATTTGAATAAGTAGCTCCCATGTCTATGCATTCCAACTTTCATCCTATGTGTGTACAAGGTGTAAGGATTCAGAGGAGGCTACACCTAAGCCTCAATACTCCTTCAAAAAAGAATTATAAAAATTAATCATTGAAAAAATACTTGTAGAGATTCCTATATAATATTCCTACAAGTAATTAAACAATACAATTAATAAATAATATTTACTTAATTAAAGATTAATTCTTAACACCCCCCTTAAGCTTACTTGGGGAGCTTACATCAAACCCTTCAATGGGTTGTAATCCTAAATTTTTACAGTGATGGAGAAGTTTATCTTTACAAAGAGGTTTGGTGATAATATCTACAACTTGATCTTCACATTTACAATACAAAAACTAAATGTGTTTGTCTTCTATTTTTTCTCTAGTGAAGTGACATTGAAGAGTAATGTGCTTGGTCCTTGCATGAAATATGGGGTTCTTGGAAAAATCAATGGTACTTTGACTATCAAAATATAAGGGTGTAGGATCCTTTTGAGGTAGAACCAAGTCTTCAAGTAGTCTTCTTAACCATAATGCTTCTTTGGATGCATTAATATAACTTTTATATTCTGATTTTGTAGAGCAAAGATAAGTAGATTGTTGCTTCTTACTACTCCATGAGATTGTACCCGATCCAAGAAAGAAATAATAACTGCAAGTGGATCTTCCATCATTCAGATCACCTCCTAAATCTCAATCAATATAATCTTTTAAATAAAATTCATAATTTGTATCATAAAAGAGGCCAACATTAAGAGTGCCATTTACATACCTTAAAATTATTTTTGCAACTTTAAAATGAGTTTGTTGTGGTTTAGAAATGTATCTAGAAACTAAACCAACACTATAAGAAATATAACATCTAGTAAGAGTTAAGTAATTTAAATTTCCAAATAATTGCCTATATAATGTAGGATCAACAAAAGGAGTTTCCATATCAACCATTAATTTAGTTCCTAATTCACAAGAAGTAGAAACATAATTTACATCATTATTTTAAATTTATCTAAGAGATCTTGAGGATATTTATGTTGGGAAAGGAAAATACCTTTAGGTGTTTTCCAAATTTGCATACCCAAAAAATAATCTAATAAGCCTAAATTAGTCATTTGGAATTGATTATTGAGTTGAAACTTCTATCACTAATCAATTTTTTAGAACTCTAAGTGATAATCGAATCATCAACATATAAAATAATGATCACATTATCATTTTCACTATGTTTAATATAAATTTAGATCATTTTTACTTATAAGAGAACCTTGAGATATAAAGAAAACATTAATTTTAGAATACCGTTCTTTAGGAGAGATTTTTAAACCATAATTGATATTTAATTTGCAAACAATGTGTTCATTACCTTTCTTAATGAAACCCAAAGTTTGATACATATAAATTTCTTCATATGAATCATCATTTAAGAATGCACTTTTAACATCCATTTGATGAATGGTCCAATGCATATGATAAGCTAAAGCAATAACTAATTTAATAGTAGAAATTTTAGCTATTAAAGAAAATGCTTCATTATAATCTAGGACTTCTACTTGGGAAAAGCCTCTAGCAACTAATCTAGTTTTAAATTTGATAACCTCATTATTTATATCGAACTTGGTTTTATACAACTATTTACATGAAACAAGATTCTTACCTTGAGGTAAAGAAACTAAATCCCAAGTTTGATTTACAATTAATGTGTCATATTCTTCTTGAATAGCCTTTTCCCAATGAGGTTAATTTTTAGCTTATTCATAAGTTTGAGGATCATTTGTATTCATAACTTTAGACATCAAAGCATAATTACAATAGTTTTCCTTTCTAACCTTAGATCGATTCATTCTAGCTAAAATACCCTCACTTTCTTGCATAAAATTTTTAAACCATTTAGTCTTTCTTTTAGAAGTAGGAGTATCATCACTTGAAGAAGAATCATGATGAGAAGGTTTTGTAGATCTAAAAAATGTGATTATGCAGAATATAAACAAATAATACCCAAATCACAAATCAAGATCACATTAATGAAGCACAAGGAAATGGCATAAACAAAAATTGATGCAAGAGCATTCGGGTCCACAGGCAATCAACATCACCAAAAAATATTTTATTTTGGCTTTGTTTGATTTCAATAAGGGCCTAGGTGTTAGAATTTTTTTTTTCATTTGCAACATTGTAAATTCCCACGGGGTGAAAATGTAAGGTAAATTTGATGGGAAATTACCCTCCAATAACTCGGTAACTGTAATTTGTAAAGGGATAAGTCTTTGGGCATCCCAACTTTGGAGGAGGTCAAGTGAGGTCATAAATGTATGTACATGTGTCATGAAAAGTCTTTAAGTGGGCTGCCAAAGGTATATTTAATGTTGCTTGCATGTCTTTGCATGCAACCACTATTATGACAGCTATAAGGAATTTGTAATTGCATGTTGCTTGCATGTCTTTGCATGCAACCACTATTATGACAACTATAAGGAATCTATAATTGCATGCAACCATTGTTATGATAGCTGGAAGGAATCTGTAAGTTGTGTAAGATGTCATAATTCACCAAACTTGATTGGTCAAAAGTCTAAGTGTCGTAGAGAGGTTATCATGCATGGTGCCACATGTCTTATGTCATATTTTCAAAAATCCTAGGGAGGGGCATACTTTCTTCAAGGTGGTTTCCAGTTGCTTGTTTTGGAAAACCATGTGTGGTTTTCTCCTTCTACATCCTCTATTTATTCATGCCTTTGTATTTGAAGAGGCGGGGGCTTGGAGAAGTGATTTTTAGCATACTGAAATGTTGCTGGAATCAAACTAGATTGTTGAAGACATGTTTGTTGTAGGTGTTGCATGTGAGATTGTAGAGGATCCCATGAGCTTCAAATATTTGTAATATTTTGCATCTTTGAAGATAATAAAAGTTTCAGATTTTCTCTTCCTATTTCTGCTCATATTATGTATTTTCAGCCTTTGCATGTTGTGTTTTGTGAGGTTTTGTGATCAGGTTTGAAAGGGAGAGTCTTCATTTTCATCAATGGTATCAGAGCAAGCAGTTTTGAGTGTGGAGAGTATCCACCAGGATCTGTGGGAGATAGTGAGAAAAGTGTAGAGCTTGAAAGGATTGTTATGGGTGTGTGTGGAATCCCAAACAATTGAGAGGTGAAACGGTTGATTGGAAGAGATTCCACCCTGAATAGGAAGAGGAAGAGGAAGAGGAAGACCCAAACTAGAGGTTGTACTTGAAAGATTTTGTGACATGGTGATTGAAGGTATCAGAAACCAAGGGGAAGTAGGTGCTGGTAACAAAAGGGAAAGAATAGAAAGAGGAAGAGAATGCGAGAATGAGGAAGAAATCGAAGGTGAAGAACACGAAAGAGAAGAAGAAGTGGAGGAGGAGGAGGAGGAACAACCAGTGGATGTCGAACAAGAGATATTTTTGAGAGCTCTTTCGAGAATAACGAAGAGCAATAAGATGGATTTGCCAAAAAAAATTGGAATGTTAAATCCAGATGAGCTAATCGGTTGGATTGGAGAGTTGGAGGAGTACTTCAAATTGGAGGACATTAGAGACCCACAATAGGTGAAGATAGCTCAAACAAAATTGAAAGGCCATGCTACATTATGGTGGAAAGGATTGTAGAAAGAATGAGAAATAGATGGAGATCCTTGGATAACAAGATGGAACCAGATGGTGACGAAGTTGAAGAAGACATTCATACCTAGAGATTATGAGATGGAGCTATTAAAGAAGTTGCAAAATCTGAAGCAAAAAGAAATGAGTGTAAAATATTACACGAAAGAGTTTTACAAGTTGGCTATTCGATCAGAAAGGCACAAATTTGATCGAGAGAAGTTAGCAAGGTATGTGAATGGCTTGCGGTTTAATATTCAGGATGAGATGAGTATGCTAAAAATCACCACAGTTGAGGAAGCATACCAATATGCATTGAAGGGTGAGAAGAAATTAATTAGAAGACAAACAAACAATTCCAAAAGTTGAGGAAAACTTGCAGCCGAGAAGGGACAAGCAAGCAACATCAAAGGAAAGTAGATTGAAGAAGAATTTAAGCCCAAATGGAGCAAAGAAGTGGGCCAAAACACCAAAGAAAAGGAAGCACCAACAAGAGGATGTGGTAGCAGCAACAAAGGGTTTCCATTTAGATGTTACCAATGTGGAGAAGTTGGTCATCGTGCATTTGAGTGTGATCAAGTACAAGAGGGCAGCAAGAAGAGTGTAGCAAGAAATCACTTGGCACAAGAAGATGAGGAATGTAATGCATCCCAAAAAGTAGAAGAACCAAAAGAAAGTGAATCTCTCATGATGAGAAGAGTGTTGGTGAATCTAGATATGGTGGAGGAGAAACCATCTTAAAGAAGTATTTTTCAAACTGTGTGCAAGGTTGGAGGTAAGTGTTGTAAAATTATAGTTGATAGTGGTAGTACAAATAACTTAGTTTCAAAGGAAATCGTAGAAAAACTAAGTTTGAAAAGAAGTAAGCATCATAGTTTGTACAGGGTTTCTTGGTTGTAGAAGGAACATGAAATGACTGTGAGGGAGCAGTGTTTAGTGAGTTTTCAGATTGGTTCATATAGAGATGAGGTGTTGTGTGATGTGATTCCCATGACTGCTTGTCACGTGTTGTTGGGTAGGCCATGGCAGTTTGACAGGGAGGCCATTTATGATGGTAGAAAGAATGTTTACACCATCCAGAAAGATGGAAAAAAGCATATGTTGAATTCACTGAAGGAGAAGGATAAGCAAATGAAAGGTTCCAACTCTATTTTTTGTTGTAGTGCAGAGAAGCAACACATAGAGGAAAAAGAACAAAGTGCAGTGATTTGCAACCATCCAAAGAGAAGAATTCAAGAGGAAAGAGAAAATTTGGTTTTGATTTATCATAGTAGTGCAATAGAGGAAGAAAGAATAACAATCCAAGAACATGTAGAGGGCCCCAAAATGAACCTGTGGGAAGTAGTCATTCAAAGGAATGAGATAGTGTCCATGGAGATGGCCTGAGTGTTGAGAGAGAGTAGAAATGGAGAAGAGGGAAAGCTCTAGTGGATAAGGAGCAGCATTGGATTAGAAACAAACATGGGATTATTGTCCCATGTATTTTTGAATGTTCCCAAGTTTTCCAACACAAGGAACACTCCAATTTACCCGACGTGTCTGATGTAAGAGCATCTGAGTCCACAGGCAATCAACATCACCCAAAAATATTTTATTTTGGCTTTGTTTGATTTCAATAAGGGCCTAGGTGTTGGAAAATATTTTTTTTTCATTTGCAACATTGTAAATTCCCACGAGGTGAAAATGTAAGGAAAATTTGATGGGAAATTACCCTCCAATAACTCGGTAACTGTAATTTGTAAAGGGATAAGTCTTTGGGCGTCCCACCTTTGGAGGAGGTCAAAAGAGGTCATAAATGTATGCACATGTGTCATGAAAAGTCTTAAAGTGGGCTGCCAAAGGTATGTTTCATGTTGCTTGCATGTCTTTGCATGCAACCACTATTATGACAGATGTAAGGAATCTGTAATTGCATGTTGCTTGCATGTCTTTGCATGCAACCACTGTTATGACAGTTGTAAGGAATATGTAATTGCATGTTGCTTGCATGTCTTTGCATGCAACCACTGTTATGACAATTGTAAGGAATCTGTAAGTTGTGTAAGATGTCATAATTCCCCAAACTTGATTGGTCAAAAGTCTAGGTGCCCAAGAGAGGTTGGCATGCATGGTGCCACATGTCTTATGTCATATTTTCAAAAATCCTAGGGAGGGGCATAATTTCTTCAAGGTGGTTTCTAGTTGTTTGTTTTGGAAAACCATGTGTGGTTTTCTCCTTCTACATCCTCTATTTATTCATGCCTTTGTATTTGAAGAGGGGGGCTTGGAGAAGTGATGTTTAGCATACCAAAATGTTGTTGGAATTACACCAGATTATTGAAGACAAGTTTATTGCAGGTGTTGCATGTGAGATTGTAGAGGATCCAATGAGCTTCAAATATTTGTAATCTTTTGTATGTTTGAAGATAATAAAACTTACAGATTTTCTCTTCCTATTTCTACTCATATTATGTATTTGTAGCCTTTGCATGTTGCGTTTTGTGAGGTTTTGTGATCAAGTTTGAAAGGGAGAGTCTCCCTTTTCATCAAAAACATAGAACATGAATCACATTACCAAACCCTTGTTTTTATCTATTGTTGTACTCTAAAGGTACTTGAAATGTGGGTTTCTCTTCAAAAGGGCATAACCATGAAGCACAAGATGATGATGAAGCAAGTAATAGCTAAATAATGCAAATGATAGCTCTAAAATGCAACAAAATTTGACTATAGCTTTGGTATGATGAGAGTGTAAAATTATGACATGCAAAGGAAGAGTCTCTTTTATAAAAAGTCTCAAAGGAAACAAAGGGCTAGGATTAAGAGGTGGAAGAATGAGTGGTCAAGATTAAAAGCTAGAAGGAGAATCAATAGGATTAAAAGGTGGAAAAAATAAAATTCAAAATGAATGATTGAAATTAAGAGGTGCATTGATTTTTAAAGTTCAATGAACCTAGACAAGAGGGAAAGGACAAAGAGAATGAAGAGGAAAAGGACACTTGTCACATGACTATAATTTTAGATTTGAATCCATGTGCACAAGATGATTGTATAAGATTTAAAGAAGAAAAGGCTAGTGAATTAAATATTTATTTATTTAATAGAGGAAAGGATAGGAAGCACAAGAGTTGAATTTTGCAATGGCGTTGCATGACTCCTCTGCTCCGCGTGTCTCCTCTGCTCCATTCGTGCATCTGCTTGCAGGAAACTCCCATCACAACACTCTACTTCCATCGTCCAGGTTCTCCAAGGAACATGGGTCACTCGGCCATGAATGCAAGGTTGTGGCTACGACTGTGTAGGGGAAGGGCATTATTTCCTTGGGGAGTTCAACAAAGAATAACAACGCCTTGAAGGGATCCTTTAGAGATGTACATTATGGTGGTCCTTTTGGCCTTGGGGGTTTCAAAGGGGCCTCTTCTATGGCCAGGAATGACAAAGCGTTGAGTTCTCGCCCCCCTCCCAATCATTTTATCACTAAAACCCTAGGTTTGGCAACGCTGCAAAGAACTCCCACTTTCAAATTAGTCTGGCCTCCTCCACCCCTAAATTATGCCTAGATAATCTAGCTTCTGATCGGGAGAATTCTCTCTCGGATCACACTTTGATTTATCGATTCTCAAAGATTTGGCCAAAGTTATGTAACCTACATGCCTGGGTCATGGAGAATTGGCAAGAGTACATGGACAGAGAAATAAGCATCTACCCCTATGCAAGGGGTTTTGTCATGTTAGAATTTAACTCGCAGAATGATAAGGAGTTGGTATTGGAGAGTGGTCCTTGGTTCTTTCAAGGAGATTGTTTGTGCACGAAACCTTGGTTCCTAGAGTTTGATCCATCAATAGATATTTTCATTATTGTTGTCCTGTGGGTAAGGCTGCCATACCTCCCCATTCAATTATGGGAGCTTGATTTTTTGCGGGCCATAGGTAATGCCCTAGGTAGGTATCATTGTTCTGCTGAGGAAACTATCAACTATTAGAACTCCACATGTGCTTGAATTTGTATTGAAATGGATTTAGCTAAAGGCCTTCATGCTGAGATATTGTTGAAGGTGGGTAACAGATGCAGGATTCAACCTATTGATTATAATAAATTGCATTTAGATGTCAGGGATGTTTCTCAACAGAACACTCTACTTCCAAATGTAATAAGAAACGTGATTTTGGGAACCACGCTCCTCATAAGCCGTCTTGGTTGGTTGGTGTTGAATCTTAAAACTATATTGGCCCACCCAAATAATCAGAACAAGCTCAAGCCCCTTTGAAGGACATCTCGATTCCCTCTCCTCCTCAGGATCATTCATCATCCCCACCAAGTATCCACTTAGAGAACTATGTGGATGCAACTAATACAAGCTCCATAGGAAATGTTACATCTAATAACTCTTCATCGTCCACGGGCTCACCAAAACTTGTTGATCTTAAGACCATGGATATAGATCAATCTGCTCAAACAGATTCTGAAATGGTGGCGGGAAAGGATCCCCTTGCAAAAGTAGACCAAAAAGCTATGGCCTCTCCTCAATGCAAGATGGAATGGACAGAGGTTAAGAGGAGGAAATCTTCCTCGAGAAAAATCATATGTTGCTCAAATCTGCAGCAAAGGGAGAAAATGTATCAGAAATAGGTCTCTCTATTTAATGGGTTGTATGTCGGGGATGAGGTCCCCTGATTGTGGCCTCATTGGTTCATAGCTCCAGACAAAAGCATTTACCAAGCAAAGAAAAATAGAGGAAAGGATAGGAAATTAATTAAATAAGTTAAAGTATTTATTTAATTAATAAAAGAGAAGGTGGGAATAATTAAATATTTATTTAATTATAGGAAAGAAAAATATTAGTGAATTAAATAAATAAATTAAAATATTTATTTAATTAATAGAAGAAAAGTTTAATGAATTAATTAAATAAGTTAAATATTTATTTAGTTATTAAAGAACTATGGATGAAAGCTAATTAAATAAATAAAATATTTATTTAATTAGGAAGGACAAATTTAGGTGCCTACATTTTGCCCCATGTTTGAGACAATGCAATATATCACATTGTTTCAAAGAAGAAAAGGAGAAGCTGGAAAAAATGGGTGGTAACATGACCCAACAAATTCAGGATGACGCGATGATTCCCCCTCGAGAGATCAACCAAAAAATATTTTTTTCAGGTGGTCACTCGAAAGGACAGACATTTGAAACACATGGTTTATGGATATGGACATGGTTATTTTGAGACTTCTATAGTAGATACACTTTGAGATTATGATTTTGAATGATTATGATTCTATGGATGACATGTGATGGTTTTCTATGTTTATGTTATGATTCATATGGATGTTATCTATGTTTCATGTTATTATGCAATGTATGTTTTCTAGTTCTATGTTTTCATATGCACATGATATGATTATATGACATGCTATGATGGATTATTATGATTATGACACTATGATTATGATACTATAATGCACACTAACCATACAGGACACACAAGAAAAGAAAAGAAAGGATCAAAAGCCCAAGATGATAGGATTGCATAAGATAAGATAGCATATTGATAGGATAAAATGATATTGCATGATAATGATAGGACATGATATGCAAAAATTTAAATGATATGAGACCTTGTATTATTGGTTATTCCAAAAAAATGTGAAGAGCAATCCTATTTTGTTATTGTAAGGATATTATACTTCAAGGTATAAGGAACCAAGATGACTTTTTATCTCTTGTGTGGACTAGACATAATAGGAAAAGAAAGGAGATCCTTGTATACCAAATTTACTAATGTTGTCTGAATATGTGAGGAAGTGAACTTAGAGCATAAGGATCCTATTGCACAAGAGGTATGAAACCAAGTATGCAAAGGATGTAGATGTATGCAAGAAGTTACCCCATTCACACACAAAGTGAGTAAAATACATGTCCACTAACCTTTTTTGAACATGTGAGGAAATAGACTTAGAGCATAACCATCATAATACATAAGAAGTATAGCTACCATATATGTATATGAGAATTATATACAAGAAGCTACCCAACCACATACAAGGTAAGAAAAATGTGTTTGTAGTACCATAAGGATAACCCAAAAACATGACAAGCACAACAAACACAACAAAGACAAGCTCAAGACCATGCGCCGTTCCTAACTACTCTAAGCATGCCATGATATGATAGGATCTAGGAAGCATCAAGCAAGCATAGAAAATGAGACATAAAATAAAAGAAAAAAGAAAAATCCAAAATCAAGATAAAGATAAAGCCAAAGATAAATATAAAGACAAAGCCCCAAGAGAAAGATAGGGGCAAAGCTAAAGCTAAAGATAAAGTCAAGAAAGTAAAGAACAAATAGTCACACACACCTTTTTCCAAGAGAGATAGCTCGAACGATAATGATAGGGTGCTCGAAAAATATAAGGCACAAGATAGCTAGACAAGACAATATAGGATAAGATACTAGAGATAGGAAAAAGACAAGCTAAGCCAAAGGCTAGAACCGACAACTTAGCTTTAGTAGTTGAAAATGTGAATAATCCTTTTGAAGTTGAAAAGATTCTTGACACTTTTTATCCCATATGAATGTGGCATGCTTATGCAAAAGACATATGAAAGGATGAAATTTATTAGATAATTGAGCTATGAACCTTCTAATTGACTAAAATTTTCCTTGAAGATTCCTTAGTTACTTTAGTGTTGTTGGGGGAGGCATCTCAAGTATAGCTTTGACTTTAGCATGATCCACTTCTATGCTTCTATGAGATACTATATAACTAAGTAGTTTTCTGGAAGTAACCCAAAACACACACTTCTTAGGATTAAGCCTCAATGAATATTCTTCCAACCTATCAAAGATTGTTGCAAGAATAGAGAAAGGAATAAAGGTGTTATCATTGATGTTAACTAGTCAACTAGTTATCTACTAGTTGTTGTTGGTTGCATATGTTGAGGATATTGAGAAAATTTTATTAAAGGAAGCTTGCAAGTATTTAGATGTTGCTTAGGTATTTTCCCCTATGTTTGTGCCATTCAGATATGTTCATGAATGTTGAAGGTTGTTATATCCAGATGTTTGGCTAATGGTTCATTGTGAAGTTTGAGTTTTATTCACCTATGTTCTGGTTGAAGTCAGAAAGAAGGTTGTTGGTCACGATTTCTCTTTATTGAAGTCTTTTGACTTGCGGTTCTAGAGTTAAGATGTTTTGATTGTATTGAAGATATTTTTGGTTTCTGGAAGTTTCGAGCTTAATTGTTCTATGTGTTTTACACTAGTTTGGTTGACCGTGTGTTGAGCACTATCTTCAAAGTTAATGAAGTGTGTTGGATCTATTTTTGGGTCCCGGTGAAGCGTTTGTTTGGGTCACCCTCATTCTCATTCCACCCTAGGATGTTTGGTGCCGACCTAATTTGAATTTGAAGTTGGATGGTTAAATTTGTATCTTTGTCAAGGTTGGAGATAGTATATATACAAGATGAGCTAGTAATGAAAATCATACATAAGAAAAGAAGGAAGATAAGTGAAAGAGTAGACGTGAAATTGATGTTATTCAGAAAGTGTGTGTGATTTGTGTGTGGGATATTAGTGTGAAGCTTAATGCTGAGTTTCTGGATGCAATGAGCAAAAGGAAAACTCTATCATTCATGCAAGTTGATCAAGTAATTGTGGTGGAATCCTTTGTTGCATTGAGATTGTAGTTTCTCTATAGCAATTATTCTTTGTCTTATTTGTATCTCTATGGAAGTGAGCCCTCTGTGTTGTAGCCCCGTGGACAGTGAGTCCGAGTATTGAGTCCTTATTTCAAGCAGCGAGCCTTGTTTCAAGTAGTGATCCTTTTGTAATTGATTTTGATATTCTCTATAGTGTGAGTTAATCCTCACCGTGGTTTTTCCCTTATTGTTTTTTCCATGTAAATCTAGTGTTACTGTGTTTATGTGTTGGATTTGAGTTACTGAATTGATGTTTTGATGATTAATCATTTAATTAGTTTCATGTATTAGTTCTAGTGATTGAATTAAAGGTTAAAATCTCTAACAACTAATTCACCCCCCTCTCAATTGTCCTATTCAACAATTGATATCAGAGGTTGGTTCCTTGGTGAAGAGCTTAACCGCTTGAGGAAGGTCTGAGATGGCTGGAAAAATGATCTTTGATTATTTGAGGTTTGATAGAGCTAATTATTGTACTTGGAAAGTATTGATGGAAGAATATCTAGAGTATTGCAGGTATGATGTGGAAAATGCTTACAAAAATCCTTACACTCCTATTAATGGTCCAAGTACACCTGAAGAAATTAGAGCACATGAAGCGAATAATAAGGTGAATTTCATCTTGAAGAATAGTCTAGTACATTATGAGTTGATTAAGGTTCAAAATCTGAAGATAGCTAAGGAAGTCTAGGATGCTTTAGAAAGAGTGCATGATGGTGATGAAAGAGTTAAAGAGGCGAAATTATAGAATTTGGAAACACAATTTGATCTTATACATATGTCTGAAGATGAAAATGTTAAAGCTTATGTTCAAAGACTAGATGAGGTAGTGGCTAGACTGTGATCACTTGGCGCTACTATAGATGAAACCAGGATTGTAAAGAAGATTCTCAAAACTCTTCTTGATGCTTACAGTGAGAAAGTGAGTGCTATTAAGAAAACTATAGATTATAAGACTTGTACTAAGGATCTGTTGTTAGGATTTTTGACATCTTATGAGATGAGGAAGTCGAATCTAAGAAATGGAGACAAATCAAAGATTGCTTTTAAAGCTACAAAAGCTAAAGATTGGGATGAAGAAAAAAATGATGAAATGGAAGCTAACTTTGTAAGAAGAATGAGAAAAGGCTCTGGTAAGTATGAAGGTAATTTGGCCTTTAAATGATTTAGTTGTGGAGAAATAGGTCATTATGCTGCAAAGTGTCTGAAAAGAGCTAAAAGGAATAAACAAAGATATGAGAAGGAAAAGAAAGGAAAGAAAATGAACAGAGCTTACTATGTGAATGAGAATGCTAGTACTTCAGATGAAGATTCAGAATATGAAGATACAAATGACAATGAATGCTTGTTCTTGGCAATTAAGGATGGACCTACTTCTACTAATTTAGATAAACAGGTAAAGGAAATCCCTCCGGAGAAGGACAAGGAGAAAAAAGAAGGTATGGTTATCTCTACCCTACATGCTGAACAAGGAAAGAAGTTTTGGGTAGTTGATAGTAGTTGTTCACATCACATGATTAGTGATAGGAGTAAGTTTGTTAAGCTTGATAAATATGATGGAGGCTTGGTTATGTATGGAGATGATACTGGTGCTAAAATCTATGGGATAGGTTCAATAAGTTTTGATGGCAAGCATCATACTGAAAATGTTTACTATGTTAAGGGTTTAAGGAATAATTTGTTGAGTGTTGGTCAGATGTGCATAAAAGGATATGATCTTGTGTTTAAGGATGAGAAATGTGAGATATGGAAAGGATCTAGAACATTGATTGCTATAGGAAAGAAATTTGAAGGGAATATTTATCAACTTAAAGGTGCTGATGGACAATGCTTTATGACTTAGATAAATGATAGTTGGTTATGTCATAGGAGAATTTGTCACATGAATTTTGATAACTTGGAAAGGATTAGTGTTGTTCAAGCCATGAGAGATTTACCAAGAATTACAAAGCCTGTTAATGCTATTTGCAAGAATTGTTAGTTTGGGAAGCAAGCAAGAAATCATTATAGATCAAGGGAACAATCTACTACTGGACTGTTGGATTTAGTTCATAAAAATATTTGTGGTCCTATGAGAGTGAGAAGTCCACTTGGTGAAAGGTACTTTATGCTTTTAATTGATGATTATTCTAGGTATATATGGGTTACATTTCTTAGAGAGAGATCAAATGCATTAGATAGATTCAAGGCATTCAAGGTTATGGTTGAAAATGGAGTGAATTTGAAGATAAAATGCTTAAGATCTAACAAAGGTGGAAATTAACCTCCCATGAGTTCAATATGTTTTTTGAAGTGCATGGAATAAAGTGATAGTTATCTACTCTGAGAACTCCTCAACAAAATGGAGTTGTTGAAAGGAAAAATATAACGGTTCAAGAGGTTGCTAGGTCAATGATTACTGAAGTTGGATTACCAAAATTTTATTGGAAAGAAGCTATTCATACTGTTTTTTATGTGTTCAATCGATTTCAAGCAAGAGAAAACAGTACAAAGACTCCCTGTGAGCTATGGGACGAAGGAATTCCTACAATTAAATATTTCAAGGAATTTCGGAATCAAATGCTATATCAAAAGAGATGAAGAAACTTTGGGTAAGTTTGATGCACGAAGTGATGAAGGCATATTTCTTGGATACTCTACTAAAAGCAAGGCATACATATGTTTTAATAAAAGACTTAGGAAGATTGTAGAGAGCTTGAATGTGAAGGTAGATGAGATAGTGAAGAACTCTATTGATGTTGATGGATATGTGTTTGATGAACATGATTGTGCAAGAATATAAGAAATTGTGGAAGAGTAGAAAAATCCAGATGAACAGAATGAAAGTGAAGAAGATGCTCTAGTGATGACTCCTAGGACACGGCCAAAATATGTATAGAGGAATCATTAAAAAAATAAGATTATTGGAGATAAGAAAAAAGGTGTAAATTGACTAGAAGTAAAGCTTCCACTTAAGTAAATTTGTGTTTATTCTCTGAGATTGAGCCTAAGATAGTAAGTGAAGCTTGTAAAGATGAACACTGGAAGAAAGCAATGAAAGAACTTTGCAGATTGAAAAGAATCAGACTTGGGAGCTGGTCCCAAGACCGATAGATAAAAACATTATTAGATCAAAATGGGTTTTTAGAAATAAGTTAAATGAGAATGGAGAAGTTTTTAGAAATAAAGTGAGGCTTTTGTGTAAAGACTATTCACAAGTCGAAGGCATATATTTTCAGGAAACTTTTTCCCCGATAGCGAGAATGGAAGCTATAAAGATGTTCTTAGCATTGACTGCTTATAAAGATTTCAAAGTCTATCAAATGGATGTTAAGTCAACATTTTTGAATGGTGAGCTAGAAGAAGAAGTTTACATAGAACAACTGGAAGGATTTCAGTTAACAGATCAACCAGATATGGTGTGTAGGTTGAAGAAAGTTTTTAGAGCTTGGTATGCAAGGTTAGATAGGTATTTGATTTAGCAAGGATTTAACAAAGGTATGACAGATAGTAATTTGTACTTTAAGATTAAAAATGACAAAGTCCTGATTGTAGTTGTATATGTTATCTTTGGAGGAAATGAAAAGATGTGCAAGATGTTTGCGAAAGAGATGCATAAAGAATTTGAGATATCTATGTTTGGGGAGATGAATTTATTTCTTGGGCTACAGATTAATCAAATAGAGAAAGGAATTTTCATTTCATAGTCTAAGTATATAAAAGAGATGAAGAAATTTGGGATGGATGGTTCCAAACCAGTAAGTACTCCTATGGTGACTAGTTGCAAATTGAGTAAAGATGTTGATTCACCTAAGGCTAATTAGAGCAAGTATAGATCTATGAATGGTGGATTACTGTATTTGACTACTACTAGACCGAATATTATGCTTGCAGTCTGTCTTGTGGCTAGATTTCAAGAAGATCCAAAGCAAACACATGTTTTTGCAGTTAAAACAATATTCAAATATTTGAATGGCACTCTGGATTATGGATTGTGGTATCGTAAAGATACTAACTTTACACTTAGTGCATATACAGATGTAGATTGGGCTGGATGTGCATTCTTTCTTGGATGCAGATTGGTGGCATGGTTGAGTAAGAAGCAAGATTTAGTCTCTTTGTCTATTGCTGAAGTTGAATATATTGTTGTTACATCTTGTTGTACACACATTTTTTATGGATGAAACAAACATTGAAAGATATCACAGTGCTATATGATGATCCCATTTCTATCTTTTGTGATAATACAAGTACAATTAACATTTTGAAGAATCCTGTGATGCACTCAAGGACAAAGCATATATCTATTAGATATCATTTCTTGAGAGAGAAGGTCATAGAGAATGAAGTCAAGCTTGAGTATGTTCCGAAAAAGGATCATATTGCAGATATATTTACGAAGGATCTTCCTAAAGATACTTTTGAGTATCTCTGAGAGAAGTTAGGGGTTATTTCCCCTCCTTTCATAAACCAAGATGCATTTGGAGGTGCATCAGTCAGGTGGATTCATGGTTCTATCTTTTTGGACTGATGTTTTGGTGGCAACCCCTCAGGGGGGAGCAGGTATTTTTTAAGTGTTGTCATTGTGAGTATTCTATTTTCATGTCAAAGGAAGATTCAATGAACATATATTTTTCCTTTTCCATTGATTTCAAAGGGGGAGAGCAAGCATGTGAAAAGGAGAAAAATCTAATGAGAGAAAGCAGGTAATGAAGAAGATGATCTTCTGAGGGGGAGAAATAAAAAGAAAAATATTTAGAAGTATATTTCGATCTGGTATGGTGTCTTTGATGGTTTTTCACATCATGTGTTGCCATCAATGACAAAGGGGGAGATTTTTACAAGAATAGAGAAAGGAATGAAGGTGTTGTCATTGATTTCAATTGGTCAACTGGTTATCTACTAGTTGTTGTTGGTTGTCTATGTTGAGGATATTGAGAAAATTGTATTAAAGGAAGATTGCAGGTATTCAGATGTTGCTCTGGTATTTTCCCCTGTGTTCGTGTAGTTTAGATATGCTAGTTATGATTGTTGAAGGTTGTTATATCCGAATGTTTGGCTGATGGTTTGTTGTGAAGTTCAAGTTGTGTTCACCAGTTGTGAACTATGGTTCTTTATGTTCTGGTTGAAGTCTGGAAGAAGGTTGTCGGTCTAGATTTCTCTTTATTGAATTCTTTTGACTCGCAATTCTAGAGTTAAGATGTTTTGATTGTATTGAAGATATTTTTAGTTTCTAGAAGTTTTGACCTTAATTATTCTATATTTTTTACACTGGTTTGGTCGACCGTGTGTTGAGCACTATCTTCAAAGTTAATGAAGCGTGTTGGATCTATTTTTGGGTCCCAATGAAGCATGTGTTTGGATCACCCTCATTCTAATTCCACCCTAGGATGTTTGGCACTGATCTAATTCGAATTTGAAGTTGGATGGCCGAGTTTGTATCTTTTTCAAGGTTGGAGATAGTATATATACAGGATGAGCTAGTCATAAAAATTGTACATAAAAAAAAGAAGGAAGATAAGTGAAAGAGAAGACACGAAATTGATGTTATTCAGAAAGTGTGTGTGAGATCAATGTGAAGCTTAATGTTGAGTTTCTAGATGCAGTGAGCAGAAGGAAAAATCTATCATTCTTGCAAGTTGACCAAGTAACTGTGGTTGAATCCTTTGTTGCATTGAGATTGCAGTCTCTTTGTAGCAAGTATTCTTTGTGTTCTTTGTATCCCTATGGTAGTGAGCCCTCCGAGTTATAGCCCTGTGGACAGTGAGTCCGGACAATGAGTCCTTATTTCAGATCGTGAGCCTTGTTTCAAGCAGTGAGCCTTTTGTAATTGGTTTTGATATTCTCTATAGTGTGATTCAATCCTCATCGTGGTTTTTTCCTTATTGGGTTTTCCACATGAATCTGGTGTTACTGTGTTTATGTGTTGGATTTGAGTTATTGCATTGATTTTTTGATGATTAATAATTTAAGTAGTTTCATGTATTAGTTCTAGTGATTGAATTAAAGGTTAAAATCTATGACAACTGATTCACCCCCCTCTCAGTTGTCTTATTCAAAAAATATGACCTCAAGGTCAACAAGGTGGGTTTGTCTTCGACTGGATTTATCTAGCAATCCATTCATATAATCCTCCATGAAAATGTGAAAAAGATCATAAAATATAGTTTTTATAGCTCTTTGATAGGTAGCTCCAACAATTTTTAGACCAAAGGGCGCGACATTCTGGAGAAAAAGGTACCCCAAGGACAAGTGAAGGTTTTTTATGTTGATATTCATCAACAATTCTAATCTGATTACACCCAAAAAATCCATCCATAAGGGAAAGAATATCATGTCTAGCTATCAAATCCACAATCATGTCTATGCTAAGAAGGGGAAATTCATCCTTAGGACATGCTTTGTTTAGGTCCCTGAAGTATGTACATATCCTTATGCCCTCGATGGGTTTAGAAACTAGAACAAGTTATAAACCCACTTAGGATAATCAATAGGTTGAATAAAACCCACATCCAATAACTTTTGAAGCTCAACCTTACCAACAAGTAAATCTAAGGATGCATCTTACAAATCTTTTGCTTAACTGGTTTAACATCAAGATAAATTTTCAAGTGGTGAACCACTAAAGCAGGATCAATACCAAGCATATTCGCGTAAGACCATGCAAAATTAATAGTTCTTCTTTTAAAGAATTCTAATAAATCTTCTTTCTCTTAAGGCTTTAAAGACTCGAAAAAGTAAGTGACCTTAGGTTCTTCAAATGTTCCAAGATTAATTGATTCAGACTTATCAACCAACACAAGGTTTCTCTCTTGATATCTATTCATAATAGGAAGCACTAAATCCTCATCCACATCCTTAGATAATGAAATCACTTTCTTATCCTTAAAGTCATATATCTTTATGCTCATTTCCCTTTTACTATTAGAGCTATGACTAGAGGCTTCACCAAAATAAGCCTTATCTTCAAGCTCAATAACAAATTCAGCCTTATGATCACCTAGAGGAATTCTATCTCTTGAGCCCATGAACTCTGCAATAGCCACATCATTTTGAAAAGTGTCTAGAACCAATGAACCTTGTCGATCCCAATCAACAAGTTGAGGGTAGATAAGTCTAATCTCATTGGATTGAGGTGGAGAGGTAGGGGTAGATGACGTAGCTAAAAGGGTACAAATGGAAAATCAATCAAATAGGTTTGCAATGTTCATGGATTCTTGACAAGTATCTTTCTTAGGAGATTTGACATTCGGAGAAGCTTCAAGGGAACTTGTGGGAGACTTACCTTTTGTGGACCCATACCCTAAACCTTCACTTTTCTTATGCTTTTCAACAGATAGTGGCTTAATATTTCCTTGCTCTTTACACCCAAGGCCTTTTCCTTGATAACCCATTTTCTTAGCAAGCTTATAATCTCTAGGGTATTCATGTGTTAGAATCTTAGGAAAAGGTTTCTCTTGATTTTCATCCTTATAAATCCATGTAAGGATATATTCACCAATGACCTCTTTAGATAGCTCATACCATTTAGAGAACTTTATCGAAGAATTCTTAACAAAAATTGTTGAAACTTTCTCCTTAGGCTTAGCCCTTCCATAATCCTTAGGTGAAGAAGGAAATTGAACCACATAGAAGGCTTGATGGATGTTATGCTCTCCCATTCCATTGTCCTTGAATTGGATTTGGACCTCAGGAATGGTAGGTGAGATGGATGCGAAATTGGAAGATGAGGCTAAGGTGGATGAATCAATATATTGAGTGGAAAAGGGGACAACAATGTTATTAGGGACTTGCAAGGCTTGATGATATTTTGCTTCAAGATGTTGTCAATACTCAAAAGGATGGGGGTCTCCATGAATAGTGACTTCAAAACCATCATGAGGGAATTTTATGCATTGATGATATGTTGATGGGACAACTTTTAAGGCATGTATCCATGGATGGCCAAGAAGAATATTGTAAGGGAGATCCAAATCAAAGACTTGACAAGTGGTATTCATTATAGCAGGGACAACTTAAATTGGAAGAGTGATTAAGCCATCAAACCTCCTTTCCACATCATTATAAGCCTTAATAGTGATGCATCTAGTGTGATCTATAACACCCTTGAAATGCCCCAATTTCTTGACAAGGTTAAGGGTACAAATGTTTAGGCCAACACCACCATCAATCGTGACTCTATTAGCAAGGTGCTTATGAATAGGACTAGGATATGCAAGGATTCAATGTGGTTGGTGGAATTAGTGGGAAAATATTTATCCATGAATGTCAAAGGACAAGGAGATGATAGGGTAGCTACCATGGCTTCAAACTTAGAAACATCAATGTTGTTAGACACAGTGGACTCTTGAAGGGCTTTCTCAATTATTTCTCTATGTGCAAAGGACATCTTAAGAAGCTCTAAGGTTGAAATTTTAGTGGGGGTATTTTTGAGTTGATCTAGAAGATTATAATTGGATTTAGGAGAAAAGCTAGATGACTCACCTTGAATGGTTACCTTTCCATGATAAGTGGTTATAGCACAATAAACTTTCCCCCCAGGGATAGTTATAGTAGCAATGGTAGGAAATCATATTAGGAAAGCTATGGTGTAATCATTCCCAACAACAATATAATTGGTGAACTTAGAGCTTCCACTATTATTTTTAGAGGCATTACCCTTCCCATGGTTTGGAATGGGATCTTGGAAGATCTTGAGATCACTATTAGTTGAATTCTTAGGATCCACATTAATCTCACCTTGATCTATGAGGTCTTGGATAATGTGTTTCAATCGAAAGTAATTAGAAGTATTATGACCCTTGATTCCATGATAACACAATATTCATTTTCTTTATACCAATGGGTCCTCTCATGAGGTTCATAATCCTTTGGTTCAGATGAGGTCATGAGCTTGGCTTGGATTGCTTTTGTATGACAGACTCAAGGGGTTCTCCTAAAGGGGTAAGCTTCCTTCTCAAATTACTTTTTTGCTTAGGGGGTCTACTACCTAGACTATTAGGTTGACTAGTTGCAACAATGTGAAGGGGAGGTTGGGAACTTCTAACAACCTTAGCATCAATGACATCATTGATCACACCTTTATTCTTTCCCCAAATTATAGGCTTTTCATAGGAAGAAGAAGAATATTCTTTATCCTTATTTTCCTTGAAAATTTTCACAATACCTTTAGCAATTAGGGCCTTTTCAACATTCACACCCCTTTCAATCACTTCTTCAAATGAGTTTCCTCCTTGAATTTGTAGGTGAAATGAAATTTCTTGATTCTAGTTTTGAGTGAAAATGTTAACAAGTTGCTTTTCAGGGATAGTGTAAGAGAGTTTGCTAGAAAGATTCCTCCATATTTGAATAAACGAAGCAAAGGTTTTTCCATTTATTTTCTTAGTTCTATATAAATCAGTCATGGAGGTCTCATGCTCTATGTTATAGGAAAAGTGAGCAATAAACTTTTCAGCTAACTCATTGAAGGTTTTAATTCTAGGGGGTAAGTGTGAAAACCACTCCATGGATTGTCCCCCCAAACTTCTTGGGAAGAGACACATGAGATAGGTATCATTATAAGAGTTATCAAGACAAGCCACATAGAATTCTCTCACATGATCCCTGTGATCACCTTTTCCTTTGTATTTATCAAACTTTAGAATTTCAAAATTATGCAAAAAAGGGATCATGTTTAAAGATCTATCAAAGGGATAGGGACATATGCCATCTATGGTGTAATTTTTCTTAATGTTTCCCATTTGAATGTTGATTTTTTTTGTTGTAAGGATTGCACTTGTTGGGATAAATCATTTTGAGGGTAGGTTTGATTACAGGTTCCAAATTGATTTTGGAGAGGTCCTTGTGACCACAAGTTTGAGTGATAATTTCCACCAAATTGAGGTTGACTTGTTGCCATGAAACCACTTGCATGGACTTTTTGACTCATGGGGATTTGCTGAATTGTAGGAATTTGTTGCCCCATAGAGGTGAAAAGGTTTTGGTTTTGATTTTGAAGGTTTAGGAATTTTTGATTTTGAAAGTTTTGAAAGTTTTGATTTTGGAGGTTTTCAAAGTTTTGATTTTGGAGGTTTTGACTTTGAGAGGTTTGAATCAAAGGGTTTTCATATGAAAAGTGAGACTTGTTTTGGAGGGGAATGTTTTGAGGGTTGAGGTTTCCTTGATTTAACAAAGGTTGACTTACTTGGGTTGAAACATTTAAAATTTGATTTCTATTGGTCTCCTGAAATATTTTCCATTGAATTTTAGAAGCTTTGGGTTGGATTTGAGCGGAATTTGTGTAGGTTGCAAAGGCTTTCTCTTTTGAGGTTTGATAATTTTCTAGGTTTATCATAGGTTTAGAGGTCCCATTTGTTTTACCTTCTTGGATGACCTTATCCTTTTTTTTAATTTTAAGCAACATTTGAAGGAAGTGATCAGGGTGTTTTTGAAACATCTTATCTAATACTTTCATTGCTTTAGGATCTTGTTCCAATTCTCTTACATATTCCTTAATGTATTCTTCATCTTACACCAAGAATTTTTCATCCCCTACGGTGATAGATTAGGAAGAGACATTAGGATAAATAGCATGACTCCGAGGTTGGTTTGAAGGGTTCTCTAAGGGTAACCTTTTCTCATCTTGATCCATCCCAAGAGACTTAGGCATACCACTATCAACTTCTTGATGAGGTTCCATATTTCTCTTTGATTGAGATCTTGTAGTGGGTATATAAGATGTGATCTTAGCTATAAATAGAATTTTCCTGCCAAAACTTATACACTTGTTCTTCAATAATAATAAAAAAATCCAGACCCAAAATGAATCTCTTTGATGATAATGATAGATAAATTTTGCATGTACTAACCAAAAGAATACCCAACAAACAAAGAGAGAATGATAATGATAGAATCAAACTTGAACTAACCAATAGAGTTCAAGTAAGATAATTAAGATCAAGATAGATAGAGATAGAAAAGATCAAGATTCAGATTAAGTCCTAACAAGATTTGATAATGAAAAGCCAAGCTCAAAATGTTGTCCACTCCTTCCAATTTTAGTAAGAACAACAAAATAATTCTTTTAAAGATCAGATTAAGCTCAATATGCCAAAAGTTTTGAGAATTTTCAACCAAGAACAAGGAGGAAATAAGACACAAACCAATTGCATGGTACTATCAGCCAGGTGTGTGGTAGTTTTTGAAGCACCTATGCAAAAAAAATCAAAATGTGCGGCTAGATAACCAGATGCACAACACTACTAAAACAGATGCACATAACTACTGAAACAGATGCATGACACTATTGAAATAGATGCATGAAACTACTAAAACAGATGTGTAGGGGTTTCAGGAAGACATGTTTGACACTTCATTTTGATTGTTTGAGCTACATTTCTTGACAAAAATGAAAAACTACAACACCTAGTGACTAAAGAATGCAGAGAAACAGATTTGCAAGAATTTTTAAAGACACAAAGTTTCAATTTTTTTGCCTTTGATTGTTTTTTTAATTTTGAAAACAAGTTTTACAAATTTGAATGCTTAATGAAATTATAAAAGAACAAGCACAAAGCATACACTTCCTAAGGTTTTCAGTGGTCAAATATATCTCTTTAGTTTCAAGAGAAGATATAGGTACTAAACAAGAAGACATAAAAGACACAACAATCCTACATAAGTGGGTATGGCCAAAAATGTTTTGCTAAGGTTGAAAAAGCTTACTAAAGGGTTTCCACTAGATACCTCGAGGGTACGTGAGGCCAAAATCCGTAGATGACAAATAATACTCCCACACAGCCAAGAGGAGAGGGTAACCCACTCTCCACCTTCAATTTTCTAAGGTATAAGGTTCTTAGAGGCTTAGCTTGAATGGAAATATTCCAAGCCAAAGGAGTGTATCTTTTGATTCACCTCCTTATTTTTATACTCCACCGAAACACGGGAGTTGAGGTCATGACTTAGGGTGATTAAATCCCCAAGAAAGCCCTCTAAAAAGAAAAAAAAGCAAGTTTTCATCTTTCTGAATCTTAGGATCATCGCTGGGTGCAAGAGAAGAGCATACTTGAGAAAAAATTGGGGTTTAAAAGACACTTATAAATTTTATTACGAAATCCAAATGGAGTACAAGAAATGCTTCTTTTTGATTCTCAAGATCGCCCTTAGGTGCAAGAGAAGATTTTACTCAAAGAACAACTTGTAAGTTAATTTTAAGCCCAAAATGAAAATGTGAGGAAGACACACCACAAGCAATAATATTACTCTTGTCTAATCCTCAACTTCATTGCTAGGTGTGAGAGGAGAGCATACTTAGAGTAGATCTTAGAAGACACACCAAACAATTATGTCTAAAGCAAGAAGGAAAAGATTAACTTTTTATGAAAGAAACTTGCAAAGAAAAAGAAGAAAAGAGGGATTAGAAAGGTGAAACCAAGAGTCCAACACTTGTTTGTTGTTGTAGGTTGATGAAGAGCTCCAAGCTAACCTATTTTGCAAACCTTCTTTGAAGACAAATATGAACCCTGCCAGCTCTTACCAAATGCACGTCATAAAGGCAAAATGTGAGGCAAAAAAGGCAGATGACCAAGTGCCCATACTTGCCAGCTTTGAAAAATAGAACAAAAACACAAAAATAGAAACCAAGTGCATGGTAATTTTACCAGATGTGCACCAAAAATACCAAATGCATGTCGACAAAACCACTCACGCGATAATGTCAAATTTGCAAAACCAGAGGAAAGAAAATGAAAAAACCCAAAAAACAAATACGCATTGATATTACCAGATGCGCGTCAAAAATACCAAATGTGTGGCGCTATCTAATGAAATGCACTCTAATTTCATAAAATAAATATGCAAACAAAGAAGTGACCCAAATCTAATCTTCTACATAGAAAATTGCTCAGATGCGCGATGGGAAAACCTGCAACACCTAGAAACACATTTCCAAACAACCTTTTTGCCAAAAACTTGTTAAGTATTAGCAAAGTGGGTCCCACCGAGCGTGACAAATATGTAGATCTAAAAAATATGATTATGCAAAATATAATCAAATAATACCCAAATTATAAATCAAGATCATATTAATGAATTACAAGGAAATGGTATAAACAAAAACATAAAACATGAACCACATTACAACCCGTTTTTGCTCCATTGTTGTACTCCAAAGGTACTTGAAATGTGGGTTGCTCTTCAAAAGGGCATAACCATGAAGCACAAGATGATGATGATGCAAGATAATAGCTAAATAATGTAAATGATAGTTCTAGAATGCAACATAATTTGACTATAGCTTTGGTATGATGAAAGTGCAAGATTATGAGAATGCAAGGGAAGAGTCTCTCTTATAGAAGTCTCAAAGAAAACCAAGGGTTGGGATTAAGAGGTGGAAGAATGAGTGGTCAATATTAAAAGCTAGAAGGAGAATCAATAGGATTAAAAGGTGGAAAAAATAAAATTGAAAATGAATAACTAAGACTAAGAGGTGCATTGATTTTTAAAGATCAATGAACCTAGACAAGAGGAAAAGGACACTTGTCACATGACTATAATTTTAGATTTGAATCCATGTGTACAAGATGATTGACTAAGATTTAAAGAAGAAAAGGCTAGTGAATTAAATAAATTAATTAAATATTTATTTATTAAATAGAGGAAAGGATAGGAAATTAATTAAATAAGTTAAAGTATTTATTTAATTAATAAAAGAGAAGGTGGGAATAATTAAATATTTATTTAATTATAGGATAGAAAAAGATTAGTGAATTAATGAAAATATTTATTTAATTAATAGAAGAAAAGGTTAATGAATTAATTAAATAAGTTAAATATTTATTTAGTTAATAGAAGAACTATGGATGAAAGCTAATTAAATAAATAAAATATTTATTTAACTAAGAAGGATAAATTTAGGTGTCTACAGGTTCAACATGTTCATCTTCACTATCACTTTGAATAAGAGATGCATTGGGAGGGATTATAGAAGAAGGATTATCCTCAATAACAACTTTATTTTGAGAAGCCTCATTGTTATGCACTTTAGAACAATCATGTGTTTCAAGGTGTGCGCCCTTGCTCTCCTTGTGTTGTGCAACACAACGCTTGGGTTCGTGACATTGCTTAACCACCTCCTGTGGATTCATTAACTCTGGTAGTTCTATCGGGCATTAAAAGGTTGATATTTTGGTGAAAATATAATTGTCTTTGCAATAATTAGTATTAGATCTTGGATCACGGGTTCGAACCCCTTGCTTATGTTGGGGGGATTGTTGCATGGTGTGCACCCTTAGTCTCCTTGTGTTGTACAGTGTAGTGTTGAAGTTCGTGACATGGCTTAACCACCTCCTATGCATTCATTAACTCTGGCAGTTTTGTAAGGCATTAACAAGTCAATATTTTGGTGCAACGACAACTTTCTTTGCAACATCATGAACACCACCTTCAAAAATACATACATCTCTAGCAACTTTAACTTTTTTAGTGATAAGATGATAAACTCTATAAGATTTAGAATATTCATCATACCCAACAAAAATATATAAGATAATTTGGAATCTAATTTTTTCCTTTTTTCTTTAAATTTATGAACATAAATAATAGAGCCAAAGATTCTTAAATGCTTAAGATTAGGTTTCCTGTCAAGCCAAGCCTCTTTAGGAGTTATATCCTTTAAATCTTTTGTAGGAGTCCTATTAAAAATATAAGTAGCACAAAACATAGATTCAATCCAAAATTTCTAAGATATTTTTTGCATGTAACATACATCTAGCCATTTGATGCAATCACGGATGGAGGGTTTGAAAGGGAACTATCCAACCATGCAACCTAGAGACAAACACAATGGAATAATACAAGAAATTCTCAACAACTTAGATTGCTATTGATTTAACAATTTTCAATCTTACATTCATCATATGCCACACATACAAAATGATTAGGGCTCGCAAGCCTGCTGTAAGGGCATTACAAGGTATTACAACTAGCACAGGTCCTTATTATGACAACTAGATATGAATATATAAGTTACTTGAATCCTAATCCTAAAACTACTAACTAACTATTTTCCAATAGATTACAATTGATCTTAAATATGAAAAATATGAACCTCCAGCTCCAATAATGTTCTACGTCAACCTCAAGGTCTTACAAGCCTCAATGCATGATCAAACATGTAGGTCAACCAAAGAACATGAGAAGATAACCCATCGGGAATGAAACATATTTCAAATCCCAAGAAAGGTCCTCCAGACCCAAAATTCCTTGAATGATGTTTCATTAAGCTTCACATGCTCTGAAAAAGGTTCGAACAACAAACCTAGAGAAAATAGGCCCTAAATGCTCTGACTGAGAATGGCAGTGAAATTTTGAGAGCAATTACTTTGTGCAAACGAATATAAATATCATAAAATTTGGATATGATGAAGATGACCTCGTGTAGAATCTATATCCTACTCTGCTGGTTGAGAAATGATAATGCGGTAAAATATGGAAGAAACTACTAAGATGACTACAAATTGAAATGCAAGAAAGAAATATTTTTGGTTGATACAGGATTGCTTTACAACCAGGGATGCTCTTCCATCAGACACGTGAGGTTAGAAGAAAAGAAACTCGCTCACTTTCCAAGGGCTAGAGGAAAACCAAAGTGGTCCACCTCATGCCTAAGAAAACCATGATGAATCCTCCACTAGTTTTCCCTTGATGTAGTCATGGATGGAGGATCTAAAAGGGAACTATCCAACCATGCAACCTAGAGTCAAACACAGTGGAATAATACAAGAAATGCTCAGCAACTTATATTATTATTGACTCAACAATTTTTAATACTCAACAATTTTTAATCTTACATTCATCATGTGCCACACATGAAGAACAATTAGGGATCATAGGCCTGCCACAAGGGAATTACGAGATATTACAATTGGCACAAGGCCTTATTATGACAACTAGATTTGAATATTCAAGTTAATTGAATCCTAATCCTAAAAAATACTGACTAACTATTTTCCAATAGATTGAAAGTGATCTTAAATATGAATCTCTAGCTCCAATTATGCTCCATGTTAGTCTCAAGGGTTTACAAACCCCAATGCATGATCAAACATGTAGGTTGGACAAAGAACATGAGAAGATAACCCATCAAGAATGAAACATATTGTGGATCTCCAAGAAAGTTCTCTTCGACCCAAAATACCTTGAATGATGTTTCATTAATCTCTGCACGCTCTGAAAAAGGTTCACACAACAAACCTAGACCAGATATTCCTTGAATGCTCTAATTGAGAATGACAGTGAAATTTTGAGAGTAATAACTTTCTACAAACAAATGCAAATATCCTAAAATTTGGATATGATGAAGACGAACTTGTGAAGAATCCATATCCTACTCTGTCAGCTAAGAAATGACAATGTGGTAAAATGCAAAAGAAACTTCTAAGATAGCTACAAATTGAAATTTAAGAAAGAAATATTCTCAATTGATTTAGGATTGCTTTACAACCAGGGATGCTCCTACATCAGACACCTGGGGTTGGAAGAAAAGTGAGTCCCTCACTTTCCAGGGTCTAGAGGAAAACCAAAGTGGTCCACCTCAGTCTAAGAAATCCATGATGAATCCTCCACTAGCCTATCTTTCCATTTCACAAAGTATTCCTTGTACTGCTTGTTCCTAGTGTTCCTTCCATTTCTGATGTCCAAGATTTGTTCAATTTTCTCTGTTGGTTGATGTGGTAATTGCTCCTTCAATTCCACTTCTTTGTTACTTCTACTTGAGTTTCCTTTATGGTACTCATAGATATTTGCAATGTTGAAAATAGGTGATATACCAAGTGTCTCTAGTAACTTCCATTCATATGCATTTCTTGAATCAAACTTCTTGAGAATCTTACATGGTTCAAATTTCCTCATCTTCAGCTTATTGCTTGTTCCTAATAGAAACCTTTCCCTCCTAAGATAACCATAACTTCATCTCCAACAGAAAATTCCTTATGTCTCCTCTTCTCATTTTCCTTCTCTTGGTACTTTTCATTCATGTCTAAGTGTTTTTGGACTTGACTATGCACTGTTTCCATGAATCTTACAAATTCTTCTACTTTTGCACTCTCTTATTCTCCATATTGATGTCTCTGAGCTCTACAACTCCTCTAGGATGTACTCTTGTCATGTAATCTCAAACAATGTCTTCATTGTGCTCCAATTTACTAAATTATTGTATGCAAACTCTACTTGTAGTAGAACTATATCCCAATTTCCTACCTTATCTCCAACTAAACGACTCGATAACTTACCCAAAATCTTCTTTACCACTTTTGTTTGTCCATATGTTTGTGGGTGATATGTTGGTATGAACTTCAAGTCTATCTTCATCTGCTTCCACAATGTCCTCCAAAAGAATCTAATGAACTTAGTGTCCCTATGTGAAACTATACTCTTTGGTAATCCATGCAATCTTACAACCTCCTTTAAAAATAATTAACAACATGCAGATCAATATCATTAGTCTTCTTACAAAGAATGAAATTTTCTATCTTAGAAAATCCATCCACTACTACCATTATAGAATCATATCCTCTTTGTGTCCTTGATAATCCCAATATGAAATCCATGCTTATATCTTCCCAAGATCTCTTGTATTGAAAAAGGTTTATACAATCTATTAGTTTGGCTACTCCCTTTTGCTACTTGACAAATTTTGCAATTTTGAGCATACTTGATGACATCCTTGTATATCTACAACCAAAAATAGTGTTCACTCAACAAAGCTAATGTCTTACCCCAAAATGTCCTGCTAGTCCTCCACAATGCTTTTCCTTAAGCAGATTATCCCTCATTGAACTCCTTAGAATGCACAATTAATTTCCCTTGAACAACATATCTTATTGATTGAAATAATCCAACCATTAACTCTTATCTATCACTACTAGTTCCTTACATGTTTTTCATGCTTCAACAAAATCTGGATCATCCTCATACATGTGCTTCAATTCTTCAAAACCTAATACTTCTAACCTTATTTCTACCAACAAATTCCTTCTCCTACTGAATGCATTTGCAAATTTATTTGACTTACCACACCTATGCTTCAACACAAATTTATAACTCTACAATAACTCAACCTGTCTCAAATGTCTTTGGTTCAACTTTCCTTGACTATTCAAATACTACAAAGCTTGATGGTCAGTGTACAACACAAACTCTTTAGGAAACAAATAATGTCTACACTTCTTCAAGGCTTGAATTATGGCATAAAACTCTTGATCATAAACTAAATATATCCTTCTAGCATAATTCAATTTCTCACTGAAATAAGATATTGGTCTCTCTTCTTGACTCAACACTACTCCTATTGCATTTCCACCAGCATCAAAATCAACTCAAAATACTTTATCAAAATCAGGTAATGCTAACACTAGTTTCCCTGTCACTTTTTGCTTCAAAAATTCAAAACTTCTTTGTTCTTTGGATGTCCACTTAAATTCCTTCCTATCTCCTCTCATTGTTTTTGTCATAGGTGTGTAAATGCTACAAAATCTCCTAATAATTTTTTGGTAGAAACTAGCCAGTCCATGGAATGATCTTACCTCTGCAATGTTCATTGGTGTTGGCCACTCAATAATTGCTCTAACCTTCTCAAGGTCCATCTTCAATCCTTCAACAGAAATGACAAAACCAAAATACACCAATTTTTTCTTCATAAAGCTACACTTCTTGAAATTTATCAAAAAGTTCTCTTCCCTCAATCTTTGTAATACTTGTCTGATGTACAACAAATTTTCTTCTCTAGTCTTACTGAAAATTATATATCACCCAAATAGACAATAACAAACTTACCCAAGAACTGCTTCAATACCTCATTCATCAACCTCATGAAAGTGCTAGGTGCATTGGTTAATCCAAAAGGCATCACTAACCACTCATACAACCTTTCATTAGTCTTAAATTTATTCTTCCATTCATATCCTTCTCTGATTTTGATTTGATGATATCCACTCTTTAGATCAATCTTTGTGAAATACCTTGCTCCACTCAAATAGTCCATAATGCCATCCATCCTTTGCAATGGGAATCTATACGTGATTGTGATCCTATTGATTTCTCTTGAGTCTATACACATCCTCCATTCTCCATCTTCTTTGGTACTAGTACAATAGGTACCGCATGTGGGCTTAAGCTTTCTTTGATCAATCCTTTCTTCAATAGTTCGTGTATTTGTTGGTTCAACTCTGCATTTTGTACAGGTGTTATCCTATGTGCCGCTTTGTTTGGAAAAATTTCTCTAAGTATTACATATATATGATGATTGATGCTCCAGACTGGTGGTATTCCATTTGGTACATTCTTTGATATGATATCTTGATACTCTGCTAGTAATTCTGCTACTTCAATCTGTGGTGAATTTCCCTCCTTTGTGGTGGGATTCTCTATCTTTGGATTACCACACTTCTTTGGAATCAATAAAAACACATGTTCTCATGCCTCAATCCTTCCAAGAACTTTCTTCCATCTACCAAACATAGTCTGGCCATGCCACAAGCTTCAATTTTGTCCTCTTCTCCCAAAGGTATCAATATATGTCTTCAGCCATTTGAAGTCATAGTATAGGTTGTCTTCCTTCCATCTTGAATTTCCTTCCTATCATATTTTCATGGTCTTCCTAATAGTAA
Source organism: Sequoia sempervirens (assembly GCA_007258455.2). Classification (NCBI taxonomy): domain Eukaryota; kingdom Viridiplantae; phylum Streptophyta; class Pinopsida; order Cupressales; family Cupressaceae; genus Sequoia; species Sequoia sempervirens. The sequence continues at coordinate 264,466,849 of VDFB02105785.1, forward strand.
ATGGAATGCATCCATAGGTATAATATCACACAACACTTCATCATTATATGAACCTATATGAAATTTCACCAAACATTTCTCACTCACTAATACCTTGTGTTCATTTTGAATCCATGCTCTCTTGTAGGGTTTTCGATGTTTCAATCTCTTTAAATTTAGCTTGGTTACCATCTATTCTAAAACTAAATTATCAGTATTTTCACTATCAATGATAACTTTAATACCTTCCCTCTGGACTTACACCTTGTCCTTAATAAATTCATCCTTTTTGGTGGATCTTCAGTCACTTATTCATGTATCAAATCTCTTCTCATCACTCGTGACTCACCTTTCTTTGGCTTTCCAACCAAACTAGGGGATTTAACAGGTTCTTCCTCCGCATAAGTTGTTCTTCTAGTATTCTCATTCCTCTTATCTATACTTCGTTGATGACATTCAAATGTTCTATGTCCTTCATATCCACACTTGAAATAGGTTCCTCTGAATGGCCTCTTCTCAGATCTTCCTTCATCTCTCCTATGTCCATCATTGCAGTAGGAATTATGACCTCTTTCACTACGATAGAAAGGTTTTTCCTCTCTTCCTTTGAAGTATGAATTATTGTCCTTCTCTTCACTACGATAGGGTTTTACATCCTTGTTTTTCTCTGCATATGGTCTTCTCTCTCCAGATTGTGATCCACTTCTTTAGAATCTTCCTCTTGCACTTCTTTGTCTTTTCTCAAACTTCTTATTTACCTTTTCTTCTATCTTCAGCACAAATTGGTATGCTTCTTCAATTGTTGCCATCTTCTCCAGGCTCAACTCTTCTTGGATGTTTGTTCTTAGCCCATTGATATATTGCACAACGTTCTCCTTGCTTGCTTCACTATGTCCAATTCTAATGATAATTTTATAGAATTCTTCAATATACTCCTTCACATACTTCTCCTTTTTCCTTAGGTTTTGTAATATTTTCAATAGTTCAAGTTCATAATCAGCAGATATAAATTGATTCTTCAACATTGTCACCATCCTATCCCACTTTGTGATTCTCTCTTTTCCCCTCATATTCCTGTGCAATTGAACTTATTTCCACCAAATAGAAACATGTCCCTTCAAATTGGTTTTTATAAATCTCACTCTTTTTGAATCTTCAATTTCTTCATTTTCAAAGTTTTCTTCCATATCATTGATCCAATCAATCAATTCCTCAGGGTTTAAATTTCTCGTGTAATTTTGAATTTTAACTCTAGGTCTCTTATCACTTTTGGAAATGAATTTCAACATCTTTACTTGATCTAATTTTTATTTTTCTTCTATTTTTTCTTCATTTGGATTTGCAACATGATATGCATCATCATCACTTTCAGCCACATGCCTAGGGTTTAAACCTCTCCTTCTATCTTCTTCTACAACATCCAACCAGACTCTTATTTCCCTCATCATTTCCAACATTTCATCCATTCTTCTAGAAACATTTACCATAACAGGCGCTCTCCTTGGTGAAATTTCTTCCTTGGATTTGGTGCAACTTCATCAATTCGGCGATTTGGCTAGAAGGTATCAACTGCTTCACAGTCGACACTCAGTTGAAAAAACATTTAGTCTACCTCAGGTCAATGATATATTCACCACAAGGAATTCCTTCTCTCCAAAGGAATTTAAAAATTTCTCTAGTACCACTTGATGCAATCATGAGTGGAGGGTCCAGAAGGGAACTATCCAACCGTGCAACCTAGAGTCAAACATAGAGAAATAATACAAGAAATTTTCAACAAAGTAGATTATTATTGATTAGAAAATTTGCAATCTTACATGCATCATATGCCTCGCATGCAAAAATATTAGGTCTCATAGGCCTACCACAAGGGAATTACAAGATATTACAATAGGCACAACACCTTATTATGACAATTAGATTTTAATATCTAAGTTAGTTGAATCCTAATCCTAAAACTATTGAATAACTATTTTCCAATAGATTACAAGTGATCTTAACCTCTAGCTCTAGTTATGCTCTACATTAGCCTCAAGGGTTTACAAACCCCAATGCATGATCAAACAAGTAGGTCGATCAAAGAACATGAGAAGACAACCCATCAAAAATGAAATGAATTGTTGATCTCCAAGAAAGTTGGACCTTGCACCCAAAATGCCTTGAATGATGTTTCATTAAGCTCTACACACTCTCAAAAAGGTCTACACAACAAACCTAGACCAAATAGTCCTTAAATACTCTGACTGAGAATGATAGTGAAATTTTGAGAGTGATAACTTTAAGCAAACGAATGTAAATCTCCTAAAATATGGATATGATGAAGATGACCTCATGTAGAATCTATATCTTGTTCCACAAGTTGAGAAATGACAATGTGGTAAAATACAAAAGAAAATGTTAAGATAAGTACAAACTAAAATGCAAGAAATAAATATTTTTGGTTGATACAGGATTTATTTACAACCAAGGATGCTCCTGCATCACCATTTTAATAATGGTTATATGTTTTTTTCTGCTACATTATTTTTTTGAGGCATACATATAATGATTAACTCATATTAATACCAAATGAATTTTAATATCCATTGAAAGTATTTTTCACATATTCTTTACCATTATCAATCCTAATAATTTGAGTTTAAAACTAGATTACCTTTCAAAAAATTATGAGATTAAAAAATATATCAATAACTTGATCCTATTTCGAAGAAAATAGATCCAAGTTCTTATAGAATAATCATCAACAAAAGTAAGTGCATACCTTGATCCTTGGATGGAGTTATTCTCCATGGGTCCCAAGAGGTCATTATGGATTTTCTACAACTTATGATTTTCCCTCCATGCTTGACTTTATGGAAAGGGCTGCTTGTGCATCTTACCACTCATGCATCCCATGCATACAATTTTAGATGGAACAATGCTAGGAAATCCTTCTACCATATTAGATATTTGCATAAAGACAATATTGTTAGCATAGATATGACCAAGTCTTTCATGCCAAACATTAAAACCAATGGTAATAGTAAAGAATATTCACATTGAGAAAACTCATAAAATTTGAATAAATTATCATTGTCTAATTTAGAATTAGCAATAACTTTATGATTTTGTTTTGGATCAATCACATCACACATATCTTTGTAGAATTCTATTTTGTAATATTGACAAAGCTTAGAAACTGAAAGAAAAATAGTCTTTAATTCAGGAACATACAAAACATCATGTAACTTACCATTAGGTACATTCACATCTCCAATTTCTTCTACTTTACAACTATGATTATTAGCAAGTTGAAGTGGAACATTCAACATATCGGGTTTCATAGATTTAAATACTTCTTCATGAGAAGTAACATGTTGAGACTAGTATGTGAATCAACAACCCATTCAAGAGGCTATGAAGTATTATAACTAAAATTAAAATCTCTTCTGGATTGATTTGTATTATTGTTAAACCTATTATTATTAGTTTTATTGTGCTGATTATTTTGCCTCATTGAATTTTTATTATTTTGTTTCTTAAAACAAGTGTTAGACCAATTATCATTATTGGTGTGAATAAATGTTGTGTACCTAGTTAATTCACTTACTTGGGAATTAGGGTACTGTGTGATAGAAATATGTGTATCAAAATAAGATAAACAAATCACACAAAATGAAACATTAATCTAAAGAAAGCAAGATAATTGAATTCAAAGAAAACAAACAGAGCTTCTTCAGAACCGTTCCATTTTTCTCTATCTCCAGGGATTTGTTTGAAGCTGTTGCTCTCAGATTGTGTAAGCAAAGCTTCTCAGAAGATGGAGAATGTTGAGAGATGGAGAGGTTGAGAGGTTGAGAGGAAGATGGAGAATGTTGGGAGGTTGGAGAGAAGAATGGAGCCTTGTCTTCAACCCACGGGAACAAGCTTGCACAGGAACATATAAATTAATTTTCTGGTTTGGAAGTTTGTTTCACTGTTGTTGAAGATAATCCAATATTAAATAAATAAATTTATTTAATTTCATGTGAGTTTGATTTTTGATTTGAGGACTATAGAAGAATTTAATTAAATATTTGGAATATTTAATTGTGAATGGAATTTTGAGGATTTTTAGAAGAGAGGAATATTTAATCCTTATTTGAATAAAATATTCAAGCCAAGATTATATGATAATTAATATAAATAAATTGTAATGTTTATTTAATTAATTAAGAAATGGATAAGAAAAGTGATTAAATAAACTTATTTATTTAATCTAAATGAAAGAATGAACAATATAAATAAATTATTTAAATTTATTTATACGCAGATTGAATTCAGAGATTTAATTAAATATTAAAAATATTTAATTAATTACCAGACTATTGTGATGTGACCATTTTTAGGTGTATACATTTTTCCCCTCTTTGAAGTGATGTGTTTTACGCATTACTTCAAAGAATTTTGAAATTTGCCCCAGATGTTGATTGTCGAATGTTGATAGGTATATGCAAAAATGTGTGATAGAAATATGTGTATCAAAATAAGATAAAAAAAATCACACAAAATGAAACATTAAACTAAAGAAAGCAAGATAATTGAATTCAAAGAAAACAAACAGAGATTCTTCAGAACTGTTCCATTTTTCTCTATCTCCAGGGATTTGTTTGAAGTTGTTGCTCTTATATTGTGTAAGCAAAGCTTCTCAGAATGGCAACTTGCAGAACGAGTATGCAAAGGGAAAGTACTTCTCTATGCTATATGCTGGTGAAGTGAAATGTTGATACAGATATGCACAGGGGCTGTAGATTATGCACAGGGGCTGTGGATTATGGATGCTATTGAAACTATGATATGAGGATGATTGGCCATGATATGCTATGATTCTAAAGTCTATGAATGTTAAAAGACTATGCTATTGCAAATTTGGTATAGTTTTCCTGTATGAAAGCTTCTCTGTAATTTCAAAGACCCGACAGTCCCTTTTATAGATTTTCATAGGCAAGAGCCTGGGTGGCAAAGATCAATGGTTGTGAGATTGTCTGGTAGATTTGAATGGTGAGAGATGGAGAGGTTGAGAGGAAGATGGAGAATGTTGGGAGGTTGGAGAGAAGAATGGATCCTTGTCTTCAACCCACGGGAACAAGCTTGCACAGGAACAGAGAAATTAATTTTCTATTTTGGAAGTTTGTTTCACGGTTTTTGAAGATAATCCAATATTAAATAAATAAATTTATTTAATTTCATGTGAGTTTGATTTTTGATTTGAGAACTATAGAAGAATTTAATTAAATATTTGGAATATTTAATTGTGAATGGAATTTTGAGGATTTTTAGAAGAGAGATATATTTAATCCTTATTTGAATAAAATATTCAAGCCAAGATTATATGATAATTAATATAAATAAATCATAATGTTTATTTAATTAATTAAGAAATGGATAATAAAAGTGATTAAATAAACTTATTTATTTAATCTAAATGAAAGAATGAACGATATAAATAAATTATTTAAATTTATTTATACGCAGATTGAATTCAGAGATTTAATTAAATATTACAAATATTTAATTAATTACCAGACTATTGTGATGTGACCATTTTTAGGTGTATACAGGTACATATTCACATGTTAAGTTTACTTAGGATTATAAGATTCCATCTATAAGGCTTAGTTGTGATTTCTAGATCATATCTTATCCTAGGTTGTTATAAGTTATTTTTCATGTGATAGGATTAAAAAACTTGTCATGATCTTGTCTAATCCTATGTCTCACCTTTCCTTTATAAGTAAGGCATATCATTACATTTGCATATTCAACCATATTCAATATTGCATTTTTGAAACAATTATTCTTGCCATTTTCTCTCTTGTGGAAGATATTTTGGTCTAGAAATTGTTCTTGGGGGTGTTAAGGAGTCACCATTAACTCCTACATGGTATCAAAGAAATTTTCTAGCTCTTGCATGGTATCATAGCTTCGGTGTTATAGATTCCTTCCTAGATCTAAAGGTTTTGTGTTGGCTTGAAGATTTTGTTGGGTGCATGTTGGGGTTTCAATAACCTCATGATTGAATCCAGGGCATCAAGTTTATTTCATCAAATTTGGTTATTTTTTCCTAATCTATGAAGGTTTCAATTTTTTGGTTTCAACTGCAAGATCTAGAGGTAGCTAAAATTGTGGGGCACTTTGAGCCCAAATCAACCTTGCCATTGCCATTTGAAGGCCCGAGAGACAAATTTTGATATAAAATTCAACTATATTTGGCCTCACATGTTTTTGAGGCATTTTTTTTGCTCGGACAAGTCGTACAACCCCCAAGTAGGCGATACACATTTTTAATTTCTTAGAAAAATATTTTTAAAAATAATTCTACGTATTTTATTTTATATCAAGCAAATATTTTTATTAAAAAATGGGGCAAAAATTTATATATTTTCATATATTTTATATTGTGTTGGGGTTTTTTATAAAAAAATAAAATTTCAAGTGGACACATTTATTGTTTTGTAGATTCTTCCCATATTGTAGATTTTGTTGACAAATTTTATATTATAATTTATTTATTTATTAATGAATATGCATCTATATCTATATTAATATAAGATAAAAATACACATATTCACAAAAAAAAATGGGTGGTAAAAAGGCACACCCCGAGAGTCACATGGGTAGAGCCCAGAAATCATAAAGTCACATGGGCCACACCCAAAGTAGGAAATATTATAAAATAACATATAAAGCAATTAGGCGGCCATGGCAGTGCTAGCAGAGGGAGGCGGGTCCTTGTCATCTAGATTACCCCATTTAATAGTGGGGTCTGTAGTGACATCAAGAGGATCCCAACCATCGTCACCCTTGTCATTATCTTCTCACTGAGGAGAGATCACCAAATCCAAAGATGAGATCCATTTAGTAGTATTAGTTGGCCAACCAGAAAAACTGCTAGAAGGCCACCTAGAACCACCACCACCACATCCAAACACTCCTCTAGAAGGCCACCCTAAGTTAGCCTGAGGAGGAAGAGAGGGAGAGCGCCTATGAGGAGGTGAGCCACTACAAGGAGGAGCTTGAGAACAGGGGTGAACCTAAAAATCCCTAGAAAAACCACTCCTTTGTCGACCATGTGAAGGTGAATGGCCCTAAGATGAAGTGGGAGAGGGAGGCACACGAGCAACGATGTAGGAGGAATTCCACCAGTGGTCCAGGAGCTCCTAAAGGTGAGCCACCTCAAGCACAACTTTATTCTCTTTCACTTGAATCTGTAATAGCACATTAGAACATATAATGGCTTTAGAATAAAGAGAAACATGTTTATCAATCTAGCTATAAAAAATGCAAGAATTTTTAACTTTCCAAATACTAAAGATGATTTCCACCCTGAAAGTGTTCCAAATTTGGGTATACTTATTGGGGATTCAGGGAGAATCTCCGAGCAACACCGTATGCCAAAAGAAAGGCTCTGACTGAAAGGGCTAAAAGAAATCATGAATCCAATTCTACAATTGTTGAGCTCTGATGCATAACTAAAAGAGGTGCTTAAAAGACTCAGACTGCCTACAGAAAGGGCAATGAGGGTCTTGAACTCCTAGATGGAAAAGTCGAGACCCCAATGGTAAGCCTTGAAAATAATACACCAAGCGAAGTGAGCAAGGTTGGGTTCAATAATGGAGGACCACAAAAAAGAAAACCTCTGATGCCAAATAGACATTAGGGAGTGAAGATGCCACCTCTGGTTCAAACTGTTAATCATCGGATAGTAAGGTGAAATCCATTGGTAACCAAGTTGAGGCTTGAAGATCCTAAACAGGGTGTCAGGAACCGACTTCCAATATTTCTACCAAGGCTTAGTGGAGCATACACCATCTTTATGAAGTATATTAGCTAGAATGACACTAACCAGACCTAAAAGTTTCCTAGTCATGGTTTTGTAAGCCAAACTTGTCTCTAGAAGCTCCCCACATCACAATGCTCATCGTGGATCTGGAAAACAAGTCTTGAGGAGACTAGATACCCTTTTTGTGGAACCTAAGAGCCTTAAGACAAGGTAGCTTTGCCAAAGGTTGACTCATATTGGAAAAAAGAGGAGACCACAAGATATTCTATTGATTGAAAGAAATCCCATCTCTGAAACCAATGCCATTCCATTGGAGCTAAGGCTTGACAACCTCCCAAGCATGCCAAATTCTTTTGGAAACAAAAGTACCCATAATCTGAATAGGCTCCTTCGTAATGAGAAGGGTGTGAAATACAATACCTTTCAAGGAAGGTCTATGAGTGGGATATTCCACCGAAATGCAATATCTAAGAAGAAATTTCTAGGCCTCATTACCATTAAGGGAATGAATGATCCATTTGACACACAAATCTATCTCTTTCCTTTGAGTGGAAAGAAGGAAAAGCCCACCAGATTCTTTGGGGAGACAACAAAACTCCTAGGAAATGTGGTGAAAGCCTCTATGAGACTCAGAAGAGGCCCAAAGAAATTCTCTAAGCAATCTTTACAACTTTGCATAAGAGGCTTTGGAAGGGGCCCAACACAAAAATAATACACATGAGTCACTACTAGATTTTTAGAGCACACCAGGAATTTACCAACCATAGAGCAGCTTGGTGATCTAGAAATCCAACTTCTGCTCGATTCGAGAAAGAACCACTTCTAGTCATACTGTTGAATCCAAAGAGGGATGGGAAGAAAATATTGATGGTAGAATTGAGTCTTGTGCCATTGGATAACTAAGCTAGAGTCCAAGTAAAAGGTCTCAAGACAACCAAAGGTAGCTTTTGTTGGACTCAAGCAACACTGAGAGGGGGGTGAATCATTGTTGTGCAATTTTAACATTCATTAGACTGATCTTTAAACCACTTATAACATTCAACCACGAGAAAGATGCAAACACATAAAGCAACCATCCACAACACCATAACACAAGGATTTTTATGTGGAAACCATGTTAGGGGAAAAACCACGGTGGAGGTCAATCCACAATTTGAGTACTCAAAATATAAGTATTTTACAAAATGGGAAAGCACTTGCATTTAGGCACACTGCATAGAGATAACTACTCAAAATCAAGAAGGTTCACTACCTTACAAAATATTTGGATCACAACAAAAGGTTGAACTAAGAAGATAGCATCTACAAATACTTTATTACAGTTCTAGTTAGGCTCATAGATCAGATTTTGCACTTCGCTCTGCTCTGCCTTAATTCACTTCACAAAAATCCTCTTCTTCACAAATGAAAATCACTCAACTACTCTTTCAATATTCGCATACACACCAACACATATCGAACTCACACACACACACCAAAGTGAATTAACCGATCTCATATATATATTTGCCACCAAGGATTCAATCGCTATATGTCGGCTTCAATAAAATAGAAAATATTTTCCAACTATCGGCTCAAATCATGAGTAACATTTAATGTGCATCCACCAAAGTCAGCCATAGCATAGTGAGGACCTAAAACAAAGTCTCCAACACAAAAATACCTTAAAAAATTTCACCTCGAACATCCACAACACCCAACATTCACTTAGTCAGCCTTCATACATTAATGAACAAAAAATCGAATGACCTGATCTCCTACCTCATACACCACTTGATGTGACAACACAAAAATTGAGAACAACACATTTCATATTCCCAAAAAAATTCCCTGAGATCCACAACCAAAACTGATAAGTAGGTAATGCAAACCACTTGATAGATTCAACTTCAGTCAGATACCCTGTTCTTTACTCTGTCTTCCAGTATGGAAAAATACTGGCATGCAGACTAGATCAATGACTTAGGTTGCCATCAATGACAACAATAGAAGCCATATGCCAAAAATTCCCCCTTTGGCATTGATGGCAACACTTAGTGAAAAATGACTAAGTGTTGAAACTTTCAAAACTTTAAAAAGCCACAGCTGACAAAACTCAACAAAACTCCCCCTAAGTTTGATAAGGCATTTTTCACTTCTCACTCTCCCCCTTTGACATCAATGCAAAAACATATAATAAAATATTTTCTTTCTCCCCCTATGAAGCGTAACCAAAAACTTTACTTATGCAAAAACTAATTCAAAAATTTGAAGAAATACAACTACTTGTGTTAGAAAATTATTTTATACTTTTCCTTCATTTCCGGAAGAAAATTCTTCCAAGCTTCCACTGCAATCCCCATGCTTATGATCATGTTGTTGTTTTCAGATGTCTGGTTGATAATCTTGATGAGGGATTCTAGAATGGTGAAGGCTTCTTCAAATACTTCTCCTTTCCTCAGTATCTCAATCAATTGTTCCAACTTGCATTATGTTATGTCCTTTACTTTCCAAAAGGTGTCAACAATCCTATTCTTGGTGTTTTGAACACTTGTATGCTTTGACTGTAATTCCTGAATCCTTTTCTTGATTGCACCATCATGATCCTAAAACGTGTTAAAAAAAATTCCAATACTATTTAGCTTTGTTTCAATTTGTTCCAGCTTCTCTTTGTACTTAATGATTGCATGAGGCCATCAAAGACAATAGTTATATATGTTGTTTCTTGTGCTTATGCATTGCCCTAGCTAATTCATGTGCCTTTTCAGTTTGGTAAGTGATAGTCTATACTGCTTCTTCAGATGTATGATCTCTTCTTCTTCTTCCTTATTCTGAGACTCAGAGTCCATAATTTCCTCGATGCATTCAATCATCTCTTTTGGCAACTTATTCTGCAAACTTTCCAATTTAATTTGATTGTGCACAATATGAGCACTTAGTATTCTTAAGATCATGTCCTGCTCATATGAAGGTTTGATAGACCACACGTTCCAATTTTTTTGCATTCCATCTTCTTCATGAATAAGCTGCATTAGTTATTCTTTGGTTAAGTCACATTCTCCTTCACTTTCTTCTAACATTGCCTTTTCCTATTCTAGTTCAGCTATTTCTAGTTCTTGTCCTAGGGTGTCCTTAGTTTTCTTATCAAATTCCCCATTTGGTATGTTCACAATCACTTGTTCTTTTCCTTTCCCTTCAAGTTTTGGAGTCTTACATGCTGGTGGAGTACAGACAACAATTTATTTTTCTCTTTTATTCTTTCTTTCCATCTCACCGGAGGAGGAACCAACTTCAAGTGCTCTTACTGAAATGGAAATACCAGTTGATCCAAACTTCCTTAGCAAAATCTTAAAGAAACTTTCATATACTTGATCACAGTTTTCCAAATTGTTAGAGTAAATGTAAATTTGTTTGCAAACTGGTTCACTCTCTTCCCATATTGCATTATTGTTCAGGGGCAAGAAATTCATAAAATACATCACAAGGCATATAACAATAGTACCAAACCTGAAAGGGTAATCTATCTTCTTTGTCAATTGCACATTCTCCATCAGTTGATCTTTCAGTACTCCACAAAGATCAAAATCGTGATCTTCCATTATCATCTTGTGTGAAATGTAAATAGCACCTACCGAAGTTGCACCTTCTCTATTTCTGAAAAAGATTTTGTAGGATACTCCATGCGGAATGTACCTTGTCACTGAATCATTAATTGTGGATATTATCAATGCCCTTTGGTCTCTAGTTACTCCAGTTAGGGTTTTGAATTCCTTATATCGAATTGACTTCTTTCTCAACACATCCTCGAATTTGCATAACCCATTTATAGCAGCAATCACTTCTTTCGAGATATGGTAGGGTTTATCCAGAGTTAGAATATCATCATGCAATCTTTCCAAAATAAACTCAATGATTTTTGCATTCCCAAAATAGGTGAATTCACTCCAAATATCCAATATTTTGTGCTTTGCTTCAATCAACCACTTCAATTCATCGTGTGACAACATGTTCCTTTTGGCTCTAATCTTCTCATTGTTATACTCATCTAATTTTACCATTCCTTTGATTTGTTCCATTTTCCCTTCCGTATACATGTCTTGGAAATAAGTTCTTCAACCACACACCAAATTAGACTAAAATTTTAGAATTACCTGATGGATTAAGGTTTCGCCACTGAATTCTTTTGACACTTTCAAAATTTTGGTGCAGAGTGCTTTCCTTCTTCTCTTCGATACAAAATGGAAAATGAGGGTTTCAACTTGCTTTTTATAACTCACACACCTTAACCTTTGTTGTAATAAATAATTTTTCCCTAACTTATCCAGATACCCTATTTTCTCAGACATAAAAAAAAAAGTTCAATAGACCTTCAACTCAGCATAATATCCTTTCAAACTATTCCAACAACATCTACACTGCACTAATCCACATCCCAGTGTCAATTATTGATAGGGGGTTTGAAATATTTGCTTGACAACTCCCCCTAGGCCAAAGGCCTAAAACTAATTCTCAGAGGAATTACCAGAAGCAGGTTCTAGTGCTGGCTCATTTCCTGCAATAGAGGAACTCTTCTTCATTTGATTTCTTATTTCATCCACAGTCACTTTCCCTTTTCCTTTATCATCTTTCTGCATATTTTTTCCTTTGTATGTCGGACCTCTTCTACCATATTCTCATTTCTGTAGAGTCTTGCAATGTGACCGTATTTGTTGCAATTAAAACACACAACATTCCATTTTCTAGACCAGTCAATCCATTTATTTCTTCTTGATCTGCACTAGTTAGCAATATGCCCAAATCTATTGCATGTATAACATCTAACATCTCTATAAGAGTTGTTTATCACATTTTTGCATTCATTTGACTTATGACCATACTTGTTACAATTAAAGAACTAACTAGAGAATGATGGATCACTTGATTTCATTTTAATTCTACATTGAGCACCATATGATCAAATTTATTGGAAGAAAAACAATATCCATTAAACTTTTGAGCATTAGGTTGTCTTACCATATGCCTTTTTGTTCTGTTCATTTGATTTACTTGCCTGAAATTCCTTTGTCTAGATCCAGAACTTTCTCCTTTCTCATATCTAAGGCCTCGCTTGTCATTTCCATTCTTTTGTCCTTGAGTTAGCTCATCAAGCTTAACTGAGCTAATCTTGAACTTCTCCTTGTATTCATTTGCAGTAGCAAGTTCATCCCTGAGAATAACAATTTGTTTTTCAAGATCTTGTTCATTGTCTCTAGATTTTTGCAGTTCAATCTCCAACTAAATGAATTCTCCATTAATTTTGTTGAATTCATCAAATCTCTCTTTTAGGGATTGTGCAAGATTTTCCTCATTCTTCTTTCTTTCTTCAATATCCTTAGTCAACTCCATCGCCGTAGATTCCATCACATGCTTTAGGGTAGCATTGTTTCTAGCAAGCTTTTCACATTCTTTAGTTATTTCCTTCAAGGTTTGATTCAAATGATTTTCATCCATTTTTTTCTCTCTTTTTGCTTAATCTAATCACAAAGATCCTTCCTCTTCTCCCTAGATTTAATAATCTGATCCTTCAACTTCTAAATGAATTTCTCGGCATCCTTAAAATTTGCTTTCAATTCTCGGACTTCTGCTTTAGACTAATCAAGATCATCAAGTGCCACCACAAGCTATTGTTGAAGACTACCAGATTCTATTACATTCCAAGATCCACCTCAATTTTTTAAACTTCTTCCGAGTAACTCATCTTTGATACCAATTGTTAGACTTAGGTCAATCCACAATTTAAGTACTCAAAATATATGTGTTTTACAAAATGGGAATGCACTTGCATTCAGGCACACTGCATAGAGCTCACTGCTCAAAATAAGGAAGGCTCACTACCTTACAAAAGATTTGGATCACAATAAAAGGTTGAATTGAGAAGATAGCATCTAAAAATGCCTGATTACAGTTCTGGTTAGGCTCATTGATCAGATTTTGGACCTTCAGTCAAATTCTGCACTTCTCTCTACTCGGCCTTAATTCGCTTCACGAAAATCCTCTTCTGCACAAATGAAAATTGCTCAACTACTCTTCTTATATTCACATACACACCAACACATATCGAACTCTCACACACACACACCAAAGTGAATTAACCAGTCTCATATATATATCCGCCACCAAGGATTCAATCACTATATGTCGGCTTCAATAAAATAGAAAATATTTTCCAACTGTCAGCTCAAATCATGAGAAACATTTAATGTGCATCCACCAAAGTCAACCATAGCATATTGAGGACCTAAAACAAAGTCTCCAACACAAAAATACCTTAAACAATTTTGCCTCAAACATCCGCAACACCCAACATTCACTTAGTCAGCCTTCATACACTGATGAACAGAAAATCGAACGACCGAATCTCCTAACTCATACACCACTTGATGCGACAACACAAAACTTGAGAATAACACATTTCATATGCCCAACGACCTTCCCTAAGATCCAAAACTAAAACTGATAAGTAGGTAATGCAAACCACTTGACAGATTCAACTTTAGTCGGATACCCTGTTCTTTACTTTGTCTTCTGATATGGACAAATACTGGCATGCGAACCGAATCAATGACTTAGGTTGCCATAAATGACAACACTAGAAGCCATATGCTAATATATTTGACATTATTCTCTTCTTCCAACAAAGTAAGGAAGGAATCATCAATAAAGTGGTTGTAAACAAGTTGGGTTGATAAATTAGGCAAAGAAATTCCCCAGACCAACCCATGGGAGACGGAATGGGAAAGTGGATAGCCAAAAAAATTAGTAGCAAGAACATATAAAGAGGGGGAAAGTGGACATATTTAGCGAATGGATTTTAATAGATAGAAGGATTGAGATTGGTGGTCATTAATGATGATGCAAGTAGAAGCATTAGCAAAAAAAAAATTCACAGACTGAATGAAATTGGAACCAAAGCCCAGTGCAAAAAGCATAGCCATAATGAAAGACCACTCAATGCAGTCATATGCCTTAGCAAAATCAATCTTCAAGAAAATGGCTTTGTGATTAGAGTGTCTAGCCCACTCCATACCTTCCCAAACAACAATTATGTTATCAAGAATAAATTTGGATTTAATGAAACCGGTCTACTCAGGGCGAAAAATTTGAGGAAGAAGATGGTGAATCTTTAAAGCAAGGGCTTTACTACAATTTTGTTTACAAGAAACATTGAGGAGTGTAATGGGCCGCAAGTTGCAAATGTTCTTGGAATCACCAGTTTTAGGTATGAATTTTATGTTGCCTTTGTTGATGAGATTACATAGGGAGTTAGAATGAAAATTTTCTAGGTAAACTTTATGTAGATCATTTTCTACACAATCCCAAAGGGTTTTGTAAAATTTGCACAGGAAACCATCAATTCCCAGAGCTTTTTCATCATCCATTATGCTCACAGCTTCCTTAATGTCTTCAATCATGAGTAATTGCTCACAAAAGGATTTTTGGGCATCAAAAATCCTATTTGGCACAACAACAAGGCAATCCTAGAGCACATTCGTATGCTCTGGTGTGTAATCTTGGGCAATAGGCACTAGAGAATGTCAAAAAACTCAGTGAGCACATTATTGCTATCTTTGATCCACTTGATGCCAAGCAATGAGTACTTGGCATGAAGAGCCATAAAGAATTATTTTGAGGCACGATCCCTAATTTTAAGCTAATGAAGATTGGCTTTGATTTGTGTGCCCATGGAAGCATAACAATCACCCACTTGCTTTTTATGTCTCAGCTCTGCAACCCTAGCTTTCAAAGAAGTAGAAAAGGGGATAGCCACTAAAGCCTTAGTGGCTTTGGGAAGATCAGAAGTGGTCACTTCATAAGAACATAAGTGAAAAATGGCCAACTAGCACTGATAGATGTGAAGAAACCTCGCAGTGCAGGTGATGGCATCATTCCACCACTTGATCCAACCTGTGGAATGGATAGGTTTGCATTCAAGATTCTAGATAGTTTTGATCAACATGGGTTGGTGACACGAAAAAGAAGTATTTAAAAAAATTTAGGTCTTACTAGCACAAGGCATCCCCACTTTCCATTCAATGCAAAAATGAATGGGAAAATGATCTGATAGTGTGACATCCACTAATGGCATAATCGAAAGTGTAGAAGAGTTGGCAAAAGAGAAGAATGATTGAGTAGAAATCATAGCACAGTCAAGATTTTTAAAGGCCTTGTTAGGCACAACTTAATTGTTGTACCAAGTGTGCTCTAAGAGAGAATGAGAGTGGCAGAAGCCAATATTGGGATCAAAAAGACCCAATTTACTACACATGTAAAATCAGGCTTCTCTTTCACAAGTTGCACACCTAAACGGTAAAGTACCTTCTTTTTCATATGCCACCTCAACCATATCAAAATCCCCGCAAAGAATCCAAGTAGAAACTGGCAATGAGTCTATAATCCATCACCAGCGAAGAGATATTTCAACAACATCATTTGAGGCATAAACATTAATAATCCCAAAGGAATGATTATCAATGTTCAAAAGAATCCATACGAGCTGGTGTGTGGGATCAGACCCATGATCAACCACACAATCATGCTACCGTGAGGATAAAAGGGTAACCGCACTATCATGTCCAACATCATGATCAAAGGAAAACATTTTACTACCTAGCCAAAGAACTTGACAAGTAGAGGAAAGAAAAAAACTAGTAACTTTAACTTCTCGAAGCCACAAAATATCAACACTAGCATGTTTTTGAAGAGTATCCCTAACATAATACTTCCTAGAGACATCTGTTAGACCCCAAAAATTCCAATAGAGAAAATTCATTTTAAGGAATCAACCATGGCATTGGAGTCCAACTCTTCCAAAGAGGAATAACGATTCTACAAAAAAATTGGTGGGACTGTCCCAATATGAATTGGAGGAGACAAATTCCTCCATTTTTCTTGAACATATTATCCTTCTTCAAGAGGTTGAGAAGGACTGTGTGATCTCGTATGAGTTCCCAACACGGGAGGAGACGCAACCGATTGAGCTATAATCACATAAGCTCTCTAAGGTGTGGCATAGGACCTTGGCCAAGCTAGAATGTTATTAGAACCAACTTGTGTTTCTTTCCCCTTCACTGAAGGGTTTGAAATATCTATTGATGACTTAGGGTTTTTGTAAAATTCCCGTGTCATAATTTTTTTTTTATTTGTAACCATTATCCATTTTTCCTCTTGTTTGGAAATTGAGCCTTCCACCTAACGAGGATTTTTCGCGTCCTGTAGTGGATATTGAGTACGAGAAATCACAAGAGGGACATCTTTGATCTTATGATAAGCAGATTGGCACCAATATCAAGAGTTGGGAAGATTTAAATATGTGACCTTCTAGGTATGCTGAAAATTACCAATTTGAATATCAATGGACTCTTTTAGATCTTATGAAAGGTCCATTTCGACATAGACTAGCTTTTAAGGGCGAGCTTGAAAAAACCTGTCAAGTTCGACACAAATGACTTTCCCTAGGGAGGAGGATAAATGGTGTAGAAAATGCAAGCATGTCAAGGGTAAACCAGGAAATTCAATCCAAATTGGAACTTGTAACTTTCTGTGTTCAGAAACAAAAAAATATTGGGTCTAGAGGGTTGGAAAACCAACAAAGAGGGTCGAACATACCAAGGACCATGGTTTAGGATTGCCTAAACATGACTAACCTCTAAAAAATGAAAAAGAAAAAAACATTTAGTCTAATTTTGGACCATATCAAGGAGGACCCCATGAGAGACCTAGGCCTTTTGGACCCTTTTTTTAAGCACACTTTTAGACAGAGTCCTCCCAACAAAATAACCAACAAGAGTATGTTTTTCTAACCATTGGCATGCAAAATTAAAATACAGGATGGGCATAACCACATCCACCAGAGAATCAAAAGACTTACCTTGTGGAAGACTTTCAAAACAAATTTTTGGGGTCACTTGTTAGGAGGAGCCATTGTGCAGAGCTGTTGAACCACAAACACCAACAAGAATTTTTGGGTTGGAGTCAATTGTAGGCATAATAAAACAAAAACAAAAAATTGTAGTAAATGCAGTGGTACAACATAGAGTAAATGAAAATTATATGCCTAAGGTGCGGTATGATGCAAGAGAAGCCAAGTGTGACCGCAAAAATAAGAAACCCTAGCAAAGCTCATCTATCACATTCCCCTTGGATGTCTTCTTTGTGTTTTGATAATCATTATAAAAAAATTGATTTAAAAAGAAATAGTCAACATTTTTTTATTAAGCCCTTGCTAGGGGCTTTTTGTTCCTCATGATCCGCTTGCCCGACAGGAGGTGTTAAGCGCCCAATGGTGTAAGCACCCACTGCCCCTTTGGGTGGTACTCTTTTTTTGCACCGATGGTGCACAAAGCCATATGGCGAACTGCAAAGTAGTGCCCATGAGCCAAAATTTTGTGCCTATTTAGCCCTATTTTCCCCCAAAGCCTTAAAATAGGGTTTTTTCATTTTGACATAACTTTTGATTCAGGAGGACATTTTTTTAAAACAAAATATCGTCAAAAATCAGATTATCTAAATTTTTCAGTGGTGCAAATGTTTTGTAGAAATTTTGTAGTTTTGTGTCATTTTTTCAGGGTTGAAGTTAGATCTTGTTTTTTGCCTCTAAGCTCATAAGTTTTTGCTTTGAACTCCATTTTTCTCAATTCTTACAACATCAAGAAGGTATTCAAGAGCATTGCAATTCTATATATGCACTTTTTGTAGATTTATTTATAGAATTTCAAAAATTTAGTTTGAATATGATTTGGTACTTTTGGATACATTATAAATTTGCAAAAAAAGTGTCAATTTGTTTGGGACAAAGGGGTTAATTTCTTGTATTGTGAAGGGGAATTTTTTGTTCCTCTATTGTAATTTCTAATTCATCATCGATTTGTCAAAATTGGTACCTCTAACTCCATATAACTATCATGAATGGAAATCACAAATGGAGCTTTTATTGTTAACAATGAAGTTGCAAAGAATCACATTTGGCATGGATCAAGAACCCACAAGAGCTACAGAAAGAAGAAAATGGTTTGATAAAAGGGATGAAGCACTTGGTACTCTTCTTTTGTCAATTTATCCAAATCTTAGATATCATGTTGCATCTTGCACACATCCTAATCAAATGTAGACTAATTTAGAGAGTCTCTTTGGTAAGCCAAATAAAATGAGGAAATTTAAGTTGGAGAATGAACTAATGAGTCTAAATCCTTCATATTTTTACAATATCCAAGACTTCTTCTCTAAGCTCAATTCTCTTAAACTACAATTATCTAAATGTGGTGTCACTAAAGAGGATGAACAATTGATTCTTTATATTCTTGCTAAGCTTGGTCCTAATTATTCAATGTTTGTTCCTACATTTTATGCTACAAAGCATGCCCTTGGAAATGCATACAAAATTCCTTCTCTTGATGATTTTTCAACTCATCTCAAAAGGGAACAAGCAAAGTTGGCACACATGGGTACATTGAAGTCTTCTAAATCTCATGCTCTTCTTGTGTTGGATACAAAGGCTTCAAGTGGCAAGGGTAAGAAGCAAAATAAGGATCCCCAAAGTAAAGATTCACCTTCACATAGCACTCCTAAGTTTACTCCCTCTTCTAAAGAGGAATCATCTAAAAAGAAGAAGCCCAAATGTGTATATTATAAAAACTTAGGACATGATGAGCATAGATGTTATAATAAGAAGATTGATGAACTCACACACCTTCTTCAAAAGAATAGCATACAATTTCCCTCATCAGTGTCTTCTACTTCTTCCACATCTCAATCGGTGGATCCTTCATCCTCTTAGTAAGGGAATGCAATATTTACAATCGGGCTACACAAAATGAAAGGACAAGCACTCTTGACGTCTACAATTCCTGAATCTAATATATGGGTTCTTGATTTAGGGGCATCTCATTATATGTCATCATCTATGGGAATTTTCTCTTCTTTTGAGCCTTGTAATTCACCTCATATTTTGATGGGTAACAATACATATATGAAGGTAAGTGGGAAGGGTTCTATTGACATGGGAGAGGACACTTTTAATGATGTAATTTTTGTTCCTTATTTGTACACTAATCTCCTTTTTGTTTATCAACTTACCCATGGCAGTCAAGGTAAAACAGTTGAGTTCACTTTTGATAGAGTGTACATAAAGGACTTGGAGACTAGATATATCATTGTTATCAAGACGGTTGATCATTCATCTCATTTGTATTCCTTTTCACATTTTGCTTCAACAAAATATAATGTTCCTTTGATTGCATCTCCCACTCATTCATCAAGTATGAATCATGTTTGTGAGGAGAAGTTTCATTATCTCAACCCTGGTATTCTAGAGACCGGTATTGAGCTTCCTACTACTCTACCTCTTTCTTGTTTAGCTATTTGTGCTTCTATTTAGTAGGATGATAATAGTTTTTCAAATCTTTCTTTGTGGGATGAATATTTGACAAGTATTTCTAACTTGTTTGTGGAGTCTCATATTGTAGATTTGGAGGACACACTTGAGGTGGTTTCTCTCCTCTTTGATGAAAGTTTCAACACAACTATTATCCCATCTCCTTTTTCTTTGGAGATTGACATTCACAAGTCTTCTCATTCTCTTGATTTGTCATGTTTCTTGATTGAGTTTGGCCCTGATTATGTTGTGGCCTATTCATACTTGGAGACTCCTCCTTAGTTTTCAAAGACATACATGTTGAGACTTCATCCTACTTATTTTAGTTGTACATGGAGTGGCTTCTTCATCAACCTATGGATTTATTTCTTCCTAAGGGAAGATGTGTTGTCTATAGACATTAGATCATCTTTTGTTTTTAGGAATTCTTCATTGACATTGGATCTTCTTCATTGTGGGGGGATATCTTGTCTCTCTTTTTCCCTCATATGGGGATTCATTGATTATATATACATGATGGATGTATTCCTTGGGGGGTATCATTGATTCCTTCATACATCATCTTGTTTGATTATTTTCACTCTTTTGGAGATGATTTTTGTCCCATTGGCTTTTCTCCTTTTCTCTATTTATGAGAGATTGATTACATTTGCATTGTAAATGGGTACCTAACATGGCCTTTTAGTCATGACCATATTCATAGTCTCTTTGCATATTTTTCATAATAATCTTCTCCCTAAGTTGCACTTAAGGGGGGTGTTGGTGTGAATAAATGTCTTGTACCTAGTTAATTCACTTACTAGGGAATCATGGGACATATTCACATTTTAAGTTTACTTAGGATTATAAGACTCCTAGAAGTCTTAGTTATCATTTCTAGATCTTATCTTATCCTAGGTTTTTATAAGTTAGTTGTCTCATGTGATACCTGATTAAGGCACTTGTCATGATTTTGTCTAATCCTATGTCTCACCTTGTCTTTATAAGCAAGACATCTCGTGTACATTTGCATATTCAATCTTGCATTGTTGAAGCAAATATTCTTGCCATTTTCTCTCTCTTGGAAGATATTTTGGTCTAGCAACTATTCTTGGGGGTGTTGAGGAGTCACCATTAACTCCTACATGGTATCAGAGCAATTTTCTATCTCTTTCAGCCATTTTTATCACAATAAGTACGATGAGGCCTCTTAAAAGAATTATTCTTTCTCGGATCATTAGTATTATTGTGATAAGAGTTATGATTATAATATTATTTATTATGAGACTTAAAATTTTGCTTATGATTTTTAGACATCAAAGCATGCTCACTACTTTTAACATTACCAAATTGAATCAAATTTGTTTCTTCTTGCCTTAATAATTTTTTTAAAATATCATAGATAAGTTGACTAGCTAAAGAAGGAATAGTTAATTGAGCATGATTATTAGTACTAAATTGTTGAAATTGCTTAGGAATATATATTTTAAGAATAAGATGAATTAGTCTAAGATTTGTAAGTGTTACTCCTAAACCTTGCAAAATTGACTATTTAATGCATCAAATTTTAACAAAAAATCATCCATAATTTTGAAATTAGTATACCTCAAATCTTCAAGTTGATCTTGAAGTTGTATCTTCCTTGACTCATTTGAACTATCATATTAGATAGTTTGGAGGATTGTTCATACTTCATGGGCTTTCGCACAGTTTTCAATATGAACATATAGTTTGGGAGACATTAAAATGCCAATGAGGCCAAGAGTTTCCTCATTTTGAAGATTCAATTTTTTTTAACTTTCTTGGATGCGAACAAATCCCGATTTTGGGTTCGTCACAACATCCAAGAGATATTTAAATCTAAATATAAATAAAAAATATATTTTTCATGAATGCTAATTAGAAGTATTTAATTTAATTTTTGGAATTAAAGTTAATATAATTTCAAAATAAAAATATTTACTTTTACAACTATAGAAGAAAAATACACCTTTATTAAAAAATGACACTATTTGAATAAATAATGTATTTAAAGTTAATATGATTTAAAAACTTCAAGACATAAACTTAAAAAAATATTAACCCCTTTATCTAAACTTTTATTTAATTTAAAATTAATTTGAATAACTTCTTTTAAAAAAAAAAAACTACTTGAACTATAGAATAAATGTAAAAATAATTTAAAAAAAATAAATGTTACACTTATTTTCTAAAAAAAATTAAATTAAATAAAAATAACTATTTAAAAAAATTGTTTAAAATAAATATATACAAGTGCCACCTAGTGGCTAGTACTTGCCTTTATAATATTATAATTACGATGAGAGGCGTATTACAATGGCATCCACCAAAAAACAATGTGTAAGGAAAAACTCTTTAGCTAGAAATTGACGGTCAAATGACATGCAAATCCATATCCACTCTTAAATATTATATTCTTATCTTTTGAAAAAAAACACATTCATTATTGTTAACTTCCTAAAATGAATTTAAAAAACAGTTTTCTTTTTATGAAAGTTGTCAGTTTTGTTCAAGATTCGGTTTTGTCAGTTTTCAGACCCCCACGCCCAACCCAATCATCTTCATTGTATTGCACACCATTCACCTCCATCCTACTGCCATTCACTTGGACGTCGGTTGATATATTCTAGAGTGGCTAGTATTGAAAAGGAAGAGTGTTACATTCTGTAGTGCCCAACAATGTTTGTTTGTTTTTTTTCTACAGGATTGAACACGCTGCATAGGATGTGAATACCACATAGAAAAGAGATACAAAGACCCCTCATTCAGAAGCATGTAACACTCACCATGAGTTTAACAACTAAAGTTTTAGTAGGGAATCCATGAATTTTTTATGCAAATCTATTAATATACATCATCTTTGGTGAAACATTTTTCTTGAAAGCAACTTAATGCAACATAACATGTCTGATAAGATGCATAATTTTTTCGATTATATGGCATCCTTCTTTGGTGTGGGCGGCGATCTTCCTTGGACAGATGCTCATATCATATCTATAAGTTATCTTCTCCCTTCAAATTGTGAAAATTCTATTACAGTTACTAATTATTAATCTCCTATCTATATAGATTATTTGACTGTTGAAAATTAATTCACAGCAAATATTAAAAAATAACACAACTGCAAATTCATGAATAAAATCACAAGAATAGAGAAGAAAACATGCAAAATAATAAACACAATATTTTTGGACAAATTGTCCTTGGAAAAACCCCGACGGGAAAACTAGTTCTACAGATGAGGAATTTTATTAAACTTCAACAAATCGAGAAATACATAAACTACTTGCCTCTTACTAGCAGAGCACCGATAATATTCTTCTCCTGCTGAAATTTCACTGTTGTTGTCTCCAACGCTATCACTGCGCCCTTGCTATCAATGCAAAACTATTTGCTATCATTGCAAATTTATTAGCTATCACAACAAATCTTTCTCAAGTGTGTATTCTCCAAATATCCATTGATCTCCTTTTATACTATTCTCATTGAAAACCCAATGGTCATAATTTAATCTCAATCAATGGCTCAGATTAATTAGACTCTAACAAACCCTAACTAATTGGTTTCTAGAAGTCTCTAAAGGAATCAATTAATTAATTATCTGGACTCTAACTAACTCCTTTCTAGAAGTCTCCAGAAAAATCAATTAATTAATTAAATAGTCTTGGGTTTGGAGTCAGTTGTCCAAGCTACATAAATTAACACGAACTCTATGATTTGGGATTTCAAATGATATAAATTGGCTTTAAAATATTTTTCTTTGAATCTTTCTTTTTAATATTTCTCTTTTGCTGTTTGTAGTTATATAGCTTTTTGGTGGGTTTGTAGCAAATATTTGTCCAAACCTTATTAAAATTTCATTTTGTCTAAGTGATTCTAATTATACAAGGTAATATCTCATTATAATTTCCTCCTTTTTTGCGCAGAGCTATTGTGCAGGGTTTACGTCTTCTACACTTTTTTGAGGAGGTAATCAAAATTCAAAGACATGGCCCAACTTTTTGTGTTGGATCTTCTTCCTTTCGGTGGGCCTAAGGAATTCTTGTACACAGATTTGAAAGCAGCTACCAATGAAATCAAAAGTATACTAGGGAAGGGAGGATTCAAACCAGTCTACAAAGGCCTTCTACTTGATGAAAGGCAAATCGCAATGAATAACCTGGAAGGTCTTCGTCATGAAGAGTAACAATTTTGGGCAGAGGTTGTTGACAGGTGATGCACGAATTTTTTCCTACATGCGAATTGCCTTAACCCTCATGCGCACCACTGAATGAATTCCAGTTTCAAATGCAAACTTGCATGCATCTTTAGACATTTAATTATATCTTTAGTTTGTTGCTTTTTTAGTTTTAATTATTGTTCACTGTCTTTTTTTTTTTTTAAGATGCATGCTTAGATTCTTTCAAGTTTTCAATTTATTTGTGAGTTGTTAGCATTGTTTTCTTTTATGTAAGCTTCAATAAACTTATGTAATTGATATGCAATCAATAATAATACATAAGAGTTTTGGTTGTTGGTAAGTAATTTTTTCATTGTTTATTTTTTGTTGTTACCTTTTTTCTTGTTGCTATCTTTTTTAACCAGTTGATTCAGGAAAAATGCACGTTTTTAGTTTCTTAAGAGGTGACCATGATGTGGGGATTCTATGCAGAAGAGAGGATAGGAAAATATGCATGCTTCCAAATTTTGCATGCATGTTTGCCTACCGGATCTCGTGAATTTTATTTTTTATTTAGTCATTCAAAACCTACATTAATTGGTGGTTTCATGCTTTGAAGTGTTTCCAAATCAGTTGGCGTTCTTTTAGATTTTGCTGACTGTGACATCAAATACTTTTAATAGAAGCTATAAATTTGTTGGTTGATAATAATAATAAATATTTTATACACTTCAAGATTCTCTTTAGTTTTACATTTAGCATTCTGGATCAGCTATCTTGATTTCTTCTATACACATGCACATTAGTTAAGATATTTTTTAGAATCATTACTCTTATTTCACATTTTATCACATTTAAATAATAATAATCTACATATTCTAACACATATATGTTAAGTGCACACACTCTTCAATCAGGGGCTCGACCTGAAGGCAAGCTCCCAACTCCTAGGCACTCACATCATTCTCTTCTATCCTAGCCACAAGTTATATGTGAAACTATTTTGCAAGATTTGACTTGGTGAAGTTTTCGCTCTTTGGTTTCCTAACTCTTTGTATTTTTAGCTCTTTACTTTTGATTATCATTTTCTAAATATTGTACTACATTTATTTATTTTTGCATTTTTTTTTTGTAAGCACAGGCCAAGGATAACTCTCGGTGTATTTTATATATATTAATATTTAGTATATGTATGCTAGTTATTGTTTTTTAGATTTGAAAAAAAAAAATGTAAGCTTTATTAATGTGAATAAAAATAAATGTAAGTTTTGTTAATTATAGTGTTTTAGTATTGTTGATTAGTTTGTTACATGACTTAACCCTAACCCTAACTCATACGCTAGCTCTAACTCTAACAATAAAGAATTGTAGAGTGACATTACAAAAAAAATCTATGAATTAATATTGAGACTAAGATTTAGAATAAAGATATTAGATGAATAAAATTTTGGAACATTATATCTATTAATATATTTTAGTGATTTTTATTACTGATATTTTATTTTAAATTTATTTTACTTTTTGAATAGTTCTAACCATAATTTTTACCTTATTCTTAATTCTAATTCTAATCCTCTAATGTTTTAGGATTATATTAATTAATAATAATATGATTAAAATTATAATTTAATTAATAATTATAATAATTTTAGTTATTTTAAATTAATTTTTGTTTGTATTTATCTATGTTTTGAAGTTAATAAATTTTGGAAAATTAAAAAAGTGGCAATGTCAAATAGTTTAAGATTTAATTTAATTTTTATTTTAATTGTGTAAAATCAAATCTCTAGGAAGATTATCTTTATTTGCTAATTTATGGATGTGCTTTAATTCAAATTTTATTTTATTATTTTAATAGTGTGAATCCAAATCTCTATAAAAATAGCTAATTGATTTTTTGTGAGAATTTTTTAATAAAAAATAACAATTACATACATTAAAAAAATTATTCTTAAATATGTAAAAATAAGTAACATTTATTTATTTTAGAAAGATTTAATGAAATAGCTTTATAAAGCAAAAAAATTAAAAATCATTTTTTTTTAAATGTTAAAAAAATAGTTTTCCTTGCTTTCCCTATAAATTCACCCTTAACACGGAAAACTTCTTAGCCAATTATGTTCAGGAAAAATATTTTTTACAATTTTTTAAAGTTAAGTATTTAACATGTTCACTTTAAAAAAAATAAATTATATTTGAAGAGCATAAAATTCTAGCTTTTAATTGGTTCAAAACCAACTTATTAACAACAAATTAACAAAATATGTACTAATAAAAAGACTTAGGAAAGAACAAAGTTGCTTGGAGGAAAGGATGGTGTTGCGTCACGGGTGGTGGGGGTGCTGTCTAAAAGACTTAGGAAAGAACGAAGTTGCTTGGAGGAAAGGATGGCGTTGCATCACGGGTGGTGGGGGCACAACCTATAATGGTTGTTGTCTGCATGTTGGTGTTGTTGCGTGCATGTGGGAGTGGAGTCGTTTGGAGGTGGTGTGGAGTGCTTTGTGTTCGTGGGTGGGGTGTTTTATGGTATTTAGGGTTAGTGCTCTATATCAGTTGGGATTTTATTCTCGGTTTCTCCTGCTAGTGTTAACATTGTTTGTTGTTTCAAGCGACTAGATCTGGTGATTGGGAGCGAGGTTTTGGCACAGGGATCTCTTTATTTAAGGATTTTTGTCTGTTCTTCTCTTTGGCAATGGATCAAGGGGAAGCTTCATGGGCCAATCTTGCTTTGGATTTTTTTCGATCTATAGTTGGAGTGAAATCTCCATCTCATGCAATGAGGATTTTTTATAACAATCTATTTTCTAATGATTCAAGGAATGGAGAAGTCGCTCCGTCTAGAGGTCCTCGTATTCCAAAAATTAATGGATGTTTGGAATGAAGCATAGATAGGCGGGTACTAATGATTCAGCTAGAATCAATCGCGGAGGATATTGAGTATTACTTGAAGCATTCTTTGCTCTACAAATTCTTGGGAATGAGGATTTCGCTTCAATTTTTGGAGTCGTGGGCTCATTGTACTTGGTCCCCGGAGGGTGAGATGGAAATAATGTTGTTAGCAAACAATTATTTCATGGTGACATTTAATTGCATGGCAGATCACAATAGAGTGTTTGAAAATTGGCCTTATTTCCACAACCAAATTGGTTTATTTATTAAACCCTGGCATGGGATTTTTAATCCTTCAGAGGAGCTTTCGAATCAAGCCCCGGTGTGGGTTCGTCTCCCTAGATTTCCAGTTGAATATTGGCACAATGATATCTTGCATCAAGTTGCTTCACTGCTGGGGAAACTGGTGGGTCTTTCTTAGCAAACACTAGATAGAAAGGTAGTGAATTTTGCTCGCATTTGTGTTGAAATGAATTTAAATAACCCTCTTCCAGATTCTTTGGAAATTCATGCGGGTTCATACTCCTGGGTGCAACAACTTGATTATGAGACATTTCCCTTTTGTTGTTGTCTCTATCATGAATATGGCCATCTATAGAGGAGATGCCCGAAGTCTAAACCTTTTGTGTCTCAAGTTGCTTAGCCTCCTCGCAATCCTCATAAGATTGAAAAAGGCAAGAACTCCATTCTTGGTGAGGCTATTGGCGTAAAGGGTTTTATTCCTACTAAGGCTCATAATAGGAATTGGGGTCAAAAGAGGGCTCTTAAGGAGCATCAGGAAGGTGATACCTTTAATATATTTGAGGCTTTGGATGATCTTAGTTAGCAGGAGGTGAATCCGGGAATGATGTTTATGGATCAGGGTGTTTCACACAGGGTTCAAGAAGGAATTATTCTAGATTTCAATCAAACTTCTCAGGAGACTGGGGCTTTACAAATGGAAATAGATCTGAGTTTGGTGGTTCATGGGAGGTCTGAGACTCTTTTGGATACGAAGATGGGGGAGGGAGAGATCTCTACTCCATTGGTGAAAGTGGGGTCTGAATCGACAAAAGGCAGCAAGGCTTCTCCTTTGTTGGAAATTCTTCAAAAAGACCAAAGGAAAGGGGTTGTTGAGAAGTCTTCTAAAGTTGGGAGAAAGAAAGATTTGGAAAAAATAAAGATGATGGGGGAGACTTTGGTGGAGTTTGGATCTGTTAAGACCCTGGATTCCCATTTTTTTAACCCTCCAAAATGATCGTCCTCTTCTGGAATGTAAGGGGCTTGAATAGTGACCCTTGACAAAATGTTGTTCGAGATTTGGTGAGAACTCATTCTCCTAATGTTCTTTTTTTTATAGAAGACTAAGTTAACTATTGAAGGTATGATTGGTTTGTTGCCTAAGTTGTGCAGGCAAGGTGATTTCTAGTGTATTGGGGCTCATGGTAATGTAGGGGGTGTGGCTTGCCTATGGAACCCTTTGAAGATCTATCCTCTTTGGTGGATATCCTCCAAGTCTTCCATCTCTGTGGTTGCTTCAAGTCTGGAGTCTAGGGAAACTATTCTTCTTTCAAACATCTATGTGCCTACTGATTTTCTTGGTAAGCAGTTATATTGTGGTCTCATATTAATTTTATTTGGAGCCTTGTTCCTTTTTTTCTCGTGGATTATTGCGGGTGATTTCAATGCCATTATTGAGTTGGGTGAGAAGAAGGGTGGTATTGTGAGATTGGAGCCCTCTGCTTTCCTTTTTCGTGATAACATTTCCAAATTGAATCGGGTTGACATTAAGCCTCGTAATGGTTAGTTTACTTGGAACAATAGGAGAATGGGAGAGAACTGTATTGTTGAGACACTTGACCATTTCTTGGTTCCCTATTTCTAGGTTGGTGGATGGTGGTCTACTTGCTCTAATATTTTGGAATACAGGGGCTCAAATCACTGGCCTATTAAGTTACCTACTACTTCAGCACATGTTGCTTGATCCCCCTCTTTCAAGTTCCAGCTTATGTGGCTAAGAGATTCTTCTTTGCAGGAGCACGTGGTTGAATGGTGGAGGAGGGGAAGACTTGCTTATGGCATTGCGATGAATTATTTTTGCAAACTGCTCCAATATGTAAAATATCAACTCAAAAGGTGGAATAGGCAGTGCTTTGGCAATATTTTTCATGCTAAGGTTGTTTCTCAAGCTAACTTGGATGTCATCACTCGGGAGATAAGGGAGTTTGGTCTTTATAAGGATTTACTCAGGGAGGACACAAGGGATTTGAAAGCTTTGGAAGAGTGTGAGCTACGAGGGAAATTTATTGGAAATAAAAGGGTCGAGTTGAATGGTTATAGGAGGAAGATAGAAACACTACTTTTTTCTTCAACTCAGTGAAAGCCAAGAGACATGGTAATTCTATGCATGTCCTTGTGAATGACAAGGGTGAGCATTTATCTTCTTTGCAGGATATGTCTAGAGAAGCTTCGCAGTTCTTTGCTTCTTTGTTTAGGGAGGATTCTCAGGATGGTTTGGTGGAATAAAACCAAGTTTTATCTTGTATCCCCTCTTTGTTCACTGGGGAGATGAATGAGAATATTTTGGGTAATATCTCGCTAAAGGAATTAGAGGCTATTGTTTTCCATATGAAGAAAGGGAAAGCCCCGGGACCTGATGGCTTTCTAGTTGAATTTTATCAAGAATTTTGGGATATCATTAAGTTGGACCTTTTAGAGGTGGTTCATGAGTCTCAAAGGAATAAGTAGATGTTGCGGACTTTGAACTCTACTTTCCTTGCTCTCATTCCCAAATGTCAGGGGGTGGATCGTCTGAGTCAATTTCGACCCATTTTCCTTTGTAATGTGGTTTATAAAATTATTTCCAAGTTGATTGTTGAAAGGCTAAAGCGATGGCTTAGTGTTAGTGTCAAAGGGGTACTTTATCTAACTAGTTCATTCTTAGCTAGTTCTCCACTAAAGTCCTCTTCACACTACCTTTTAACTTTACATAGGGATAAGATTGGTTGAGCCTTTAATGACATGAGTTGTCACACCTCATGGGATGCCAACACTTGTCATAATGCAGTTTGCATCCCCATCTCACTCTTGGCCTATATAACCAAGGCATTTCCTTTGTAATTCTCAATTCTCAAGTTGAATATAGCTTTGCATTCTTGAGAGGAATACAGTTTATTCCTCCTCATATTTTTGGTTTTGTTTTCCTTCAGTCATTAGATTCCTGGGTATTCTAGTTAGAAAATCTCACATGGTATCAGAGCCAAAATTTGGGAGTTATGGGTTAGCAATCCTTTAGGAAATCTAAGAGTACAGAGTTTTTTTTAATAAAATTGAGTATGCTCTTCTCTTGCATCCTCAAATGATCTAGAGAATCAGAAACGTGTGAAAAAAAATTAGTTTCTGGGGGGTTCATGCATTGACTTGTCAGTTACAGGTCTTCTGGAGCTCACCATTAAGTCAAGAGCAGTTGAGACTTTCAGATTTTCCCCTTATTTTGCTTGAAACGAACACCAAAGGCCAAATCTACAACAATTTGAAGTAGGAGGTTCATTGCCAAATTCAATAAGGAGCCATCATTTCAGAGCTTTTTGGGTCAATTTGACACTGCCATCGTGCTTAGAAGGCTCGAAAACCATAAAATTGACTCTCAAAACGTCAATTTTGGACAAAGTTGCCAGGTAAGGCAAAAAAAAATTGTCCAAGGAGCCATTTGACCCATTGAATAAATCAATTTAAAATAATATATTTTATTTTTAAATAAAAAAAAATTGTTTTTTAAAACAATAAATCTTTCTATTTTCTTTTAAAATTTCAACCCTAACACAAAAATTAAAAATTATCATTATTGTTTTGATTTTTTTAAATTGAAAAAAATTCTAAGAGAGATATTTTAAATCAAATTAAAAATTAAAACAAAAAATTGAAATGAAAAGGATTTTCATTTAAAAATTTAAAAAAAAACAAACAAAATAAAAAAAGCATTTGCAGTACCGCGCAAGTACCAAGGTACTTGCACAGGCCTGCAAGTAGTACTACGCAGGTACCCTGCATGTTGCACCACGTAGTACCTACCCTGTGCAGGCTCTGCAAACTCGGCCTTCGAGCATTTTTAATTTCTTTTTAAACTTTTAAAAAGTTTTTCTAATATTTCTAAAAATATTAAATATACAACTTTTTTTCAAATCCGCCTATTTTAATCATTTTTTAATCTTTTCAATATTCAAATTTATCAAATTTGAAATCTGTTGATTGCCCATACTTTTCATAATATATTAATATTTTTTTAATTTAAAAAAAAAAAGATGTCTAAGCCACCAAATTTGGAGAAATATTTAGCGACATTAAGTTGGAGGCCCGCTAAATTTATCTAGCGAACTCCCATATTTGGAAAAGTTTTTAGCAGACATCTATCTATGGAGGACCGCTAATTTTGGCGGCAGTTCCACTAAGTTTGGCAGAAGTTTTTCATAGCCCCTCTCCATTGCTTAGTTGAATTTTCAAAGCCAACTTTGAAAGCTCATAACTCGGGCTCTTGACCTCCAAATTCAGTGCAATTTTTTTTTGATTTGGGCTAATTTTTTGTCCTCTCCACATTGGTGAAGACGGTTTCAAATTTTAGTGCATAGATTTTTCAAAAATTTATGATTCTCAAGGAGGACTCCTCACCATGCTTGTTTTGCAAACTTCAAAGTTGCATAACTTTTGCATACGACCTCGGATCGAGTTGATTCTTTTTTTGAAAGCGCATGATTTTTCATGTACTTCACATTGGTGATGTTTATTTTATATTTCATAAGAAACTGTACCAAATGTATACTTCCAGCACATTCTCCTTTCTTGAGGATTTGTAAATATTGAAATTCAGAAATCTGTAACTGCACTAAATATAAAGTGCCAAATCATTTTTTTTCTAGGTGGGATTCTTTGATTGAGTAAAGAAGGGGGGGTCTCTTGTTGTCTTTATGCTTGAACACCTCTCATACCTTGTGCTTTGTTTTTCCTTCACTATGGGTACATTTAAGTTTCCATTGCTCACGCCCTACAACTACAACACATGGCATCAAAATGCATGGAATGCCTTAATGCAACTAGGATATACACCTTATGTTGAGAAGAAGGTAACTGAACCCACCAATGATAAGGAAAAACTACGCTGGATGTTTGAACATACAAAAGCTCTTGGTTGTCTAAGGAGTTTAATTTCACTTGGTATCATGTTTCATATTGAAGAATGTAAATATTCACATGATGCATGGGACAAATTAAAAATTCTCTATGGTACAACTGATGAAGTTTGTGGTTATCAAATTGATAATGAATTAATGAGTCTTGATCCAAAGTCTTTTTATAACATCTTGGATTATGTAACAAAGGTCAATGACCTTAGAGCACAATGTAAATCATGTGGCTTAGAGAAGAAAGACATTCAACTTGTCTATAACACTCTAAATAAACTTGGACCTGAATTTGCATCTTTTGCTTCTAGCTTTCACACTCATAGGTTGACAATGGGCTCTACATTCACTACACCTTCTTTTGTTTCATTTTCTAAAATTTTGATGCAAGAGCAAGGTAATCTTTTGTCAATGGGTCTTCTTAAGCTTTTACACTCACAAGCTTTGATGGTTGGTCAACCAAAGGGTCGAAAAGAATCAAGGAAACCTGACAACAAACAAAAGCAGTTCAAGAAGAAGTCACAAAGAGATCAAGCACAATCATCTTCAACAACCAAAGTTTACTCCAACTCCTCCTATTCAAAGGGGAATTTTCAAAAGAAGGAAAGGCCAAGTTGTAGCTATTGAAAAAAGCTTGGTCATGAGGAGCATTCTTGTCATAAGAAGCAAATCAATGAGTTAAAGAATCTTCTTAAAAGGAACAACATTAATCTTCCTTCTTTTGTTGCTCAGCAATCCTCTACTCCTTCTTCCCAATCAGGTAAAGGGAAATCACATGCACTTGTTGCTATTATTGATTCTTCAAAAGAGTGGATTCTTGACTCGAGTGCATCACATCACATGGGTTCTACTAAAGAACAATTTTCTTTGTTGGAGCCTTGTTTTGTGCCCCACATTCTCATTAGGGATGATTCTCCAGTGGAAGTAATTGGGAAGGGTTCAATTGATACTGGAAATGGTACATTTGAGGATTTCCTCTACATGCTTGATTTGTCAGCTAACCTTCTCTTTGTCTATCAAATCACTCGGAATGGTAGAAAAGTTAAATTCACTCCAGATTCTGTCAACATCATGAATCTTGAAGATAATGCACTCCTTGCAGTTAGTAAGGCCAATCATGAGTCTCACCTGTATGCTCTCTCTTATTTTGTACTTGATTCACATTCCACTACATTGCTCACCCATTCAAATATTGTGAGAAAACTATGGCATGAGCGGTTTGGCCATCTCAACTACCATTATCTTCAGTAACTCGGCAAACAAAATATGGTCACAGGTCCTCCTCAAGTCAATTTTTCTGATGGTCTATGTTCGGGTTTTACCTTGGGAAAAAATCCTGAAGACAAGTTCAACAAAGGGAAGGCTTGGAGGGCTTTAGAAGTCATTGAGTTGGTTCATAGTGACTTGGCGGGTCCTTTTCCATCATTATCTTTTAGTAAGGCCCTTTATTTTCTCACCTTCATTGATGACTATTCTAAATACACATGGGTCTACTTTCTTAGAAACAAAGGAGAATTATTTGATAGATTTCAATAGTTTAAAGCTCGTGCTAAGAAGCAATCTGGAAAGTGTGTCAAAATTCTTCACACTGATAATGGCAGAGAATATGTGAACCATCGGTTTGAGTAATTTTGTACTCTTGAAGGGATTGATCTTCAACATACTGTTCCCTGCACACCACAACAAAAAGGTGTAGCTGGGAGAAAAAATCTGTCCATGAAAGAGATGGATGGTTGCATGATCCACGCTCTCTCCCTTGCACCTGCATATTGGGAAAAAGCTATCAACTGTGCTGCTCACATCTAGAACAGAGTTCTACATAAGGCATTAAAGGGCATCACTCTCTTTGAAGCTTGGTGTGGTAGGAAACCTGTTGTGGGGTACTTTAGAGTTTTTGGCTCTCCAGCATGGGCACATATTCCTTTAGAGAAGCGCAAGGCCTTGGAACCTCATAGTCAGTCGTGTATCTTTGTTGGTTACCCTGATGGTGTCAAACGATATCGGCTACTGGATCCTGAAACACGTGAGCTCTTCATTTAGCACAGTGTGCATTTTGAGGAAAGCTCTTCTAGCTCATCCTCTACTCTTCCTTCCTCCACAGCGGATTTAGGGGATTCTGACATCGAGGATTTTCCTCAAGCTTCCTTTGGTCATCAAGTTGATCACAAGATTTCATCCTCCTCTTCAAATATTTTAGAATCTCCTCCTCTATCCCCTACCATGCCTCTTTGGGTTCGACAAACACTTGAGTTTGTAGACGATCTTGTTGGGGATCCTTCAAATACAAGGACTCAATCACAACATCAAGACATTTCACATTCCTACATCACCACAGCTTCAAATCCACATTCATTTCATGAAGCATCTGGTATTGTTGAGTGGGATGCCGCAATGGAGGAAGAGTACAACTCTTTAATGTGGAATAAAGCATGGGATTTTGTTCCACTTCCTCAAGGAAGAAAATTGGTTCGGTGTAAGTGGATCTATCAAACCAAATTTGCAATAGATGGCTTAGTTGACAAGTATAAAGCACGACTTGTGGCCAAAGGTTTCTCTAAAGTACCAGGTATTGACTACACTGAGACCTTTTCCTTTGTTGCCAAAATGAACTCCATTCGCTTGCTACTTGCTATTTTTGTAGCTCATGGTTGGGTTGTGCATCAAATGGATGTGAAGAGTGCATTTATTCACGATGATCTACATGAAGAACTTTATATGGAGCATCCACAAGGATTCATTCAAGATTCTTGATTGGTTTGCAAATTAAGGAAGTCTCTTTATAGCTTGAAACAGGCTCCACGTGCTTGGTATGCCAAAATGAACTCCTTCCTTCTCTCCATTGGGTTCTCTAGATGCCACTCAAATCTGAATGTCTACATCTTGTGGCAGGAGGATGCTCTTCTCTTCTTGGCTCTCTATGTTGATGACTTGATTTTCACTGGGAGCACTTCATCCATCATCTCGACTGTCAAGACTGCTTTGCATGACAGATTTTCCATGACCGACTTGGGAATTTTGCACTACTTTCTCAGGATCGAGATCACACAGACCTCTTTCGGAATCTCTCTTGCACAACCCAAGTATGCTCTTGATATTTTGTCACATTTTCATATGGTTGATTGTAAGCCTGCACCAACTCCCTTTCTGTCTAGAGTTAAGCTTGAGGCCAAATGTTCCACATCACTAGTTGATGCTACTTTATATCGTCAACTTGTTGGTAGCCTCATCTACTTGACTCATACTTTCCCTAACATTTTCTTTGTAGTTTGCATTGTTTCACGCTTCATGAGAGAACCACATGAGCTTCATTGGAAAGTTGCCAAACGCATCTTGCACTACATCCAGGGCACTCATCAATATGGGATTCACTATGCAGCAAGCTCAAGTTCAGACTTACTTGGATACACAAATTCTGATTGGGCTGGTGATATTGATGATCGCAAGTCCACCTCTGGCTATAGTTTCCTCTATGGTTTCGGTCCCATTTGTTGGCAAAGCAAGAAGCAACATGCCATTTCTCTTTCTTCAACTAAGGTTGAGTATGAGGGAGTTGTCAATGCTGCCACTGAGGCTATTTGGCTCCAGAATATGCTCACTAAACTTGGCATCATCTTTCAGAATCCATCAGTCATCTATTGTGACAACCAGAGTTCTATCTAGATCTCGAAGAACCTGGTCCATCATCAATGAACCAAACACATTGAGTTCCATATGCATTTTCTTCGAGAGTTGATTTAAGAGTAGGTCATTGATTTGCGATACTGTCCTACAACAGATCAAGTTGAAAATATATTCACCAAACCCTTCACTAAGAGCAAGTATGTTAATCTTCGTTCTCTTTTGGGGGTGAGGCACATCTCTTCTGGGGGCATCACTTAGACCTTCTTCATTCACCCTCTAATGGGCAGGAGTTTTTTCCCACTGTGTTTTCTCCTTCTTTATCATTGAGAGGTTACTATGTACATGGGTACCTTATCAGGCCTAGTAGTTAGGACCTATATTTGCATCTTTGCATTGTATACTTCTCCTTAAGTTGCACTTAAGGGGGTTGTTAGTGTGAAAGGGGTACATTATCTAACTAGTTCATTCTTAGCTAGTTTTCCACTAAAGTCCTCTTCACACTAACTTAACTTTACATAGGGATAAGGTGGTTGAGCCTTTAATTACATGAATTGCCACACCTCATAGGATGCCAACACTTGTCATAATCTGGTTGCATCTATCTCTCCCCTTGGCCTATATAACCAAGGCACTTCCTTTGTAATTCTCAAGCTGAATATAACTTTACATTCTTGAGAGCAATATAGATTATTCCTCCTCATATTTATGGTTTTGCTTTCCTTCAGTCATTAGATTCCTGGTAGGTTAGTTAGCAAATATCACACTTAGAGGGCTTATCTCTAAGGAACAAAGTGGTTTTGTGGAGGATTGAAATTTTTTGGATGGGGTGGTCATTGCTATTGATACTTTTCATTTTATGGCATCCTCGAAAGAAAAGGCTATGTTCATCAAGCTAGATATGGAAAAGTCCTATGATAGAGTGAAGTGGTCCTTCTTGCAAAAAATTCTTATTACTTTTTGTTCTGCTGAGGAGTGGGTCCAGTGGGTTATGTGTTGTGTTACTTCCAATTCTTTCTCAGTGTTGATAAATGGTGAGCCTTCTTCTCTTTCTAGTGCTTCTAGAGGCCTTCATTAAGGGGATCCTCTCTCTCCTTATCTATTTATTCTTCTTGTTGAAGCCCTGGGGAGACCGGTGAAACGTAATGTGGAGTTGGGTTTTATCTAGGGTTGGGGGTGGGGAAATGGTCAACCTCAATCTCACCTACAATTTGTGGATGATACTACCTTGATGGGTATGGCTAAGATCAAAGAAGCTAAAAATTTGCACAAGGCTTTGGATATCTATCTTGTTGCTTCTGGTCAAAGGATTAATGAAGATAAATCTTCCATTTTCTTCTTAATACTCTGAGGCTTATTCAACAAAGGATTTCTCATATCTT
>VDFB02105785.1:264504317-264687770 GCA_007258455.2 Sequoia sempervirens
TAAATTATAATTCTATAAGCAGTGAGCTTCTATACTGTGAGTTAACTCTCACTGTGGTTATTCCCTTCTTGGGTTTTCCACATAAATTTGGTGTTATCTTGTGCATGTGTGTTCATTGTCAATATTTTATTGTCGTTGGTTTGAATAAGTGCTACAAATCTGGTCAAGGGTATCTAATCTTGTCAATAGATTGATTTTT
Organism: Sequoia sempervirens; assembly: GCA_007258455.2. Lineage (NCBI taxonomy): Eukaryota > Viridiplantae > Streptophyta > Pinopsida > Cupressales > Cupressaceae > Sequoia > Sequoia sempervirens. The sequence continues at coordinate 264,504,517 of VDFB02105785.1, forward strand.
CGTATTGCTAAAGGGTTTAAGTTTTTGTAGATACTGATTCACCCCTCCCCCTCTTAGTATCTAGGTGTGTTCAACATCATTTACTTTCTCATAATACTCATTTCCTTTTAAGAATTTAAGGACATAGTCTTGAAAAGTTGTTTTGATTGTTGTCATGGATGCAAGATACCATTGATGACTAAGAGCATTAGTCACTCAATTATGTTTACCCTTTATGTAACTAATATTGAAATCATAATCAGACAAGAGATCTAACCAACATATTTGATGTGCATTCAAGTTAGGTTGGGTGAATATATACTTGAGTCCTTGATTATCAATCTTTAGATCATTTTTTTTTGAGTAGGTAGTGTCTCCAAACTTGAAGGTCATGAACTATTACCGTAAGTTCTAAATTGTGTGGGGCATAATATGCCTCATAAGGATGGAGTTTTTTGGACTCATAGGCCACAACTTGATCATCTTGCATAAGTACTCCCCTTAATCCCTCTCTTGATGCAGGTCTTGAACTCTTAAAATCAATGATGAGGTCAATCTCTCTTTTAAAATTTGGAAGGATTCTTCACATTTGTTAGTCCATTCAAATTGATGTCCCTTTCTTTGAAGTGGTGTGATTTATAATGGGTTTGAATTAGTTTCACTATGATTTTCTTTAATATTTTGATTAGTTTTATTGTGATTTTAAAAAACTTATTGCAAGTAGATTTGTATGATCAAACATGAGGATAATTAGAAATTTAAAAACTATTAATAAATATATTAAAATTTTGAAAAATATATGGTGCACTAGGGGAGAGAATTCTTTGCAAGAGGGTACAATTTTTTTTAAATAATTAAAAAAATATAAAATTAATATCCTATAAACACTATGATGTTTTGATTAAGTTTGACTAAAATTTTTATTGAAAAATATATATATTTTTTGATATCTTGATTAGTTTTACTATGATTTTTAAATTTTTTTATTGCAAGTAGGTTTTTATAATCAAACATGGGGTTGATTAAAATTTTCAAAAATATATGGTGTACTAGAGGAGAGAATTCTCTCTAAGAGCGTATAATTTATTTTCAAAAAAATGATAGATAGATTAGATACGATTTGACATTCCATGAAAACTATGATGTTTTGATTAAATTTGACTTTTTTTTGATATTTTGATTAGTTTTACTATAATATATATTTTTTGGATATTTTGATTTGTTTTACTATTTTTTTTAAAATTGATTGCAAGCAGGTTTTAATAATCAAACATGAGGCTGATTTGAAATTAAAAAATATTAAAAAAATATTTTAAAAATTTAAAATTTATATATGGTGTACTAGAGGAGAGAATTCTCTCCAAGAGGATATATTTTTTTTTAAATGAAAAAATAGATAAAAGTTGATGTCCCATGAAAATTGTAATGTTTTAATTAATTTTAACTTTAAAAATTATTAAAAAATAAATATTTATTGAAAATTATTTTTTTCCATGCACTAGAATTTTAGTCATCTATGTGGGGGGAAATATATTTTTTTAAAAATATTTTTTATTTTTTGTAATGCCCCATCGCTTTCACTTACAAAAAATTCAATAATAAAATTATTTTATGAAAAGGATGAAAGCTAACCCTAGTGATCTGTATAGGATCTAGACTAGATTGCAGTATTTAAATGCTTAACTTTTACAATGCTTTTACAATGATTATTTCAAGTCAATTAAATCAAAATTAACTTAAGGAAATAACAGAATGAAAGTAATAACAAGGTGATTTAACAGAAATTTACAAAACTGAGAGAAGATGAGAGAGAGAAGAAGAGAAGTGCAAACAGTTGATAACGGAGTTCGTCACAACGTGACTACGTCTCCGGGTCCACTCCAATAGAGAGACCGATCCAATTAACTCCAAAAATCAATTACAATAGTACCACAATCATTCTCCAAGCACTTCGGCAGCATAACAGCGCTCTGACATGCGAGAATGACTCAAAGAATCTCCACAAGACCTCTCTTTCGATTATCTCCACAGCTTCAAGACTTCGTCACCTGAAAGAAAACTTGGTCCCAACTCTCACCTTACACCCTCCTTTTATACATAAAATTTTCTCAATTTGGCTCTCAACCAAAAGATTTGAAAATATTCTCCAAATCCACCTTATCTCTCCAAAATACATAAAGATCTTTACAAATCTCCCAATTTTGCAATAAAAAATCAACCTCCTCCATTTTTAACATATATTAATCTTAAAAATCCCCCTTAATATTTATTTTAGCCCTTCAATTACATTTCTCTCAGGCTTTGGAGGTTTTGGAAGTTTTTGATTAATCCTTTAAAAAGGATTATAGTTTGTTTTGATATAAAAATTAGGGGATTTGATAAGGCATTCGGTTTTCCATATCACATGAAAACCAACCGATGCCACTAATATTCCAAATGTCTTCGCTGGCGCGTTGGTGGCTCACCCTTTTGGCAAGCCGGCGGTTGCGGGTTCCAACCCGGCCGCTGGCTTTTGTATAACCGTTTGCTAAGTTTGAATTAACAAAACAAACTGCTTATCATAACTTACTGGCGGATGGTGCGTGGTCTATTGGTAATCCGCGCGAATGGGAAGGCGGAGGTTGTGGGTTCAACCCCAACCAACAATTTTTTTAAAACAAACAACGAACTTGTAGCCTGTCAATGCCGACGCAGGAGAAGGGGAACATGTGTCGTCCCAATAGACTGCCACGTGGCAGAATACGATTAGCTGGAAACAAACACGTCACTGCCACCTGTCAACAACCCATTCGACGACAATGCCGACGCGATGCTAACTCACAGCCGATGTGGATTCTGATTGTGCACTGATGTGGCATGTCGACGGGAGGCTGATGTACGCTGACTGGACACCGATGTGGCCGATGACTGTGCTAACTCAGACGATGACGTGGGATGCTGATAGTGCTGATGACGTGGCATACAGATGCCATTTGTCAACCTCCCATTGGGTCCGTACGATGATGAAAGAGATGCCACATGTCAAATTTTGGCCCGTCCACTTCACTGTCCATACAATACGGAATGCTGACGTCAGCATCCGTACGGTCAATGTCAACCCTTCCTAGCACGATCTTTGACTGACGATAAGTTGAGCCTCCGATGTCGGATTTCGACGAAACGAATTGCGTTGGAAAGCTTGCGATGAGCTCTTCGACTTGATGCTGCTTCTATTGATTTATGACGACGCCATTTTTTTCACCTTCTGAACGCCCCTGATTCCAGTTTGACCGAAGGTTTGACTGACCATAACTTGCACAAACGGACTCCTTTTCGCTCCGTTCAAGTTGCGCTGGAATTAGAACGTCGAGCTCTTTCTGATGGTGCAAATTCTGGAGAAAAATGAGACACTTCAATTTTCACTGAAAAATGTCCACCGGATCACCTAGATTAGGGTTAGATTAGAACATGAAAAGTGTCCTCATAGGAATGAATGAGACATGTTCTAATATTAGAGGCTCTAATTATGCAAAAAGAAACTAATTAATTAAAGCAAATAAAGAAATGAAAGCACTCCTAAGTTTAGCTTAAGTGTAATAAAGCATAAAGTGACACAATTAATTAATGATTAATTAATTAATTAGGTGATGAATTTATTACTCTAACACCCCCCCTTAAGATGAACTAGGGAGAAACTAAACTATGATAACTAAATACTTGAATGGATGCATGAATGGGTCCCGCCCTAACGACTGATGAGGCACCCATGTACATAAATGAAACTCTCATAACTGGAGAAAGGGAGAAAACCACATGGGAATAAAACTCCCCTCCAAAAGAGAGAAACAAAAAGAATGTAATGCACTAATACAAGAAGGATAGAAGGTGGATTACATGATACCCCACAAAGAAAACTTCTATCACATAAGTACATATACAATGGTCTCCATAGGAGAGATAAAAAGAGACTAGAAGTCCCCCCCCAAATTGAAGAAACTCCTATTGCAATGGTGGATACCTGATGTAGAATCCATAAAGAGATCCTGAAGCGACAAATAACATTCCTCCCCTTGGGAAGAAATAGATCCAAAGGACGATGTTGAAGAAACCCTGTGAAGAGTGATGAACCAATATGTCTCAAGATGTGTGCCTCTGAAAACTACTCACGTATCCACATGTCAAAAAGAGATGATGGCGATCTGAGATCCTATGAAGACTAATGTAGAACAAGCTACAAAGGCGATGAAGATGGTGGGCCAACAACGGTGATATGGCTGTCAACAAAGAGGAGATGAATGTCCTCAAAGTAATCCTCTAGATTTGCAATAAAGGACTCTACAAACAAGGATGATATGTCTGTGAGATATGAATCCCAAGTAGATATGTCTGGAAGATGCATGATGTCTTGTTGCACTGAATCAATAGGAGCCAAGGATGTGGCGATGTCAAATTGATCAGGAACAACATGAGATGTTGATGTAGTCTTGATCTGAAGAGTGGGAACATGAATGCAAGTCTCTGAACCATCGAAACATGCAAGACCTATGATATACTCAAGCTCCTCTAAAGTATCATCATCAAAGGGTATGCAATTTGTATCTACAAGAGGGATGAGACAATCTGCAGCAGGATCCTCTGGGTATGGAGAGATATGAGGGTCTCCACGGATCTCCCAAAGTCGTGTCCAAAGTATGTGGGGACATTCAATGTCTGATACAACATACATAGTGTCAAGATCAACACTAGAACACATAACCCCTACAATATGATCTACGATGTTGCCCCATGCTAAAAAACTCCCTAGTGTGTTTGGTGTAGGTATGAGTCCATACAAATAAGGAAAAATATCAAACCACCTAAGATGTGTCAAGATGCCATCTCACCAAGACTCATAGTTATCCTTTTCCAAGTTGAACACACAAAGATGAACAGAAAAACCCATGATACTCACTCAAAATAAAAAATAAGAGACTAAAACCCTCAATACTGATAAAGCAGATCAAATGATGTCATCTCATGCAAACAGATCCTCTCCAAGTGCCAAAATGTCCAAATAATTAAGCAAAGTGTGAAAACAAAAAATACTGTATAAAATGTACTTGGGGAAGATTTTGGAAAAAGTGCATGAATATATTTGAAGAGCTCTGAAATACCTTTCCAACGCCGCTTGGATCTTGAAAATTGAAGATACAGGAAAAAAGTTACGAGCTCAAAAGCGCAAAATGAAGATATGACTTTGACTGAGAATAACAAGAACCATTGGAAAAATCTAATGATGAGACCTATACCACTGGAAATTTCATGGAACTAGCTTTCTGACAATATCTTGTTTGCCCAATTTTGACATCGTATGCCCAAGTTATGCCAAAAAGAAAAAAAACTGCTCCTTTAGGACAAACTGGGGTTAGGAGGGGGGCTGGAGACTCAACCGTACGGATGACGTCATCATTACCCAAACTAAAATCTGATGGTTGTTTGGACATCAAAAGAATATTCCTATAATCTTCCCCGCGCATGCAAAAAACCACCCCATCGGTTGGCCTTAAAAAATTCGACCCCTTATTCAGAAGCAGCGGCGAACCTCCAAACCGACAAAAGGAATCTTTGGAGATTCTATTTTATAAAAGTGTGAAAATTTTGTCCCTTCACCCTCCTATATATAGTTTACTACTCTTCTAGTTAGTTTGTATGCCCCACTCAAGTCAATCAACTTAAAAATTTAATTTGCAGTTTCTCATAGTTTGATGGAAGAGGGTCTGATAAGAGGCATATAGTATCTTGGGATATATGTAACAAGCCAAGGAAGGCTACTTCCATGGGGCTCAAAAATCTATTCTTACATGGCGTTTCACTAGTTGTTAAATGGGTCATTAATTCTTTAATGGGGATAATCCATGGAAGGTTCTAAGAAACGACATGTTTTCTAGCTTCCCCAAAAATAAATTAAGTTGAGGAATTTATCTTTTATGGATATATTATTTGAACATATTAATATCAAACAGGTAGAGGTTCCCCATTTTTTGGGTCTATATGGAAGGTTTGGGAATTTGTCATTGGAAGTTATATCAAAGAATTGAGGGCATCTCTAGTTTTGAAATATTGCTAATGAAGGAAAATTTATTTGGTGAAGCCTATTATACAAAATAAATCCTCTTTCCTTGACTATTGGACACTCTTCCAAGGAGTGGGCTTATGTGGGAATACACAATTTTGATAATATTGAGTATAAGGTTGGTCTCGTCCTTTGGGAGTAGTTGATGATTATGTACAATATGGTCAACATGAGCAAAAAAGGCATATATACTATAGTTTAAAATGCCTTGGGTAACATCATCATCATTTTAAAGGTTTATGATCATTTAAATAAATGGGAAAAGACTAATTGGATATTGTTGGTGTAAACTAGGTGTTTTACTATATCTAGTTCACTAATAGGTCATATTTACATGTTTTATTTAGGTCCTAGGAGCTTTTTTAGAAGTCTTAGTTATCTAGATAAGATCTTATCATATCTTATCTATTTAGATTTTATTTAATGCTTATGTCCTAGGTTATTTAATATTGTTGAGGTAGTTGTGTCATTGTACAAGATTAAGACACATGCCATGATCTTGTCTAATCCTATCTCACAACTTGCCTTTATAAGCAAGACATCATATGTATATTGATATATTCAATCTTTCAATCTTGCATCCTTAATCATAGTAAGATATTCTTACCATTTCTCTCTTGTGGAAGTTATTTTTGTCTTGCAAGTGATCCTAGGGTGTTGGGAGTTCACCATTACCTCCTACATAGTATCAAATCTTCATTGTTGCAAACTTCTTCCTAGATTTGAGGGACATATTTTGGCTTGAAAATTTTGTTGGGTATGATTTGGGGTTTCAAGGACCCCCACAGTTGAATCTAGGGTGTCAATGAACGGTAGATTTTCTTGTCGTTTCATCAAACTTCATTATATTTTTTCTGATCTACAAGGGTTTCAAGTTGGGTGAAAGTTACCAGATCCTAGAGGTAGCTAAATTTTTAGAGCATTTTGGGCCAAAATAGACCTTGTCATTGCATCTAGAAGTCTTGAAAACCTTAAGATTGATCATCATATCATAAAAAATGAACACTTTGTCTTGGGGGCATGTCTGGAAAATTTTCATCCAGTTGATATTTTCATATGATTATATGGATCCGTATATGGCCATACTATATCAAATGTCAATTTGTAGTTTATGGGCCAAAAGAGTTTAGTAGAATATTCATTATATTCCTTTGACCTGTGAAAGCCTGGCATCACCGCCTATACATTGGGTACTCTCTATTATTGTAGGGTACTTGGTATGTGTATGGTATGAAAGCGCTATGTTTTATTAGTAAAAAAATTGTTTAAAATTTAATAACTTTTTATCAATCATTTGTTGTACCAGTTGGTTCACTATTCTCCTATAGCTTGTGGTCACATGGTTTATATACCCATGGTCATGAGGCCTAGCGGAGGGCTTAGAGCCCTAGGTGATGCAACAATTGGCTAGTCGACTCTCGACCGCTCTAGCCAACGGTGTCACCATTGCTAGTGGTGGTCTTTTAATTTAAAAAAATATATTTTTTTTGTGTTGATGGACTTATGGGCACCTGGGGGCTTATGGCTGAGGGGCCCAAATTTTCCCCCTAATGCCTGAATGAGGATTTTTTTTTTTCAAAATTCCATGACTTTCTACCACTATGTCAAAATTTTGAAAATTAGATATTGTTATAAAGTTGGCTCTGTGTACTTTGTAGTGGTGATGGTAATTTTCCAAATTATGCTATTTGGTGCTAGTATTTTTTGTTTGAAGTCAAATTTTTATTTTTGGGTCTTGAGCTCATAACTTTTTTCCATGATTTTTGATTTTCATGATTCTTGGGATGTTGGAAAGGTATTGAGGTGCTATATCAAAAAATCTATGCACATTTTTTCAGGTTCAACCCCAAGTATCTTTTATTTAGATTTGTGTGTATTCACATTTTGGTTGATCACTTGGACATACTATTACTTAGGAATGTGCAACTTTGATCCTTGTATTCCATTTCAATTCTAGCACAATGTTCTATCTCTTGTTGCTTCATTTAGATTCTAGTGATGTTGCATATAATTTTTTTTCCAATGTTCCTTGACATCAAGAAATTTTATCTTGTTTTTGTTGCTTTATTATGATTCTAGAGTTGCTCCACAATCGAGAGTTTCCAGTATTTCTAGTTTCAAACTCATCTTGTCCTTCTAGTGTCACTCCACTAGTGTGGTTCTAGTGTTCTAGTGTTTTTTGCAGCAGGTTATTTCATTGAGGGGGAGATGCATGGTCTCTCTTCTTCTCTCTTATGGAGGATCTTTTTCCTCACATGGGAGGGTCATCCCACAATAATGGGTCCCAAACTTGAGACATCTTGAGTTTTTCCTAAAATCACATATTTTTAGAAAATATTAATGATTTAAGCCTTGAGGGGTTCTATCTAAAGGGTTTTAATTTAAGAGTTTTATATAAGACCCCCTTAGATTAAAGCTACCTAGATAGAACCCCTCTAGTCTTAAGTCATACCCACAATGGAGTCTCCTATGCACCTATCAAAATTCTAACAAAAAACCACTTTTTATTTACCTTTTGAGGGATCAAATAAAGTCATTTAGAAATTATGTTTTGTAAGTATATAGTTATTATTATAAGCTTTCCAAAAAGTACACTTTTGAATATTATAATTTTATTAGTATATTTATATTTAATTTTTTGTGAATGTAGGTTTCTCACCAAACATCAAGGTATTTGTTTCACACACGTAGAAAAATAAAAAAATAGAGAAAATAATTCTAAAAATATGTGTGCACTAGGTATTGATGTTCTTGTTTTAGCCAAAAAAGTAAATAATAATTTCAATACATACAAAACAAATTATGTGTGACAACATACACCTACATCCATCTTATAATTACTCTAACTTCAAAAATTAATTCTAAAGAAAATATGTAACAAAAAATTATGAAAAAATATCCATGCACTAGATATTGATTTTAAACATCTAAATTTTTAAAATTATAATTTTATCCTATCAATAATTTTTTTTATGTGTGACGATGTAAACATCACTATTTTAAAATATTGTTTATTGTAAAAAAAATTATTACAAGTTACGTAAAAAAATCACAATTTATTTATATATTTTAAAAAAAATATATTTAAAATCTAAACACAAATCCTCACAAATAACTAGTTCACATCATCTCCAAATTTTTAATGGTTTAGTTGCTATAGGTTTCATAAAGTAAATTTTTTGTGAAAAATGTTGACTTCAATGTCCTATTTTGGAAAAAAAGTGGGACACAGTATTGTGGGCTGACATGGGGTTTTTTCCTTTTCATTCTTCATAGAGAGTATCATTATATCTTTTCTCTCTTTTGGAAAGGATTTTTGTCCCATTGAGTTTTCTCCTTTTCTCCATTTGTGAGAGATTGCATTTGTACATGGGTACCTAACATGGCCTCATTGTTAGGACCCATCTTTGCATATTGCATCATTTGCATAACATTCTACTCCCTAAGTTGTAATTAAGGGTGTGTTGGTGCAAATAGGTTTTTTCTTATCTAGTTCACTAATAGGTCCTATTTACATGTTAAGTTTACTTAGGTCTTAGGTGTTTTTCTAAATTCTTAGTTGTCTAGACAAGATCTCATCATATCTTATCAATTTGGCTTTTATTTAATGCTTGTGTCATAGGTCATTTAATATTGTTGAGGTAGTTGTCTCATTGTACAATATTAAGACACATTTTATGATCTTGTCTAATCCTATCTTACAACTTGCCTTTTATACACAAGGCACCATATGTATATTGATATATTCAATCTTGCAATCTTGCATCCTTAATCAAAGAAAGATATTCTTTCCATTTCTCTTGTGGAAGTTATTTTTGTCTCGTAGGTGATCCTGGGGTGTTTGGAGTTCACCATTAACTCATAAAGCTATGAGGACATAAACTCCTTATAATTACAACCAAATATATATCCATTCATTACATATTCTAAAGAATTGATGGATGAGCACAATAAATTATGGATGATATTAGATTCTAGTGGTTGTTTATATTCTTTGTAAGTTTTTGAATAATTTAAGAAGAGCATTGATGAGATCAAAATTGTTATTAAGATATTTTGATAATGGTCAATATCAAGCTTATGAGAGATCAATAAAATTGACAATATACAATATGATAGTAATGAATGTTACATAACAATTGATGTAACTTAGGTTCCTTCACTAAAACTTTAATTACAAAATAAGATTGGTGATTCTTTAAGTGTCACAAGATGAAGTGCTTGCTACTCAAGATAAAACAATGGCTTATGTTGTTAGTTTCCCTTTCTTAACTAGTGGTAGTAACTAGGGTAATAATTTTTTTTTAGTTTTTAAAGGAACAACGTTTTCATGGTTTTGGGATCTCAATTAGTGATAAATTTAATGAGAGTGGCTAGCCATTCAAAATTTTTTAGACACATGTATGAATAAGTATAGTTACCCTTAACTCTATGAAATTTGCAATATGATTTGTCATTGTATGTCTTAGGAAGTGGTGTGTTGAGATCTAACTGATGGATTAGAGAGAGAGTGATTAATTTAGCGCAACAAGATTTGAAGAACATCATCCATGCATTATTGTAACTTAGTAAAATTTTGAAAAAAATTTGGTCTAGATAAAGGAAAGGTAGAAGTAATAACAACTTGATTCATATTTTTCTTCATATCATTAATTTTTTTTTTTTCAAAACTTACAACTTGGGTAAGATGATTGAAATGATGAGCCATATTTTAATATATTGGATGCTAAATGTTTGAACTCAACATTCTTCAAATATGTATATATGTCTCTAAAATATGGAAAAATACTTAGGTGTACATTATTCTTTACAACTAGAAGTAATCCCTTAAGAAACATGATTTGTAACTCATCATCACTAAGTTGGTTTTTGATTATACTACATAGAGATTGAACTTGAACATAAAAATTATTGATAAGTTCATCATTTTTTGAATGCTCCATCTTTTTAAATCATTCACAATGATCTTCAAATCTGTGTTTATATAAAAATGTTACAAGAAACTTGTAGTGAGATCATTAAATTTTTTATGGAACTAGGAGGTTGCAAAGGGTGAAATAATTCTCTATCAAAGTCCTTCAAGGTTCATGGAAATAATTTGGCCAAGATATTATCATCATAAGAAAAATCTATGGATGCAACTATCAAATATTATATGTAAATGCTCAAATCTCCTTTTCAATCACAACATTCAAATCTAGGAGCCATAAATTCCATAAGAAATGGATATGTAACATCCTCAAAAGCCAAAGGTGTGGGATGTGGAGGGTTGTACGCAACTAAATCATTCTTATTATGATTGATGTCCTTCTTAAGTATAAATTTTAAACCCTAATCCAATGCAAGGGTGACTAGAAGATAGGAGATGTAAATAAGCTCACAAAACCCTAGAATAAAGATGTATCAATGAAGGACAAGTACGAAGGGAGAATTATGTATGAAATTATGATGTAAAAGTTAAAGGGTGATAAATCTAAGAAAATTAAAATTGAGGATAAGACTTTATGGGTGAATTAGGTAATTTAAGAGTTAACGAGTTCACTAAAAATGTAAAGGAAAAAAACTTTCTATAAACTTAATAAAGGATAATCAAATTAAATGGTTACAACTCAACATAAATTAACCTATAAAATAAAATACGAGAGATAGATGTGCTTTGCTCTAGGACATATAAGTTTGATGTAGTTTTGGAATTCGATTGTGTTAGAATTGGAGTTGGATTATCTCTATCTATGTTTTTTCCTTGAATTTTGTGTAAGTTCTAGCTTGACTTCAAGAATTTGAGACAATTCTATAGTTACAAATCTACTTTATGGACTGTGGATCACATCTTACAACTTGTCTACTTTTTCTCTCTAGTTCCTTAATTTTAATAATGTCTACTTTGTTGAAAGGACTAACGGTATTTTGGAATACATTTAAAGGGTTGTCAAATTGTTAGGGAACACACTCTCCTAGGTCAATACCTCAAAAATTTGAATTTCCAACTATGCAAAGGATTGACACACATCAAGTAATCATGCAAGTGACTCAAATGATGATGTTGAAGTAAATGATATTTTTAACTGTACCAATCAAATTGTTCTTCTAATAGATCCTTTTTGGATGCATTATACAATAATGATTTAGGATGAGAGGGGGCATGAAATAAATACAGTTGAATACATTTAAATACAAGGATATAACAATCAATCACACAAATATGTGTTTAGTTGGCTCATACTAGTTAGTAAAGTAGGCAAGAGTTGGCTAAATTTGAATTTAAAATTTAAAATTGTAGAGGTCAAATATACAGATGCAAAATCAATCTTGCGCCAATAAAATTGATCTAAGATAATAGAGTAGCAATATCTAGCCATGAAATAAATATTTATATATAAAAAATACAACAAAAATGCTAAACAAAATAATCTGAATACAAAATATAGACCCAACTTTATATAAAATTGTAAATAGATAATTCCGTTAAGCATTCTATAAAAATGGGCACAACCCTAAAATGGGAATTGACACGTCTATGCAATTTGAGCATTACATTACTTTGTGGTATCAAAGAGGTCGGCCGATTACAAACACAATGGTCGGTGCATTATATTCGGATCGAACCTCGTTTATCTTTTTACGAACAAACATATAAAAAATAATAAAAAGCAATACGAGTAATTCCAATATATTAATGCTTGGAATATCCTACGCAACAAAATAACTCGGAAAGGACAAACAATTTCACTTAGTGATAAAAAGTTACCGTGTTCCCCTGTGGTTAAAAACTCAGCGGAGAGAGTCAAGTAAAACGGAGATGCGAACAACATCGATGCGCGTGGGCGGAGTGGGGTGCGTGGGAAAGGGAGTGGCGCTGCAGATGGGGCATCTGCCGTGGCTCCGCAACCATCGCCGAATACATTCCACGTGGAAGTTATGTCGGCACGATGGCAACGATAACGCCGGCTGCTCGCCTTCCTCGTACTTAGACAGGCAAATAACGCACTGCGCTCCGCTCCCGTCTTCGACCTCGTCTTTGTATCGCCTGTAATCGAACACCGGCATTTCCACGTCCACCGTCTGCCCCGACGCTGACCTCGGAGGCGACCACTCCGCTCGCGGTGTCCCCGCCGTTGCCTTTTCGCTGAAGGCCACGTATGTGACCACCAAAAATAGTGATGCGTAAGCGATGTAGAAATAGGGGGAATGGAAACGAAATAGGAACTTGAAGAGTATTAGGGGAAAAGCGAAGACGATGAGTACCCACAGAATTATGATCCATGGCGACGAAGCGCAGTACCGTCGCCCTACGAGTAACGGCATGCTCTGCAATTTTATTGATATGAAACCCTCTACAGACAGGAAAAACGGAGAGGGTGTGTTGTAATGGAAGAGCTCTTTCTGTGCATACCTCTCTTTCAATAGTCAAAAACATTTTGTGTTTCCTCGTAATTGCGCTGAATATGCCTTTTCTTCTATACCGCGTATTGGCTAGTATTTTTCCGCTTTGTCTGTTTGCCCTATGTATTGTCAAGCACGGCACGATACCGTTTTTAATTTTATAATAAGAAGAATATTGTGGCCAGGAACTCATTCAAAGCTTTGACGTATTTTTCAGGGATTAAGATTTAAAGGGAATAAAATCTGTTTATTTAAATTGATTAAACTCATTATAAACTTTGACGTATGTTTCAGGATTAAGATGTATAGGGAATAAAATCTTTTTATATGTATTGATTTAAATTAAATTAGTGTTTGGGTTAGTAAATATAATGATAAATGGGAGAATTGAACGAGGGAAATTAGATGTTTACTTTTAAGAATAATAAAGTTGTGGCAAAGTTCAATTAGATGAAAAGTCTATTTTCTTGATCTTATCAAAGCTAAAAGATCCATATCAAGTCTTTTCTTCTACCTTTTAATATTTAATGGATGTTTTTGATGTCAAATTTAAGGTGCCTATTTTTTAGTACTTTTGTGAAAGAATCACAAGGAAACAATCTAATTTACTCTTAATGGATTTAATAACTTCTTCAAAAAGTCATGAACTAATGACACAAATGTATACGAATAAAGAAAATAAATCAATCTTTAAAATCTAAGGCAAAATTAACTTTAACAAGCGAGAATTCTTCCAAGTAGAATAACAAACATGATACACAAGCCACTTCTTTTTTTTAAGTTAGGTAAGAGTTTTTCAATGAAAAAGAAAAAAAGTAGAGGACCATGTACTTTTTGTGGATTACTAAATCAATCATGAAATCAAGTTTTATTATTGTTACCTCAGTTTTTGTCAACTTTGTTTTAAGCCTTATTAAATTTTGAAAAAAGTTTTATCATTGGTCGTCGATTTTTGACGAGGTTCTCTAGACCTTGTTGGGTTTTGACAAGGTTATTCTAACTATGTGTTAACCTGACGTTGTCTTCTTGAAGTCCTTTTATCTTTGATATATTGATCTTAAGTTTTGCAAACCTTATCGGCTTTCAAAGAGCTTCTTCGAAACTTGTCGAGTTCCAACAAGGTTTTCACAACCAAGTCTGGAGCTAACAAAATTCAGATACAAGCTTGTTGGAGCACCCAGGAGCAACTGCACACCAAAATAAACCTTCACGAAAGAGAAGCAACACAAGATGCTGAATACTTCAACAAGAGTGAAAATAAAATGTATTGAGAGATGTGAAAAACATAATGTATAAAGTGTCTTAAAAAGGCATGAAAAAAAGGTGACGGGTGAGAAACTTCCTAGTACGGGAAAAAACTACCCTGAATAACAAATGCATTATTAACCTAAGTAAACTTAAGAAGGAATAATATTCACACTAATGCCCCCCTTAAGGGCAACTTAGGGAAACTAAAAATGCAAAATGAGAAGAAAAAATGGGTCTCGACAACGAGGCCATGTTAGGTACCCATGCACAACTACAATGCGAAATAGAAATCTTTCACAATCAGAGAAAAGGAGAAAAACCCTGTGGGAAAACCTCCTCTCCAAAAGAGAGAAAAATAGAGAAGAGAGAAAGGAGGAGGACTCATCAAGACTCCCCAAGGACAAATTCCTTCAACCCAAGCATCGATCTCAACAAAGGATAGCAAGGAGATGCCAAAGGTTTAGTGAAGATGTCTGCAACCTACTAATCCATAGGAAAATACTCCAAACTCAGAACACACTCCTAAATGAGCTGTCGAATGAAGTGGATGTGGATCTCAATATGCCTCATGCGCTAATGCTCCACTAGGTTGTGTGAAATATGTATGGAACTTTGTTTATCACACCAAAGAGTAGTGGGATGATCAACAAGAAAGCCAAATTCGACCATCTATTGTCGAAGCCACACAACCTCCTACCTAGCCAAAACAACGCCTCGATACTCAGCCTTAGTCGATGATAATGCAATAGCAGTTTGCTTCTTGCAAGACCATGCAATCAGACCAGAACCAAGACAAAAGACAAAGCCAAAAGTGGACTTCCAATCATCAACATCACTAGCCCAATTTGAGTCAGTGAAGCCCACAATCTGAGTAGCACATGATGTGTAATGAATGCCAAATTGTGTAGTGCCCCAAATGTACTACAAAATGTGTTTGGCTACCTTCCAGTGACTCTCACGAGGATCTTGAGAGAAATGAGAGACAAGACCAACTACAAAGGAAATATCAGGATGACTATGTGTCAAGTACAAGAAGCTTCCAACCAACTGTCGATACGAGGTAGCATCCACTGACGGAGTACTACAACTGCAAGACATCACAACACCTGACTGAAAAGGAGTGGGGGCTGGCTTGCAATCAACCATTCAAAATCTCTAAAGCATATCAAGAGCATACTTCTGCTGGAAAATATAGATACTTGCAGAAGATAGATGAATCTGAAGACTAAGGAATAAATGCAAAAGACCAAGGTCTATCATATCAAACTACTCTATCAAAGCTCTCTAAGTATCCTCAATCATGGAAGGAGAAATCCTAGTGAGAATCAAATCACCCACATAGAGAACAAGAATGAGAAGATCCCCCCATGCCTCTGAATGTAAACTATAGGGTCAAAGTGACATCTAGTGAATCTAGAAGTAAGAAAAAAACTATCATCTTCTCATACCAAGCTCAAGGGGCTTGTTTGAGACCATACAATGAATGTCGAAGCCTGCAAAAAAGTGAAGGGTCCTGCATAAATCCTAGTGGCTACTCCATATAGATCTCCTCCTAAAGATCACCATGCAGGAAAGAACTCTTAACATCCATCTGATACACTGACCAACCCTGAGATGCAGCAATAGAAAGTACAAGATGAATGGAATCCATCTTGGAAACATGAGCAAAGATCTCTGAATAGTTGATGCCCTCAACCTGAGAAAACCCCTTTGCCACAAGACGAGCCTTGTACTTGTCAATAGAACCATTAGCTACAAACTTGGTATGATACACCCACTTGATCTGAACCAAATTTCTTCCCTTAGGAAGAGGAACAAGATCCCAAGTATGATTCTTCATCAAAGAAGAATATTCCTTAGCCATAGCACTATCCCACTTTGGAACACCTGAAGCATCTGAAAAATTCTAAGGATCAATAGAAATTGCATGACTCAAAAGACTAATACCTGAAAGCTGAGAATGAGTGCGGAGGGAAGTGTTGGAATCACTTGCATGAGAACCAACCTCCTTAAGAAGAGTGTGAGCCCAAAGAGGCTGTGTGGGTGTAGGCTCTGGAGAAGATGGAGTTATGTCAACAACAAGATCGATACGATCATCATCAGGAGCATCAACATCATCATAATCATCATCATCAGCAATAGGAAACAAAACATCCTCTGAAGAAGAATTGGGAAGAAGGGAGGTAGAGGCCTATGATGGAGAATCCTTCAAAACGGAAAGAATCATCAAAATGAACATCACGATGAAATTGTACCTCTTTAGTGACAGGATCAAACAATCGATATCCCTTCACATCCTCACAGTAGCCAACAAAGATGAACTGCTGACTCTTCTTCTCCATTTCTTTCTGTCTCCATGTTGGAATGAATGTCCATGCATCACTGCCAAATACTCTAAATTAGGAGACCTTAGGCTTGACATGAGACCAAGCCTCCTCGAGAGTCATATTATGCACTGCCTTGTGAGGCATACAGTTTTGGATGTAGTTGGCACAATTGACAGCCTTTGCCCAAAAAGCTGGAGCCATGGACCTAGAATGGATCTTGCAATTGGCCATCTCTCATAATGTTCTATTCTTTTGCTCAACTACACCATTCTGTTGTGAATTGTATGGCACTGCGTGTTGATGAAGAATACCTCGAGCACTACAGAAATCCTGAAACGCCCAATTGACATACTCCCTCCCATTATCTATGCAAATATTTTGAAGGGAATGTCCTGACTACTTCTCCATAAATGCAAGAAGTGTCATGAAGAAGTGAAGAACTTCATCCTTTTACTTCAAAAACTACACCCAATTGCAGCGAGAGAAGTCATTAATGAAGGTGAGTACATACTTGGCCCCCGAAAATGAAGGAGTGGGAAATGACATAAGATCACTATGCACCAACTCAAGGGGTGTCGAAGCACGTGTGGCCATACATTTTGGAAATGGATCTCGATGATGTTTCCCAAGTACACAACCTAGGAAAAACCCATCAGAACAAGAGATCTGAGGAAGACCAATGACCAAGTTCTGTGTGCTCATCTGCTGGAGATATCTATAATTTAGGTGCCCAAATCGCTCGTGCCACAACTTTCTCATAGAATTTGCATGAGTAATAAAGGATGATCCTGACGAAGGATGAAATCCATCAAACTTATACAAGTGGGATCTATGATCAACTACTCCAGCAGCAACAATCTTCTCAGGATTCTCCAACTCTCGAATAGTCACATCATTGGGAGAGAACTCAACAATCCTTCCATCACCATGGTAAAAGAATTGATAAATGGAGAGTAGATTCTGTGAAATATCAAGAACAAGAAGAACATCATCAATGCAACCATCTTGCATTTGAATTGAGTCTGTAACTAAAATAGGAATCTGGGAAGAGTCTCCAACTACAATGTGAGTAGTATGACTATCGAAAAGAGAATCAAGAAGATCCGCATCATGAGTCATGTGATGTGAGGCACCGAAATCAAGAATCCAACCATCATGGGTAGAGGACAAGCCTCTTGTTGCAAGGGCTTGGCATTTTCCCAAGGAAGAAGACTTCAACATGGAAATGTTGTGCTTCTTCATAGCTCCCTCCAATGCTGCAAGCCTCACAAAACAATGTGCATCATTATGCCCTGACTTTCCACAAAAGGAACAATTTTACTTCTTCTTCTTAGACTTGGAAGATGATTCTCCTGAGTTAGAAGAAGGAGGAGGTGAAGTCTTATGATCATTCTTCTCCTTAGGCTTGGAGGGATTCTCACCACCTTGAGGAGAATCTATCTTAGGCTTCTTCTTCCTACCCTTGCCCTTGGAATATTGAGCCATCATGGCATGATTCTTAGGAAGAGAATCCATTTGGATGAACTTGGATTTCTCTTGAGCCAATCAAACACAAAACACCTCAAAGGAAGGCATCTTATGGTCTTCTCCCATGACATCCATAGTAGAATAGAAGGTAGAGGCAAACACTTGAAAAGGACCTCTCAGTTTTGACGAAATCATGAATATGCATTCATCATCATTTTTGGCATGACCACACCCTTTCAGTTGTGACAAGATCAGTTTGAATTGTGCAAGGTAATCCTGAATAGTGGGAAAGGCATCTGGAGAGAGAGGTGAGATTGGCTTCAAGTTGCAAGATTTTGAATTGGTTTACTTTCCCATACAACTCAATAAGCTTATCCCATACTTCTTTAGGTGTCTTACACTCAACAATGTGAAACAATAAATTATTAGACACATGGAGACCTATGAACCATCTAGCCTCATCCATTTTGTTTCTATGAACAAACTTCTCAAAATCCTTAGTGAACTCGGGTTGTTCGACATCCAACATTTTCCAAAGCCCCCAAGATTGCAACAATTGTGAAATTTTGAGTTTCCATGTGTGGTAGTTGTGTGGGGTAAGTGGTTCAATTCTGGGTTATGGCATAATGTGCAAATGAACACAAAGGAGAGAAATATGCTACTTATACCCCCCCAAAATGAATAGAACCAATTATTTGCAATTCCCCAAAAATAAACTTTTTCCAAAAAAAGACAATTGTGAGCAAGAAACTAATCAAGTACTATTCATGCTACAATAGATGGAAAAATTTAAACTTGCAATTTTGGGGGAAAAAGTTTTCAAAAAAATAGATGGGTACCTCTTTCACACAACGAAATCAGTAGAATGAATGAGTAAGCAACCAAGCATCCACACACCTGACTCTTCATGTGAGCCTTAACTCACAAAAATAAAACAAAGCAAAGGGTATTTGGATGGCTAAGAGAATCCACACAAAGCCAATGTGGGATATATATCCGTAGACAAAAAAAGTGAATTTTTCACCCTCAACAAAAGAAGGATACCCTAGCCTTCAATGGAATATTTTGGGCCTCTTCAACAGAAAATCCACGCTGTCTCTCCAAGTGAAGGTATTTGCTGCCAAATAGAAAAAAATCCTACAAATTACAGATTCAAATGCCTCTTTTTCACAGCAAAAAAAAACATCTACTACTTGCAAATGGCTTGAGTTCAGGGTGCCCCTCCAATCAACAAATCATTCCTTTGAACAACAAAGAAAATCAACCTTCAGCATAAGAGAAACGTGATAGGTCTTCCAAAGTCAATGCTTTGCAAGTCCAACAAGGAAATATGAATGCCTCTTCTTGGTGGCCTCCAATATTGACACGCCTATAGGGATAACATAAAGCTTGGCCAAAATCAAGGCCCCTCTAACACCGCAGACAATCCTCTAATTAACATTTAAAAAAATTTCCTTGGCATATTTATCGAACCAAGCTAGAATCAAGGAACGACACCAATAAAAAACAAAAAATTCAATCACAACCCTTGGGAATTGAGGCACAACCTTGTAATGGGTAGAATGATGCACCCTCTCCTCACAACAAAAGAAATGCCACCTGAAAAATATTTACAAGAAACAAAATGTGCCTTTCAAAAGGAAGATCACCCCCTCCGAATAGATTTCCAATGCCCTTTGCAGATGAGACAAAGCCTTGCAGCTTCTAGATGGAAAAAAAATGCCTCAAAGAAAAAAGCCACCAATTTCCTTCAAATCATGCCATATAAAAACTCTCTGGAAGGTGGTTACAGTAGAACTACTCTAATAGCATGTTGGAGCACCTAGGAGCAACTGCACACCAAAATAAACCTTCACAAAAGAGAAGCATCATGAGATGCTATTTCACCAAGAGTGAAAAGAAAATGTATTGAGAGATGTGAAAAAATAATGTACAAAGTGCCTTATAAAGGCATGAAAAAAAGGTGACGGGTTTGAAACTTCCTAGTATGGGAAAAAACTACCCTGAATAGCAAATGCACTATTAACCTAAGTAAACTTAAGAAGGAAAAATATTCATGCTAACAGAGCTAACACAATTCATATACTTTGGTTTCATCTTGAGCTCTCATCAAATGCATATAATTAAAATATTTGGAAAGGTTGAAGGAAATAAAGAGGCATTTTGAAACTTCTTGGAGGTTTCAAAACTTTTGTTAGGTTCCAACAAGGTTTCCACAACCTCAAGAAAATCCAACAAGATTTATTTTATAGGAAACTCTAAGTTCTCATTCAAGGCTTAGTTTCAAGAAATCCTTTTGAAAGATTATGGAGGTTTTGAAACCTTTTTTAGAACTTGACGAGGCTCCCAAAACTAATGACTTCTTTGATAAAACTTAAACCTTCACTTTTCAATTTTTTTAAAAATGGTAGAAATGAATGTTGATTGAGAAAACTCTCATGTGCCAAATTTAAGGTGTGACATTAATGATTCTTCTCTAAATTAAATGCTATTGGTTATAAATGCATTCAAGGCATTATTAAAAACCCTTTCGATAAGAAATTAATAGAGAATTTTGTTGAAGAGAGGGGAAGATGAGACTACAAAGCTCACAACACCAAATTTCATCGCAACAATTGCCACAAGACAGATTGAAAGTATTTATTAGCTTCCTTTTACAATTTATGGCATATTAGAGGTTGAATTGAGGTGATACAAGGGATAGGAAAGATATAAAAATTTGGCAAGCAATTTGAAGCTTCAAAATAACCCTAATTACTTCTTAAAATTTCACTTCCCTTGTGAAAAGATGAAATTCAAGTATCTCATATATGAACATTTGTCAGGTTTACCTAGCACCATCTCAAAATTTGGTGATACAAAGTTAGGGCATGTGAGCTTACAAGATTTCTAAAAGAGGATTGGAAGAGAAAATATATCTCCCATTATGTAGAGGTTGATTGAGAGCAGTTTTCTACAAGTGGCTACATTTTATGTGGTGGTACAATGCACAAACTTAGTTCTAGGATGCATGAACCATTATAATCTACAAAATTATGAAGTTAGAAACAATGATAATAGGCTAGTGGTTAGATTGATTGGTGACACCTTCAATTCTTTCCTTTGATTGCCTCAAAGGGATGAATTTTCCACCATTGATTACATAGTAGCTTACCAACATTTCACTAAGAAGAAGAGTCAATGTAAAAATACCATCTCCTGCCAATGATTAGTAATTCCTACTTGAAGGGTACTTGTCCTAGTTTCCTAAAAAGTCACATTAGTCTCATTTTACAAATGAAATTTTAGACATCATAGTTCCCCTCTATAGACTAAAATGAAATGATAACACACATGATTTTGAAGAGTGGATGTACTTGTTTATTGTCATGATAATTCATGGGAAAAAAACCAATGATTGGGGCAATTTAATTAGTAGCCAAATCCATTTGGAAATCACCCACTTCCAACTTTTTCTGTTCCATCACTTGCATAAGGCATTGGTCAAGACTCCGCTCAGTGGGTGTTCTTGATGACTCCGTTCAAATTTATGATTACTACACCTAGTTGCAACTGGAAAAATCTATAGGAGATTTAGAAGGGTGAATGATGCCTTCACCATGAGTGTGGTGAGAAAGATTCAAGGGGATATGGGCTTGAAATAAATCTTGAAGCTACCCAATTGATTAATAACTATGGAAGTTATTTCATTCAATTTCAAAGGTTTACTTGCATAAGAGTTAGAGGGTTTGATGGATTGGCCTATAAGTTTCCAAAATATGTCGATGTCAAATTCATCCTCATTGAGATATGTAGGATGATAGTTGAGGTGAACAAAAGGTGCCATAAGAAGAAGAAGGTGGGAATTCCCTTTTCCCATTGGCCTATCACATTACCAATGTAACTCTATATTTTATGCTTTGAACATAAAAAATGATTGTCAAATTCACCATGTAGTTTTATGAAAGAAGGTTCCCATTTGATAGCCAATTTTTTTTCAAGAATAATTTGTAATTAGATCTAGGTTTTAATCACATCCCAGAATTGGAAGATTATTGGGCATATTGTGTAGATGAATATGGGGTAAGGAGAGTATGATGGATGAGATTTTCACTAAGATGAATTATGACTTTAAAATTAAATTAGGATATCCAAGAACTCAAAGATGATGAATTTGATCTAGTAGATCCTATTTTTATAGACTGCATACTAAGTCAACCCATCCTACCCATAGACTAGAGTATTAAAGAAATCGAATCCATTAAGTTTAAGACTACAATAATATGTAGACGCATAGAGGAATGTGTGATGAAAAAGAGGGTTGAAAAGAAAAATCCTACTCTTTATAAAGCTAATGAAACTACAAAAGAAGAAGAGAGTAGTCAAAGGAGGCCTTCATCACCTCAATACATGGAATCTACAACACAACAAACTAACTTTGGAGATAGTGAAATGATGGTGAGGATCCTCTAGGAAGGATAAGTATCACTCAAAGGGAAAAATACAATGAAATATTGAGTCCTATGTTAAAAGAGGTAGACGAAGCCCATTCACATATCTTCTTCACCATCTCAAGTAAGTAATTTTTCTTCTTCTCCTTCTCATAATTCTCATTCTCCTAGTTCCCCTGAGAATCCATCCACACAAGTTGAGAAAAATCCATCTTCCTCTCATGAGGTTGGGGTTTTTGATATACCTCCCCTTAGAAGGTCCCTTAAATTTTCTTCTCCAAGAACTAGTAATGTTCCCACACCTCCTTCTATTTTATGGTTAGAACATGAAATAAAGGGAAAGGGTGATCCCTGAGTTTATGGTGTGTAAAACAAAGTTCCACTTCACTTTCCCAAGAGTTTCATTAGGATGCAAATCAACAAGGTGCATAGATTGAATTTCATCCTCAAGGTGAGTTGAAATCAAACCTAGATCTGCATCCTCGGGGTCTTAAAAATGTATTGGAAGTAATTTGAAATGATTAGCCTAATTATCCTAAATGACCTAATATGATAAATGCAATATGATGAAGATAAAAAAACTGAAACAATAATTTGTAGGTGGATCTGGGAGAGGCAGAGTGATGTGTATGTGTCACCAAAAGTTTGATTCAATATTCCAAGAGGGACTCTGTTGCCAATGGGTGATTAGGTCTCTGACAGGGGGTCCTCAAAATGATTTTGTGGTCCTCTAATGTTGAATCTAAGCTCTTGATTCCTAGTTGCAAGCTTTTTGGAATGTATAAATAAATTTTATAGGTGAGTTTCTATGGCTTGCCATCTTTTATGAATTAATGATATCAAATTTACACAATCCATATTGTAAATTTCTCAATGATTTTTGGATTTGATTGTGTATAATTTTTTGTATCAAAATCTAGAAATCATTGAACAATTTACAACTTTTATGACAACAATGGAAACAATGCAAAATGGATCTCCAATCTCTCATCAATCCTCTTTAGAATTGTAACTTGCACATTCACAAAGAGGGAAAATGTTGTGCCATATAGGGGTTTGCCTCAATCAAATCCAAGGTAAGTGTTTCCACTTCCATAATGGAAAAATGTTAATGATAAACCAATAATAGAAAGGAAGGAAATGGCACGAATGAAAAAATGTTGCAACTCAACACCATTCAATAGCTTCCTTGAAGGACTAAAGTCATACACATCACTTCAAGGATTTGGATATTGTTTGCTTGAATACTTTGAATACTTTGGAGACCTACAAAAATATGTTAGCCTTCACAAAATAATGACAACAAGAACACACATAAGCTTTGACATGATGTTGGATCTTGAATTTTTGTAATGAAGCTCTAAAATGATGCTCTTGACTTGCTCTTGAATGCTATTGAAAATAGTATTTCTAGGTAGAATGTGTTAGATTTAAATGATAAACGACTAGGTATTTATAAATATTTATCCTAGTTTCTCGAAAATTAGATTCCGAAATCCGACACATACTATTTGAATTTTGGATGTTAAAATGTTGCCAAGAACATATATTCAAATTTATGTCCTAGCTAAGAAGGAAGACTCAGTCACCCATGGGTGACTAGGTCCTGGCCCAAATTTCTAGGACACACTTAGGATAAAAATAACAATTAAATGCATTTATTCAATGCTTGCAATCCTTCAAAAAATGGTAAAAATTAGGCTACAGAATGCATAATTTAGAAAATTAGGTGCTTAATTAAGACCAATAAATTAGGGGAACAAAACATAATGTGAAATTGTTAAGGTATACAATTTTCTACACTACATTTAGCCCCTAATTTAGTGAGAGTATGAACTTATGCTCAGACTCACACTAAAGTAGAGAAACATATGTCAAGAGGAGTTTGATTGTCCAAATGTTGAAAATATAGGATGAAAAAGAATCAAGGAGGATAATCAAGCCCCCAAGATCTAAGAACCCATGGTGAGCCAACATAAGCACAAAGGAATGCACACATGAAACAACAATACAAGATACACAGATCTACAGTGTCAAAACAAATGAAAAAAATGGGATGGACTAACAAGTTGTATTATGATATGTGTCCATATAAAGGGTTTTTTTATGACTCACACAATAGCAAAGTTTGATATTTGCTAGGTATAGAAGGTACATGGGCTAGTGAGGACCGCTTTTCACTAGGTGATCCCCCAAGACAAGGATGAGAAACATACTAGGTCTACTAGGTGTACCCATAACAAGGTGGAAAAATGAGAATCACACTAGGTCTACTAGGTGTACCCATAACAAGGTGGCGAAAAGAGAAACATACTACGTCTAGTGAGGACCAGTTTTCACTAGGTGTGATCCATGTCAACCAAACCAAGAGTTATACTCCTTGATAACCTTTATAAGGTGCCACAAAATGATCAAGATGCTATGCCAACACTACACTAATTCAACACCTACGAACGAAGAGAAGCAAGAAAAATGCCAATGCTAATGCATCACTAAGTTCAATTCCTATGAATAAAGTGAAGCAAAAAAAATACCACTTTGATAATGGCAATGTATGCCACCACTTTAAAGAAATTGCAAAACACCATGTTGTGAGAAATTAATTTAAAGTAGAAAAATGATAAATTCCAAATGATAAGGACATGAGAGATTATTCAGAAAACCCTATGCCAATGATATGTTTCCAAATAAAGCTACCTCATGATGAGGGGTTGCCTCCAAATGCAATTCCAAATGAGAAAAAATATGTACACAAAAAGGATTAACTGATTTGAGGTCAACACATGTCTTTGCTACACTGATATAATAGATCTTGGAATTGTCATCATTCCCCAAATACTCATGGAATAATGAACACAATGAAAGAATGATACATAAAGAGAGATGAAAAACAAAATTTTGGGTCAACATGGAAGAGACCTAAATGTCTCAACTCCTTGCCTCATCCCCAAAAGGAAAACACAAGACAAAATAAAATTTTACAACATATAGAAGAATGCATATACAAATAGAAGAATGCCATGACAGATTCATTTTACTTGTATCCTAGTGCCAACAGAGCAATAAGGGTCATTCAAAGAAAAATTACAAAAACAAAGACATGCCAAGAATCATGATATAGGGGATCACATCACATGTAAGAAAATACAGATAACACACAAAGAAAACACAAGGGAGAAGTACTTCACATGCGATCCGACCTAGAGCAAGTCATCCACATCCCAATCTTGCTCATCATATAAGGAAGGTAGCTAGACAACTAGCCAAGGGGACTACAACAAGTGTTGTATTAGGAGCATCACTAGGTTCAACACGTGGTGAGTCACTCTCATCAGGAGGATCATCACTGTCTCCCCCATCTAAATGAATAGACTTTGAAAATAAGACATTCAACTCATTATGCACTTCATCAATTTTAGCAATCTCATCATTATCATCCAAGTTAATCACAATAGAATGTTTTATGAAAATGTCAATTGTATGTTCTTGTTTCATTTCTTGTTTGGATGAAATTTGTAATTCTTCTTGAGTTGTTTTCATAGGTGTTGGATTATCATGCACTATTTTTTTCTTTTCTTCCAATTGGCGAGCGATGGCACTACGTATATGCCTATGCTCCTTAGCATTTTAGTTTCTTCTTGAACGATTTTAAACTTGTGAAGGTGTAGGGATGGTTTTTCCAACCATTAGTCTCTTTTCTTCCTTTAGGGGAGGAACTAAAGGGACCATCGAGGGTTGACAAACTACTATCTCTTTGGGTTTATACACTTGTTTTGTTCTGGGAGGCACAAAGGGAATTACATGATTATTGTTGCATGTATTTTCAGATTGGTGTTGTCATTGATGTCAACAAGCCTGCATTGTCATTGGTGTCAAATGTATGAGAAGAATATTGTTGTAGGAGTATATGATGTTGCATTGATGATGCTTTGATTAGTTGTATTATGTTGTCATTAGTAAGCTACTGATGTCAACCTATAGTGTTTCTTTGATAAGATTATATTTATGGATATATGGTTGAGTTACTATGATGGTAATAGGGAAGTATTGAAGGTGACGAGGATGCGTCTCTAATGCTTGGTTTCCAAGTGCTTTTGAGAAAATTTGATAAAAAGAGGAAACAATGTGTTGTAGTGTTGTTTTGGGTTTAAGAGTAGCGTTTTGGTGTCGCTATGCATTTCTTCTAGGTTGAAGATTTATCTATGTGTTTTGTATATGTTTATCAAAGGTATTAAAAGGTGTTGTATTTAGAATTTGGTATGCTGGATCAATATACAGAAGAAGTTATGTTCACCAGTGTGTGAGTAGTGTAAATTACAAAGATGTCTCAGAGAAATGGTTTTTCTCTGGATTTATCCACAATTTGGATCCAAGTCTTGTGGATTTGAAGGTGTGTTGATATGTTTCTTCAGTCAAATTTGTTCGAGGTTTCGTGCTTCGGAAGTCAGTTTCTTAAGTTGCAGTGTATGGAAGAATTGGTTGAGTGTATTGGATGTGTACATTCCTTAGGTGAAAGTTGTTGCGAAGGAGTTTTTTGGATCTCTGGGTGTTTTTGGAATATTCCAAATTGTGTTTGGGTGACATTTATTGTCTGAGTTGTTATTGAATCAAAGGAAGCATTTAATTAAAATTTTAATGGTGTTTACAGGGGTAACAAACAACCTTGGTTTTTAAACTAATTGCGGTGGATGCTTATTGTTTATAGAAGCATGTGGTAGTGTGGTGTTATAGTTTTGGGTCCTAGATAAGGAGTGGTGTGGTACACTTTCACTTCCATCCACCACAAAAGTGTTTTAGTGCCAACCTAATTTGGATTTGCACGGTTGAGGTGCATAGCTAACCTTGGATAATTTTTTCAAGGTTGATTGTTGATGGTTGTGAAGATGGACAAGTAAGATGCAAATGATGCAAAATTTAGAGTATTAGAGTACGAATGTGAGAAGTGAAGTGTGAGCTTTCATGTGTTAGATTAATGGATGCAGTGAGTAGAATGTATCTACAATTCTTCAATAATGTTGCAAAGGTGTTGGTGGTATTGTGGTGGATTTCTGTTGCATTGAGATGGATTTCTCTATGTAACATTCTTCTCTATCTTCTTTCTATTATGGTAGAGAACATTTCTTCTTTGGAAAATGAGCCCTTTGGTAGTGAGCCCTATTGTATTTAGTGTTGATATTACTTTATATTATGAGCTAATCCTCACTGTGGTTCTTCCCATTTTGTGTTTTCCATGTAAATATGGTGTTCTCTTGTGCATGGTGTTGATTTATTTTAGTTTCTATTAGTTTACTTTTATGCTAAATCATCATAACAGATTAAGGGTTAATTAAGTTAATGTGGATCTGAATGTGTATGAGGGTTTTCAAGGTTTAAGGTACAACTGATTCATCCCCCCCTCTCAGTTTTCTTGTGCATTCAAAAATATGTATCTGATGCAAGAGCATCCCAGGTTGCAAGCAATCTTGCATCAACAAAAAATATTTTCATTCATGTTTTCTTGCATTTCAGTAGTTAACTATCAGGACCTAGTCTTAGTATTTCATACCCCATTGTACCACATTGTGACATTAGAGCTCATAGAGCAGGATATATGATCTTCATTGCAACATGTACATCATATCCATAATTCAAGTGTTTTCAAGATCCCAGTATGAAAATATCTCTAACAGGATATCAACTGTAATTTGACAGAGCATTCACTAACCAGTCTTGGCTTTTGAAGTGTGCGGACCTATCCCGTGACTTGTGGATCCCAAGTAACCATTTCATAAGGATGAAAATTCATTGAGGAACCTTTGTTCTGATCCACATCATGTTTTACCAAGGATCAAATGAGAATCATATGTTTTGGCTGACCTTCACATGTTTCATCAACTTTGGGGTTTTTTTGGACCTCTTGAGGCTGACACACAATTTTTTGTGGAGCTGGGAATTGATATATATATGCATTGTGTAGTTGCATTAGGTACCAAGGATAGGGAGATAGAGAAGTAGGAGATAAGGGTTTTGAATCACATTGTATTTCTGGGCTCAATGAGATATCATTCTATAATTGGTAAGCTGGAAGGCAGGGCATGTTTCTTGTGAATAATTGATCATTTTCTATATATATTCATGTGGGATTGTCATTCCATTTCATTCAATTTTCATTGTGTTTACTCTTGCTGCAAGGTTGGATAGTCCTATTCCTAGAACCTCCATCCTTAACTGCACCAAGTGGTATCAGAGCAAGTTGCGAACCTTAGGGAGGAGAGTGAAGTTGAGCGAGGCATTCTGTAAGATCTTTGTGTGGAAATATCGAGGCAACCTACTTGTGTTTGTCAACAGATCTCCAATTGTGACACAGTTGCAACCCTGTAGCCAAATCACCGACTTGAGGCAGTTGCGCCAGATCCTAGGAAGAGATGCTACCAAGGAGAATTTATACTACTGTTAATGTTGCTAGAAAGATAGATGAGATGATGGAAATGATGTGAAAAATGAAAGTGAGATTGGATTATGTTGAAGAAGACAAAAGAAAGTGCTTAAAATCTAGACCTAATGATGAAAGTGATAATGATGAAGTTCAAGTTGTAGACCTAACTGAGGAAACCTTAGAAGAGGAAGAATCAAATTAGGTGAAGATGTTGAAGGCTATTTCAAAAATATGAAAGTGACCTAGAATGGAGATTTTGAACTAAACCGATAACCTAAACCCTAAGGAGTTGATTGGCTGGATAAATGACATTGAGGAATACTTTGTGTATGAAGAAATTGAAGATCCAGAGAGAGTGAGATTTGCAAAGACCAAACTAAAAGGAAATGCCACAATATGGTGGAAGGAAGTTCAATTGGAGAGAAACATAAAAGGTAAAGAGAAGATTGTGAAATGGGATAGAATGGTGACAAAATTGAAGAACCATTTTATACTTGCAGACTATGAGTTGGAGCTGCTGAAGAAATTGCAAAACCTAAGGTAGAAGGAAAAGACTGTGAAAGAATACAGTGAGGAATTTCATAAGAGCATCATTAGGACTAGACATAGTGAAGCAAGCAAGGAGAAAGTGGCAAGATATATCAATGGGCTAAGGATGAACATTTAGGAAGAGTTGAGTCTAGTGAGGATGAATTTGGTAGAGGAAGCATATCAGTTTGCATTAAAGGTGGAGGACAAGCTAAAAAAAAGACATGAAAAAAGGAAGAGGGGAAGAGGAGGTAGATTGTAGAGAGGAAGGTCACATTCCAGAGTAGAAAACCATATGTAGAGAAAAGAAATGAAAAAGACTCATATTGCAAGGAAGAGAGGGATTCCAATTCATATCATAAAGGGAGAGATGACAAAAATTCATACAACAACAGAGGAGGCTACAATTCTTATCACAATGATGGATATTAGAGAGATGAGAAAGCATATGACAAGAGAAATTTTAGAGGAACTTATTTTAAGTGCAAAGGAGAAGGACATAGAGAATTTGAGTGTCACCAAGAAAGTAAGAAGATTGAAAATCATGCAAGAACTAGATATGTAGAGGAAGAACCAGTGGAACCACCAAGTTTCGAAGGAATTCCTAAGAAGGGAGAGTCATTATTCATGAGGAGAGCACTGTTCCAGGAGAAAGAGGTACCTAAGGAAGCACCACAAAGGAAAACTTTGTTCCAGAATAGATGCAAAGTAGGAGGTAAGTGTTGCAAAGTTATCATTGATAGTGGTAGCACATATAACCTAGTTTATGAGGAAATGGTAAAAAAGTTGAATTTGAAAAGGAGAAAATATCTGAAGTCTTACAGGATAGCCTGGATTTAGGATGAGCACAAGATACTAGTAAGTGAGCAATGTCTAGTAAGATTTCGTATAGGGTCATATCATGATGAAGTATTATGTGATATTATGTCGATGTGTAACATTTGGAAATATCACTTACCAATTATAACCCTTAATTTCCAAAATAATTTAATAGAGTAAAATAATTATAAAAAGGCGCGGAAAAGAGGAATAATTAAATTACTTTCATCAATAAATTCAAATGGAGCAACATACATCAATGAAACAAATCATATAAAAACAAGGTTGTACCTTTATTAGTTTTAGTCTTGTAGGCTTGCACATGAATTATCATCTCAACAATACATTTAAATTCAAATACTGTAATGAAAATTTAAGGAAATAGCAAGATCATAAATTCATCCACAAAGAAACCATAACACATAGATTTTCATGAGTGGAAAACCCTCGTAGGGATGAAAAACCACTCTGGCTTAATGAAATGCCTCACTGGCAGAGCCTTATTGGCTACAAAATCTCACTTGTTACAAGATGCCTTACTAGAAATGATACAAGATTCCTCTCTGGCAATGATCATACTGTCTCCCTGGCATGACCATTTACAACTTCAATACACATTTCTAATTAATAAAGAAAACAACTACATAGGATCACACGGTTCCTCTACATAAAATTTTTCTTCTAAACACTTCCATGTTTCATCTCCTAATATTCATAAGAACTAGAATCTTAACATATAAATAGCCCACTATCCTGGATGTAGTTACAAGATAAAGAAAATTGAACACAAATATATACTAATGAAATGAGTTCTAGAAAATCATATATTACTACTACTAATAATTGATGTCATTCATTTGAGATGGAATATTAACTTGGTTCTCTTCACTTACAATTACAATATTGTCCATAGTTGAACTAAGCATTTATCACATTGAAAATAATAATATTTTCTCATATAATTAATTAACATCATATATCTTTCATGCCTTCCTAATCCTCTATACCTAACAACTTCATATGGGAACCACAAAATGGTATCATACCTTTACTAACCACTATATAATATTTTCTCATATAATTAATTAATATAATTCTAGGAGAAAATGTACAGGTTTGAACAACCAAGATAATGAACTTCATACAAAAAAATAGAAGTATTTAAACACCAAACTTCCAGATACAAAGATTATGACAATGGTTTTCAAAGAGAATTCAATCTTTTCACAATACAGTCAATCATTCTCACTCTTTGAAATTTAAATGCAATGGAAAAGATTTAAAAACCTAGAAAATTGCTTCCAATTTGAGTTTCCCTTCTTAATTCCTCTCTTTTTCCTCTTTTCTCCCACCATTCTTGTTTTGCTGTATTTTCTAGAAAAACTACTTCCTTGGGGCCTATTTTCAGTTATAATTTTGTAGAGAAAACAAGAAAGATTATGAAAACCATTTGTGTGTGTTTTTGTTAATGATTTTCCTCTTTTAAATATTTCTCCCATATTCCGAATACCTAATCTTGAAATTAAAATTAATATTTCTTTTCATGCATAATATTTATCCACCAATACTAATAATAATAAAATCCTATTTTTATTGCATACGAAATATTTATGCTCAAAAAATAATACGGAAGTGTTTTTAATTTTTGTAATTTAAATATATATTTTAAATAAATATTAACGAAATATCACTTGCACATAAAATAATTTTCCTAAATAACAAGGTATTTTCATTTAATTGCAATTAAATTAATTATTCTAAATAACAAGCATTATCAATTAATTGAAAAATTAATTCTCTAATTAAAATATAATTAATTAATTGTGTTTCATTTCACTTTTATTTCACCACCAATTAATTTTAATCAAACATTGTAAAATACGAACCATAAAAATAGGGGTCATGACATCCTTCCCCCCTTAAAGAATCATCGTCTCGATGATCAAATTAACTAAAGATAAAATGTCATACCTCTTTAATTTTGTTTTACCTTAATGTCAAAAGCAACCCACCTGACAAGATATCATTTACTTCAACCACCTATCTATTCATACCAACAAAAATTCATGTGGCTAGCATCCATACACTTGCACACCTCATTAGCACTTCATGGCTTCATCAATTCACTCTATTGACCTTATCTAATAAAAGCATACATCTAATTCATTTATTTCATACAATCTTCTATATCTTATTCAAATCTTTTTCATATTCCAAGATATTTACCGATAGAAAGAAATAGTTATGTTCATTTTGTCAACATGCCTACTCATATGAGATGTTAGAATAATTTCCCCTATGATGGTAAGCAAGCACCCCCTACTACTGGTTATCATCATTAGTGAATTAAAATACTAACAAAAAGAAAAATCTCAACAATTTGAAGATGTCAAACAATTACAACATAGTCTTCATTTTAATCAACAACATAAAAGATAAGAAGATCAACGAGTTAAAAAATATCAACATGATTAGAAACATCAAAGATAAGAAGATCATTTACTAACATAAAAGGTTCAAGTTGATTACCATAGCAAACCGGAATATTAGATGTCAGGAAGATCATCAAGAGCTCAATACCGATTCAACCAGTTACTAAATCTCACCACAAAAGTAAATCTTAATCTATAATTGGAAGAAGTAAATTTCTATTAACAAGGTTATTCATAAATGTATGATATGCATAATCCTTTACATTTTTACAAATGCAACAAGAATACATCAAAGAGAAGTGCATTACATTAATTGACTAAACAAGCCATACAATGATCCATGCAATGATACATATCCAATTTCTGAATTACATAAAGAAAGTAAAACATTTAATCAATCTTCAGCTGCCATAATCCAATGGTCTTCCGCAAGCTGAAGGTCAAGAGCATGGTTAAGGTGATTTTCCCACCCAACCATGAAGCATAACACTTCCCCGGGATTCTTCCTAACTCGAAGAACACCCAGCCCTCCATGACGCGCCTCGAAACCAATAATAATAGGGAAGGAGGAAAACTCTCGATGCATGCCTGATGCCTTATATGCACTCTTATACTAGAATGAACATATTTCTTGCATTCAGGATGTGATAGAGAAACATATAAAAGTTCTAGGCATTCATTATCCATCTATTTCAATGGTACAAATTGCTTTGGCCAAAGCATATATACAAAATTTGGTTGATCTTGGAAAAGAAGATCACCTTCTCTGTTAACCCACATTCGACATCTTGTCCTGGAAGATAAGCTTAAAATTTATCACACACAACACATTCAATAAGAAAAATCAAATTGCATAGAATAAAGACCAGCTGATATAATAGTGCATAACATGCTCAAGTGCACATAGAATGAATAATTAACAAACATGAATACATAAACCCCTGGTGCCTAACTCACACAAGGTATGAATACATAATTTACCTGTAGTGCCTCACTCACACAAATATGGAATATGCCTTGCATACAATGAGCATTACTCATTCAAGTTTTCAATAAATATAGTAAGTGCATCACTCACACAAAAGGTGAAATATGCATAAATCACAGTAGTATAGTTATAGTGATCATTACTCGATCCAATAAACACAATGAGTGTCAAAAATATCTCACACACAAATCAAGAAAAGTAATTATTACTCAAGTACTTTATCTGTACAAAGGAAACAATAACTTACTCTAGTGGATCACTCGCACAAGAACAACAATAACATGAAATATGTATAACTCACATTAGTATAGTGAACATTTCTCGTTCAAGTGTAAATAGTGAATAATTAAAGAAACAATTTTCTATGATATGTATATAATAATTCATATAGATGTGCCATTCACACGGAGCATGAGAAGTGCATTATTGTACAAGTACTTTCAGTAAGAACAATCAAGCATATAAGATTCATCACCTCAATCACTTCTATCTTGTCTAATAGACAGATCAAGATATTTATCCAATCAACTTCTATCATGCATTACCAATGAAGATTCTTAAGACATAAGAACCTTGCGATTTCACATGATCTCTTGGATTCAACTAGATCCCAAATCCTGTAAGAATAATACATTGCTCAACAATCAACTTTCCCAACACATAGTACTGTCATAAACATTCTCACCTTAAGCATCCCTTTTAGGTTTCTTACCTTCAAGAAGGTTCAACCAATATTTATCTATTATTATCCACTTTATTTACTTCACAAGTGATTATCCTTCTTCCTCTCATCAAAAATTTCTTCTTTTCTTCTTCCCTTGTATCTTATCAACTCATTCATCCTTTACATTATCAAAGAGATCTCTCTTCATAATATATTTCTCTTAATATTTTGCTTTTATTGCCACATCGTCATTCATGGGTTGTCACCATATACTATCCATCTTGGCTCACTTCAAATAACATTATATATTATCCATCTCGTCTCATTTCAAGTAATCATCATCATTCTTAAGAGAAATTCATATGAAAATGTGACCAAGGTGAAGGGCCTCACACCTCTAGAGTTCCTTGAATGATCAATTACATTCAAACCTTCTGAGAATCACCCATAACTAGGGTTCTCTGTTCAATACAATAGGTTCATATTCTATAATGCAACCTAATAATAGAAGAATCGAGGCCCAAGTGTTGAACCTGAGTGCTCTGATACCAAACTGTAACATTCAGAAATATCACTTACCAATTATAACCCTTAATTTCCAAAATAATTTAATAGAATAAAATAATTATAAAAAAGGTGCGAAAAAGAGGAATAATTAAATTACTTTCAATTCAAATGGAGTAACATACATCAATGAATCAAAGTATATCAAAACAAGGCTGCACCTTTATTAGTTTTAGCCTTGTAGGCTTACGCATGAATTATCATCTCAACAATACATTTAAATTCAAATGCTGTAATGCAAAATTTAAGGAAATAGCAAGATCATAAATGCATCCAAAAAGAAACCATAACACAAAGATTTTTATGAGTGGAAAACCCTCTTAGGGATGAAAAACCACTCGTAAAAGTGCCTCACTAGCTTGATGAAATGCATCACTGGTAGAGCCTTACTAGCTACAAAATCTCACTTGTTACAAGATGCCTTACTAGCAATGATACAAGATGCCTCTCTGGAAATGATCATACTGTCTCCCTGACATGACCATTTACAACTTCAATACACATTTCTGATTAATAAAGCAAACAACTATAGAGGATCACACAGTTCCTCTACATAACAGTTATCTTCTAAACACTTCCACATTTCATCTCCTAATATTCATAAGAACTATAATCTTAACATAGAAATAGCCCACTGTCCTGGATCTAGTTACAAGATAAAGAAATTTGAACACAAATATATACTAATGAAATGAGTTCTAGAAAATCATATATTACTACTAATAATAATTATTGTCATTCATTTGAGATAGAAGATTAACTTCCAAGGTTCTCTTCACTTACAATTACAATATTGTCCATAGTTGAACTAAGAATCTATCACATTGAAAATAATAATATTTTTTCATATAATTAGTTAACATCATATATCTTTCATGCTTTCCTAATCCTCTATACTTAACAACTTCATATGGGAACCACAAAATGGTATCATACCTTTACTAAACACTATCTAGTGGGGTAGAATTATCAAAAATAGGGTGATGTTATATATCAAATTCAATATTCAATCATTCATACCTTGGGCTTATTCCATAGTGCAATCGTATGCTACCATAGACTTGAATAAATTTTTATGTATATCAAGTGTTCTAGATTTTTAGACTTAAATAACATATTCTATATCCTACTCAAGGACGACATATCCCATAGCAAGAATGTATGATCCTGAAACAATAGACTCCATAAATTCTACATAGCAATAAGGAGTTAAATAATCATAATCCCATCATTTTGAATTTAAAATGGAAAGCATAGCTTATGGCTCTATACTACAAAGTGTTTTTGGCCATAATTCATCTACATAGAAGTATATAGATAATTTTCCACTTAAAAACTACCCAAAAGGACTCATTAATAGAAGAATGTGACTTAATATTAATGTTGTAGTGTTTTAAGTGCAAATTGTCCAACAAATAAGTAATTGAAACAATACCATTTATTGAGGGAATAACTCCAAAAATTATTTATCATATATACTAGTTTGATGCATAGCTACATTTCAATAATAGGAAAAAGTAGAACTTTACCAGTTGTTATGGATGTGACAACACTAGTCTTGCATGTAAAATATGGAATCAAGGACAAGTCACATGTATTGTTGACAAAATATTAAATAACTAGATTTGCATGTACCAATTCCAATGGAATCGACCAGTCTTAACATTCTTGTAACAAGCAAGGTAACCACTACATAAAGATGGATATCACTTTTTTCTATATGGTTTATAAGATTGATTTCATATGAAGATACTGTTACCCTAATTGTGACCAATCAATCATTGCATTATGCGAAAATGCAAGGCACCTGAAGTAATTGAAAAAATACCTTCAAGGAATTTAATGCATGCACAAGGGCACATAAGTCGTTGGACATGTAAACTATATTACAAAATGTTTGAAAATAATTTCTTGATTGGACAACCTAAATGCCTAGCCTTACATGGAAATAATTTTGAGGGAAAGCTCTTAGTAGAGAAAAGTATAGTTTCGTATCTCTGTTACAAGAGTAAACTATAAACAATTATAAGAATTTATATACAACCACCCTCGATTTCCTTTTTCAATTATACAACAAGAATGAAAGCTTCTGTAAACAAGGGGAAGATATCCCGTGCAGTAGCAAAGATAGAGGAATTCTAGCCAAATATTAAATGCAAGATGTAGAAGCAAGCACTAGGTGAGTAAACAATTTAGTCAAAATTCTTGAAATAAATGAGGTACCATGGAAAGCCGATAGTGAAGGATTTGACATAGACTGTTTGATAAAATCCCTCAAGGAACAGGTAGTCTTAGGGAATATATTGATTGCAAGATATACACTAAAGGATTTTGAAAACTCTCGAGCAAAAGTAATAGGTAGATGTAAGCTAAATTCCACAAAGATATAGGTGTACAACGTATTAACAAGCCATCTCATTTTTTAATTAAATTTAAAGGTTTTAGGTTAAACAATAGTCAGCTGCATGGGCCAACGACCTCCCATTGGGGAGGACGCTGCCTATGGAGGGCAATGCCCTCTCCACATGCCACGACCTGTGGAGGGAAATTCCCTCTCCACATGCCGCGGCCTATGGAGGGCAACGCCCTCTCCACATGCCATGACCTGTGGAGGCCGCTTCCTCCACAACACATTCCTTCCCTAATGGGGAAGGCGCGGCTGGGGAAGCCCCTCAATTCAGTCAAAGTTTTACATTTCTCAAAACAAAATAAATATGGCGATTTCAATGTATGATAGTTTGATTTCAATTAATATATATCTATATACGTATTATATATTTAAATATATATGTACACACTTTAGTGTATGTATATATATATATTTAGATATATGATATTATCATAATATGAATCAAGATTTTAATTTAAAGAATCAAATGAAAATCTCCATTCTGATCATAAAATATTCAATACAAGGGTTTACAGAGGTACATATACATACATACATACATACATACATATATATATATTAAAGGAGTGAACGTACAAGTTTGAACAACCAAGATATTGAACTTCATATAGAAAAATAGAAGTATTTAAACACTGAACTTCTAGATACAAAGATTATGATAATGGTTTTCAAAGAGAATTCAATCTTTTCACAATATAGTCAATCATTCTCACACTTTGAAATTTAAATGCAATGGAAAAGATCTAAAAACCTAGAAAATTGCTTCCAATTTGAGTTTCCCTTCTTGATTACTCTATTTTTCCTCTTTTCTCCCACCATTCTTGTTTTGCTGTATTTTCCAGAAAAAAACTACTTTCCCGGAGCCTATTTTCAGTTATCATTTTTTAGAGAAAACAAGAAAGATTATGAAAACAATTTGTTAGTGTTTTCGTTAATGATTTTCCTCTTTTAAAGATTTCTCCCATATTCTGAATACCTAATCTTGAAATTAAAAATTAATATTTCTTTTCATGCATAATGTTTATCCACCAATAGTAATAATAAAGAAATCCTATTTTTATTATATACAAAATATTTATCCTCAGAAAATAATACGAAAGTTTTTTTAATTTTTTCAATTTAAATATTTATTCTAAATAAATATTAATGAAATATCACTTACTTGCACATAAAATAATTTTCCTAAATAACAAGGTATTTTCATTTAATTGCAATTAAATTAATTATTCTAAATAACAAGCATTATCAATTAATTGAAAAAATGAATTCTCTAATTAAAATATAATTAATTCATTGTGTTTCATTGCACTTTTATTTCACCACCAATTAATTTAATCAAACATTGTAAAATATGAACCATAAAAATAGGGGTCGTGACACGATGGATGCATGTCATATGTTGTTGGGTAGACCTTGGCAATATGATAAGAAAGCTATACATGATGGGAGAAAGAATACCTATACCATAATGTCCAATGGAAAGAGAATCACCTTGAAACCTTTGGAAGATAAACCTGAAAGTGAAGTATGTGGAATAGCTAGAATTAATTTGGTGGATGGAAGGAAATTTTTGGATGGATTGAGACATGAAAACATCTTTTTTACTTTGGCTCCAAGGAAGTGCGAAGCCCTAGATGCATAGAGAATCAACACAAGAGAAGAAGAACCACCAGAGAAGGAAGTCACTAAACTATTGATAGAGTACCAAGATCTTGTATCAGAGAATGTGCCTGATGGATTACCATTGACCTGGAGTATTAGTCATCATTTAGATCTTATTCTAGGTGCTAGTTTTCTAAACAAAGCAACACACTAGATGACACCAACAAAAAATGAAAAGCTAAATAGACAGATATAGGAACTATTGAAGAGAGGGTTGATTAGAGAAACTATGAGCCCATGTGTGGTACCAACTGTACTTGCACCTAAGAAAGATGGAGAATGGAGGATGTGTATAGATTCAAGAGCTATCAATAAGATCATAGTGAAGTATATATTCCCATTTCCTATGATGGATGACATCATGGAAAGTCTGAGTGGAGCAAAGTATTTCACCAAGGTAGACCTAAATAGTGGATACCATCAGATCAGGATCAGAGAGGGAGATGAATGGAAGACTACTTTCAAGACAAATGAGGGACTATATGAATGGTTGGTCATGCCATTTGGACTAACTAATGCACCTAGTACATTTATGAGGCTAATGAATGAGGTCTTGAAGAAATTCTTGGGAAAGTTTGTCATTGTTTACCTAGATGATATTTTAATTTTCAGTAAGACTAAGGAGGAACATTTGGAGCACATTAGACAAGTATTTCAGAGGCTAATAGAAGAGAAGTTGTTGATAAACATCAAGAAGTGTAGTTTCATGAAGGAAGAATTAATATATTTGGGATTTGTGATATTTGCAGAAGGATTGAAGATGGACCCTGAGAAGGTTAGAGAAATAGTTGAATGACCTACACCTGTCAACATTAGAGAGATAAGATCATTTCATGGATTAGAAAGATTTTACCAGAAGTTCATCAGAAATTTTAGTAGTATTTTTACACCTATGACAGAGACCATGAGGGGTTACCGAAAGGAAATCAAGTGGACATCAAGAGCACATAAGAGTTTTGAGTTCTTGAAGCAAAAGGTGATAAAACAACCTATGTTAGCACTACCAGACTTTGATAAGGTATTCCAAGTAGATTGTGATGCTAGTAGAAGTGCAATAGGAGCTGTGTTAAGTCAAGAAGGGAGAACAACAACCTAATTCAATGAAAAATTGAATGATGCTAGGAGAAGATATTCAGTCTATGATCAATAATTCTATGCAATAATACAAGCCTTGAAGAGGTGGAGACATTACTTGTTACCTAAGGAATTTGTGTTGTATACAAATAATCAAGATTTAAAATATTTGAATAGTCAAGGAAAGTTGAACCAAATACATATGAGATGGGTAGAATTCTTGCAGAGTTACACATTTGTGTTGAAGCACTAGAGTGGAAAGTAAAACAAGGTTGCAGATGCATTGAGCAGGAGAAGGAGTTTGTTGACAGAGATGAGAATTGAAGTATTAGGTTTTGAAGAACTGAAGCATATAAGGATGACATTAATTTTGTTGAGGCATGGAAGGCTTGCAAGGAACCTGTAGAGACAAATAGAAGCAAATGGTTGGATTATATCATTCAGGAAGATATGTTATTCAAGAACAATTAGTTATGTATCCCTAGAAGTTCAATGAGGGAAAATTTGATCAAGGAAAAGCATTGCAGAGGATTAGCAAGACATTTTGGAAATGATAAGACCGTAGAATTGGTGAGTGAGAACTATATTTGGCCACAATTTTATAAGGATGTTAGGAAATATGTTCAGAGTTGCAGGATTCGTCAAGTTGCAAAAGGAAATAGTCAAAACACTGGAATGTATACACCATTGATAGTACCTGAGAGACCATGGGAAGACATTAGCATGGATTTTGTGTTGGGATTACCTAAGACACCAAGAGGATTTGACTCTGTATTTTTGGTTGTGGATAGATTTTATAAGATGG
The DNA here is from genome assembly GCA_007258455.2 of Sequoia sempervirens. NCBI lineage: Eukaryota > Viridiplantae > Streptophyta > Pinopsida > Cupressales > Cupressaceae > Sequoia > Sequoia sempervirens. Next base: position 264,545,803 of record VDFB02105785.1, read on the forward strand.
TGCATTTCATACCTTGTAAGAAAACTAGTGATGCAGTACATGTTGTAGACCTATTTTTCAAGGAGATTGTGAGATTACATGGACTACCAAAGAGTATAGTATCAACCAGAGACATTAAATTTGTTGGATATTTTTGGAAAACATTGTGGAAGAAGATGAAGACATATTTGAAGTATAGTTTAACATTTCACCCACAGAAAAATGGAAAAACAAAGGTGGTAAATAGGAGTTTGGGGAATTTGTTGAGGTGTTTGACTGAAGGTAAAGTAGGAAATTGGGACTTAATACTACCACAAGAAGAATTTTCATACAATAATTTAGTAAAATAGAGCACAGGGAATACACCATTTGAAATTATGATGGGACAACAATCCAGAGGAGTAGCAGAATTAAGAGATATCAACATGGAGAATAAAAGGAGTGCAGAGGTAGAAGAATTTGCAGGATTCATGGAAACAATGCATACTCAAGTTAAGGAGCATTTCGAGAAAATGAACAATACCTACAAGGAGAAAGCATATGAGAAGAGAAGACATAAGGAGTTTGTAGTAGGAGAGGAAGTAATGGTATATCTGAGAAAAGAGAGATTTCTAGTGGGGAGATATAATAAGTTGAAGATGAAGAAGTTTAGACCTTGTAAGATCATCAGGAAGTTTGATTTTGGAAACCCATATGAAGTGGAACTACTGGAGGAATTTGGCATATCACCTATATTCAACATTGCAAACCTATACCAGTATCATGAAGGAGAGTCACCATAGGACAAAGGAGTTGGTTTTCCAGACTAGATAGCACATCATCTAGAGGAAATTGAGGAAATTTTAGACAATAGAGTTAGACGTAGTACCAGAGGGAGGAAATATAAGGAATATCTAGTCAGATGGAAAGGAAGACCAAAGGAAGATTCATCATGGATTTCTCAGGCTAAGGTGGACTGCATTGGTTTTACTCTAGCCCCAAGAAAGTGAGAGGCTCACTTTCCTTCAACCTCAGGTGTCTGATGTAGGAGCATCCCAGGTTTCAAGAAATCTTACATCAACCAAAAATATTTGCATTCATGTTTTCTTGCATTTCAGTAGTTAACTGTCAGGACCTAGTCTCAGTATTTCATACCACATTGTACTGCATTGTGACATCAGAGCTCATGAAGTAGGATATATCATCTTCATTGCAACATATACATCATATCCAAAATTCATGTGTTTTGGAGATCCGAGTATGAAGATATAGCTAACATAATATCAGCTGTAATTGGACAGAGAGCATTCACCAACTAGTCTTGGCTTTTCAAGTGTGTGGACCTATCTCGTGACTTGAGGATCCCAAGAAACCATTTCATAAGGATGAAAATTCATCGAGGAACCTTTTTTCTGATCTACATCATGTTTTACCAAGGATCAAAGGAGAATCATATGTTTTGGCTGACCTTCACACGTTTCATCAACTTTAGGGTTTTTTTGGACCTCTTGAGGCTAACACAGACCTTTTTGCAGAGTTGGGAATTGATATATATATATGCATTGTGTAGTTGCATTAGGCACCAAGGATAGGGAGATAAAGAAGTAGGAGATAAGGGTTTGAACCCACATTGTATTTTTGGGCTCAACGCCATATCATTCTGTAATCGGTAAGCCAAAAGGCAGGGCATGTTGCCTATGAATAATTGATCATTATATATATATATATTCATGTGGGATTTTCATTCCATTTCATTGAATTTCTATCATGTTTACTCTTGTTGCAAGGTTGGACAGTCCTATTCCTAGACCCTCTATCCTTGACTACACCAGTATCATAGAAAGGTTCCTTGGAAGAAAGATTATGCATTCTGGAAGACAAGGATGGAAGGTTTTTGGTTTATCTTGGATATGATGTCTTGAAGTCTGTTAAGACTAGTTACACTGAACCTACAAATGGTCCAAGTATTGTTGATGATATTAAAGCCTATGAAAGCAATGGTAAAGCAAGGTACACTCTCTTAAATAGCCTTACAAATTCTAAATCGGTGAAAGTTGAGTTTGAAAATTGCTAAACAAATTTGGGAAAAGTTAGAAAGCATTTATGAAGAAGATGATAAGGTCAAAGAAGCTAAGATGCAGAATCTAAAGATCATGTTTGAGAACTTGTGGATGTCTAAAGAATAAAATGTCACAAGCATATGAAAAGGGTAGATGAAGTGCTTAGCTACATCAAAGGTCTTGGTGGTGAACTCAAAGAACCAAAAGTAGTAAATAAAATTCTTAGAAATCTTCCTAAATCTTATAGTCATAAAGTATCTGCTATCAAGGAATTTGCAAATTTGAATCAATATACCAGAGATCAGTTGTTTGGATCTTTAACTACTTTTGAAATGAGAGAATTTGGAACAAATAGTGCTGCAAAAGTTGAGACTGTTTTTAAGGATGTGAATAAGAGGAGATCAAGGAATCAAACTAGGAGGATCTTGATGATATAGAAGCTAAATTTGTAAGGAGAATGAAGAAGGGTACTGGTAAGTACAATGGTTAGCTACCTTTCAAATGTTTCAATTGTGGAAAGATAGGTCACTACGCTTCAAGATGTCCAAAAAGAGTTTTGAATAAAAAATAAGGAGAAAAAAGGTAAGATGGTTAAGAAAAGCTATTATGTTAGAGAATATGCAATAATTTTTGATGATGAATATGATTAAGGAGATGAAGATGATGAATGCTTGTTCATGTGGCTTTAAAAGATGAATATTTTTCTACTAACTTTGAGAGATGTGTGAAGGAAATCCTTTTAGAGACAAAGGTACTTTGGTATCTTGTTTTCATGATAGACAAGAGAAGAACTACTGGATCATTGATGGTGGATGCTCTAATCATACGACTGGTGACAAGAGTAAGCTTGTTAAACTTGAAAAATATTATGGAGGATGTGTTAGATTTGGTGATGATACATCTGTTAAGATATGTGGAAAAGGTTCTATAATTTTTTATGGAAATCATAATACTGATGATGTTTACTTTGTTAAGGGTTTAAGGCATAACATTTTGAGTGTTAGAAAAATGTGTAGCAAATGATACAATCTTATATTTCAGGATGATGGATGTGAGATAAGAAAAGGAACCAAAATTATGGTTACTACTGGAAGAAGGAAAAATGAATTTTTTTATCAGCTTATGGGTTCTAATGGTCATTGCTTTATGAATCAAATTAATGAAATTTGGTTATGGCATAGGAGGATGTGTCACATCCATTTTGATAACTTAGTAAGAATCAGTTCAGTTCAAGTTGTAAGAGTGTAGATACTGAAAAATGTCCTACTCTACGAGCATCGTTTTTCTTGGTCCTTGTCTCCGCATAATTAAATATTTTTTAATTATTTAATTAATTCACTTCTTAATATTTATTTCTACAATGATCAATTAAATAAAATTAATTGTGTCACTAATTCCCCCTTTTCTTTAATAAATAAATAAATTATTATTTATTTAATTACTTCTTTATCATCTTTTGTCTAAGGTTAAATAATTAAATTAATTATTTAACTATTCACTTATCCTCTAATTCCTCTATGGTTAAATAATTGTCAAAATTATTTAAATGTCTCCAAAACCTCTCTTTTATTAAATAATTAATTCAAATTAATTATTTAATCCTCTTTTCCCATTTCCTTCCATTTAATTAAAATGATTCTATAAATTATTTTAATTAAATGCCCACTTGCCTTTTCCTCAAATAAATAATTTTGAAAGATTATTTATGCCTCCACTTGTCCAAGATTTCTTTCTCATGAATTAATGATTTCCAATTTTTAATTTGATCATTATCTCTCCACTATCTAATTTTCAAATCTCAACTGTTGATCATCTTTGGGTTCTTTCTAATCTTGACTCTCCATTTTGTAAACTCCATCTCATGAATTCTCATCTGTCAATCTTGGAATCTCTTTAGAAGATCAATCTCGTTTGTCCATTCGAATGACTATCTATAAAAGAATCCTCCCTCCTCCATTTTTGCCTTAACATCAATATTTCTCCAACTTTCTTGCTTACTATTTGTAGGTATTTTCACAAGTTCTACGATAAATTTGAGGGCATATTTACAAAAGAAGAAACAGGAGAGACAAGAGAAGTGATTCAACTGTAATGGGGAGTGCTTTGTTTTATTTGTTTTCATTTTGATTTCTTTATTTTTTTGTTTTCTCTTCTTTTAGATTGGGTTATTAGCTTAGAGGTGTTGTGGTTGTCACTATTATCTAGGCTAGCTTGATTTTTCCCATCTTACATTGGTGAAGCTAACATGAATCTTACACTTTTGTAGAGAAATCCATTTGTTTTCTTGTTTGCTATTGTTGTTATGCAGGTTATAGCTAAGAATTCACACAAAATACCGTCATATTCTTTTGAGTACAGAAAAATGTGCACATATAATCTTAAAAAATGATTATCTGATTTTTGTAGGTCTCACTCTTAGCTTTCTAGAACTTCAAACGGTTTTAAATTTTGATATGTTTTGAGAAAGTTATGACCGTTTTAGTGCTCATAGCTTTTTAAAATTTAGTTGTTAAGACCCAAGTTGTATTTTGTTTATAACACTTTTTTTGTGCAAGATTTTTCCAAACTCTTTCTAGGTTTTGAAGGTCTATGAATTAGTTTTCCATATATTTTTACAGTTTAAAATTTTGTTTAGTTTTGAGAAAGTTATCACTATTTTAGTTTGCTATTATCATTCATGTTTTTTTTTTTGGTTTACTGATGTTTTGTTTTTAGCATGTGGCTTTTATCAAGGAGATCTAACTTGTGGTTTTGCAAGATTTTTTGGCTTGTTTTTGGATAAGAATTATTTTTTATGTTTTTCAACACACTTTTTGAAGAGCTAAAAATTGTATTTCATTCATTGGTTTTAAAATTTACAACAAATTGCATCTTCCACATTCATGGGGCTTAAAATGAACAAATATGCATGAATCACGCATTGGGCCTAAAATTTACAACTACAACTTGCATCAAAATCATAAGGGTAAAAATAACTTGCATATCTCATTCATAAGGGTTTAAAAAAGAACAAAAAAATGCATTCTTTCACTCATTGGAATTAAAATGAACTTGCATCAAATTCCATTGGTATAAAAAGAATCCAAGTGTCTTCAAATAATAAGCACAGGATAAAATCTACAAGTGTATTTTGTGTTTGGTGGTTTGCAATTTTTCATAGAGTGCGTATGCTCTCCACTTGCACCATTTGACGTTCTTGACAATCAAAAGCATTTCTTTGGAATTTGTACAATCACACCTCACATTTGGATTTTGGGCTTAAAATGAACCCTATGCAAGTGTGAGGAAAAGGTGTTGTTTATGCACTCCCCTTGTGCTTCATGCGATCTTGGGTGATAAAAAAAAACATATTTTTCTTGCTTTTTTTACTATTAGAGGGGCTTGCCTTGAAAGAGGGAATGACTCCAATCAATTTTTCACTCAGGCTGATATATAAAAGGATAAGACTAAACCATCAAGTCCTCACAACGGTCTTTGCCCTTGCCATATAGTGTCACTCGAAATAGGGTACCTACCGTAAAATGTATAAGAGCCCCTAGTAGAGTGATTAAATCCTAAAGTGGCTTTTTGGACCCTTGCGAGGAGCCGTGTCCCCTAGTATTCACTAAGAACCTTTGTTATAGTGGCTATACTCCCTTTCACTTGCTAGCGCAAGAACGGTCATTCTGAAGCCACCCCACGTCTTCACTAAGAATGTGTAGAGGTAGAAATTCCTCTTTTGGGAATTGAGACTTGGTGAGCTTGAGAAGTGAGTGTCCTGGAGGGGAGCCAGTGCCACCAAGTCTCTAGTTGTTCGCCTTGTTTAAGTGTTTGGAGAAATTTAAGTGGGAATCTAGTGGGTGGTATCTCTTGAGAAGCCATAGGTTGTGAAGTGTGTTTGCAAGTGTCTTTTACATATTTAAACATCTTACACATTTAGACCAAAAAAAAGAAAAAACAACTGCTTGTGACTGTATTATGTGTTTGCTAAACAAAATTTCATCAAAATCAGTCAAAAACCCATTTGAAAACCAGGTGATGCAAGTACAGAGGATTCACAACTCAACTCAAAGGGACCATATCTCACAATAATGGGTTTCAACCTATTCACCCATCCTACAAGGAAACTTTCCTTATCAAATTCTTGATTCTTAGCACCAAATCTGAGAATAAGGCCAAATAACCACTTGTGGATTCCATAAACACCTTAAACATCTTCAAATAACAAACATCAAACCAATTTCCAACTCAAATATTTCAAAATCAGAGTAATCACAAAATGGAATGATCAAATCAACAATTAGGCCCTTTTAGGCCACACAACAACCAACTACACTAAGCCAATCCATTATTCATTCTTGTTGTTTCAAACAAGTGTAAATGTTCCTGAAAAAAATGGTTAGTCCATTCCCCACATTGTCTTCAAGACATTTTAGCAAATACCAATTAAAAACCTCCAATTTCTATTCCCAAGGTTGACTGTGTTAACTCTGTCCAGACAGGACAGTCACTAAAAGAACTCCACAACTTGCAAATATAACAATTACCATCCTAAAATGGGGTCATCTAGTTCCAACCACCTTCCCCAAACAAAAATAACATAAGAAGATCTTAAAATCTTGAGCAACTCTCAAATAGACTTCATTATACACTAGTTTTTCATAGATTTTTCATAAAATTAAGGCCTAGGGCATCCAAAAATTCATATCTATCCTTCTTCATTGGGTATGAGAATTTGAACTTTAAAATAAGATATAAAACATACCTCCATACCATATTTCAAGTGATTCCAATGGTTAAATTAAGAGATATGCAATTTTCTTTGAATCTGTTTTCGCTAGCAAGGGTTTTGAACGATTTTCCCTAAAATCAACATAACTTTCTTAAAACACCATGGATTTGAATAAAAAAAAAAGGAAATTAAAGTAGACTCCAATATATATCATGCCAAATAACTTCCCCATGAAAATATATCTGTACAAGACCATACAACATCCTGCAAATGCACTTTACCAGTCAGAAATCAGAAAATACAGAGTTTATTCATGATTTTCTCTTTACAATGCCAACTCCACCCTTGCCTCGACCTATATGAGGCTTATTTATACATTTATCACTCATAAATACCCTCCAAAACCATCTACCTACCTTCCATATTCAATTTTATTCTTGAGTTCCCCAAATCTTGCAATTACATTATTGACAAATTTGTCAATTTTGACAATTTTACAGATTTTGCATTATTTACCCCCAAAAAATTCTAAATACCACAAAAATGTCCTAATACACTATCTAATGATCAAATATGACCTTATTTACCATATTCCATGGCTTGACTCACTAAACCCCTTAAAAACCCACTATTACATATTTTTCCCTTTCAAGCATGATTGACAACATATCACCATTGCTTTACAAGAGGGATCTCAAAATACATTCTAATGGTATTTTCAAGACCTTATTTAATCATTTAATAACCTCAAAATCCTAATTCAACCTAAATAAATTATGTACAAGTAGGCATCATGGAGTCTTGAAAACAAACTGGTGCTCCTGCACCATTCTCGCTAGGAAGAAAAAACTCAAGTCCCTTGAGTTAGCAAAATGTAAAGCACCTGCAAAAAGAAATGAATCTTCAGCACCTACAATCACAAAAAGTTGCATCTTCATCTTGACCCATGGCTTTTTTTCCCTTGAAATCATAAGCACAATAAGTGATTTGTGCCTTTCGATCATCTTATCATCCTGTGCATGCTCACACTCGTCCATACACTCTATGCCTTGATTTTCCTTCTGCTTTATCAACCAAAATGTCTCTACATATATTGTCTCAAGATAACCATAGAATTTTACATGGAGAAAACTGAAAATTCCATTAGTCTCATCATGAAACAATGAAGTAAATATCTCATTCTCATACCTTGGTGGCTCAATTTGTAACTGCAAATCTATTTCACTTTTGTCCTCTTCTTCATCAGGTGTAGGCACCAAATCTTCATCATATTCTTCATTTTCCATTGAATCTTCTTCATTTTTTGTCTTCATGTCTTCAAGGTCTTCATTCTCTACTTGTTTGAAATCTTCATTATCAACAATCTCTCCGATTTGTTTTCTTTCTTCTTCATTTGAAATAGTCTTCATCTTCTTCTCTTGTTTTCTCTCTTGTCTTCTCTTCATCCTAATCTTCTCAATAGGCCATGTGACCCCTATCTTGATCTTCAAGTGCCAACTTGTGACTCTTTTAAGCATCTGTTCTATCCTTTCCATGTTCCTTTGCATCATTTACTTCAACTCTTTGATTTCTTGATCAATCTCCTTTTGCCTCATCTCTTCCTCTTTTCTCTTCCTCTCTTTTTCCTTTTGCTTCTTCTTCTTTTTCTCCTTCTCTAGTGAACCCTCTATCTACAAAAACCTTCTCAGCAAATCCATATTAACACTCTGCCTCACCTAGGTCTTTCCACTCACCTAGTCTCTTGGAATTTCTTACCACAACAATCTGCAAAAAACCACACACACAAACCACAAACAACTTTCCTAGAGAATCTTCAGGCTCTGATACCAATCTGATGCAAGTACAGAGGATTCACAACTCAAATCAAAGGGAACATATCTCACAACAATGAGTTTCAACCCATTCATCCATCCTACAAGGAAAATTTCCTTATCAAATTCTTGATTCTTAGCACCAAATTTGAGAATAAGGCCAAATAACCACTTGTGGATTCCATAAACACCTTAAACATCTTCAAATAACAAAAATCAAACCAATTTCCAAGTCAAATATTTCAAATCAGAGTAATCACAAAATGGAATGATCAAATCAATAATTAGGCCCTTTTAGGCCACACAACAACCAACTACACTAAGACAAGCCATTATTCTTTCTTCTTGTCTCAAACAAGTGTAAATGTGCCTAAAAAACATGATTATTCCATTCCCCACATTGTCTTCAAGACATTGTAGCAAATATCAATTAAAAACCTCCAATTTCTATTCCCAAGGTTGACTGTGTTAACTTTGTCCAGACAGGACATTCACTAAAAGAACTCCACAAGTTGTAAATATATAAATTCACATCCTAAAATGGGGTCATCTAGTTCCAAACACCTTCCCCAAACAAAAATAACATAAGAAGAGCTTAAAATATCGAGCAACTCTCAAATAGACTTCATTATACACTGGTTTTTCACAGATTTTTCATATAATTCAGACCTAGGGCATCCAAAACTTCATAGCTATCCTTCTTCATTGGATCTGAAACTTTGAAATTTAAAAGAAGATATAAAAAAGACCTCCAAACCAGATTTCAAGTGATTCCAATGGTTAAATTAAGAGATATGCAATTTTCTTTGAATTTGTTTTCCCTAGCGAGGGTTTTGAATGATTTTCACTAAAATCAACATAAATTTCTTAAAACACCATGGATTTGATTTAAAAAAAAAGGAAATTAAATTAGACTCAAATATATATCATTCCACATGACTGCTCCATGAAAATATATCTGTACAAGACTGTACAACAACCTGCAAATGCACTTTTCCAGTCAGAAATAAGAAAATACAGAGTTTATTCATGATTTTCTCTTTACAATGCCAACTCCATCCTTGCCTTGACCTATGTGAGGCTTATTTATACATTTCTCACTCATAACTACCCTCCAAAACCATCTACCTACCTTCCATATTCAATTTAACTATTGAGTTCCCCAAATCTTGCAATTACATTATTGACAAATTTGTCAATTTTGACAATTTTACAGATTTTGCATTATTTACCCCCAAAACATTCTAAACACCACAAAAATGTCCTAATACACTATTTAATGACAAAATATGACCTTATTTACCATATTCCATGACTTGAATCACTAAAACCCTTAAAACCCCATTAATATTTTGCCCTTTCAAGCATGATTGACAACATATCACCATTGCTTTACAAGAGGGATCTCAAAATACATTCAAATGGTATTTTCAAGACCTTATTGAATAATTTAATAACCTCAACCCCCTAATTCAACCCAAATCAATTATGTACAAGTAGGCTTCATGAAGGCTTGAAAACAAATTGGTTCTCCTGCACCACCAGGTCAAAACATCAAAATTGCAAAATCATTTTGTGAACCAAAACTACTTGAAACAGAGCCACAACTTCCTGATTACCAAAATTTTAAAATTCATTGTCCAAAATTGAACTAATGCATCTTGAAAGAGATATTGTTATCTAAACCTTAGACTTGCAGAGTTTTACCAGTCCATTCCATCACTTCTATTTGGGATTACATTGCATTCTAGGTTGCTTTCCTCATCCTTTTTACTTGCATAAATTAATCCTAGACCTTAGGTTGCATACCCCTTTTAGATTTCAAACATGGGAAGATTATTAAGCTTTTGGACAGTTCATGGTTGCTTATCCAATTTTTCATTGACCTTCATCTTTTATTTTATCAACCTTTTTCATTTTCATCTTGGTCAAAACTTGATTCTCAAACTTGTGTCTTAGTTTAAACTCACCTTGTCAAAACTATCATCTTGATTATCACAAAGGTCAATGACATTTGGGTTTGTTATCTTGGACCTACATTAGCTTGGTTACCATCCTTTGTCTAAATTTTTTAGGATTCATATCCTTAGCATCATCCTAGTCTCATTTAGATTCATATCATACTCTTTGACCATAGCTTCATTATCATACTATCAATCCTTAGTCTTGGACTCACATTTCATTTTGCATCTTTATATCCCAAAAATACAAAAACATAGCCTAATTTCATATCATCTTGCATTCCCAGCTTGTATCAACATAGATTGGTTAGTATCCTTTATCTTAAATCTTGAGTTCCATATCCTTAGTATCATTTGACATCCTTTAGTCTCACTCTAGCTTCATTATCATACCATATCCTTTGGTCATTATCATCAGCTTCCCAACCTTTAGTTTTAGGTGCATTATCATTTTCATCCTCATTTCCTTATATGTCCAAAAATATACAAAAAACATAGCTTATTCTCATATCCCACTTTGCATTTATTATCCTTGCATATCATATCCCTTTGTCATAGGGTCATTATCATTCTACCATTCCTTAATCTTTAGTGCAGTCACAATAGGAGGGTCCTCAAGGAGAACAGTCTGGATGGTGCAGTGGGAGTAACACAACAAAAGCAACACCGAATATGGAGGAAAATATAGATGGAAATATATTCATTAACAATTATCTCAGTTACATTTAGCTAGCAACATCCGAGCTTACAGATTCGACTCACAGGCCTAATACAACATGTTTAGGAATACAATATTCCAATATGCTCCTATATGCGAGCTGAAATCTTACAAATCTAATCCAAACTTATCTATCTATTCTTCACTATTCAATACTCTATTCTAATGATTGATTACAAGATTTATACTATATCCACAATTTTGGAAATGTCCGCGTCGGCCAAAGATCGTCACATTCTACAAGGAAAGAAAATGTAACGTGCACATGAATAGGTTGGCCTCAAATTGAATTACTCCATCGATGGCTGCATAAGATGAAGTGTGGACCTATATTGAAGGCCGGGGACACTCCAAGGAACATTTAAAATCACATCGTTAAGATCCGCAAGTCACAAGAATGATCCACAGACGATTAGATTAGCCGTTAGGCTTGAAAACTATTCTGGTGCCAGTTCAAGAAACTGTCAAGAATTTTGAAAGTGATAACTTGCCAGAAAAAGATCCAATCATGCCCAAATCTTGGAACAAGGAAAATTAACATGTCCATGATGTACGTAGAGATCCACAGGGTCAGGTGAGTAAAGGTGATGAATCCACCAACATGAACTAAGAAAGAACAAAACAAGAACAAAACTAAAATTAAAATATTTTTGGTTGATGCAAGATTTCCAAGAACCAAGGATGCTCCTGCATCAGACATTCAGGGTTAATGAAAAGTGAGTCCCTCACTTAGCAGGGTTCAAAGGAAAACCAAGATGATCTACCTCAGCCTAAGAAATCCATGAAGAACTCTCAACTGTTCTACCTTTCCACTTCACAAGATATTCTTTATACTATCTTCCACGAGTCTTTCTCCCATCTCTAATATCCAAAATCTCCTCAATCTCATCCAGCTATTGTTTAGGAAACTGATTCTCCAATTCCACTGTACTCTCTTCACTGAATTCTGCTTCATAATACTAATGTAGGCCTACAATGTTGAGTATAGGTGATATACCCATACCTTCCAGTAACTCCACTTCATAAGCATTTCCTGAATCAAACTTCTTCAAGATCCTACAAGGTCCAAACTTCCTCATCTTTATCTTGTTGTATGTCCCAATTGGAAATCTTTCCTTCCTCAAATATACCATCACTTCATCTCCAACTTCAAACTCCTTATGTCTCCTCTTTTCATCTTCTTTCTCCTTATACTTCCGGTTCATGTCTTCCAATTTCTATTTCACTTGAGTATGTACTTGCTTCATATGTTCTAAAAATTCCTCTACTTTTGCACTCCTTTTAGCTTCCATACTAATTTCTCTTAACTCTGATATACCTCTAGGGTGTACTCTAGTAACAATCTCAAAATGTGTCTTTCCTGTACTCATGTTCACTAAATTATTGTATGCAAACTCCGCTTGTGCAAAGACTAAATCCTAACTTTCGATCTTCTCTCCAACCAAACATCTCAACAAATTTCCCAAGCTCATGTTCACTACTTCTGTTTTTCCACCAGTCTGTGGGTGAAACATAGAACTAAACTTCAAATTTTTCTTCAACTTCTTCCAAAGTGTCTTCCAAAAGTAACCAACAAAATTTAGGTAATCCGTGCAATCTGACCACTTCCTTGAAAAATATGTTTGCTACATGCACTGCATCTGTTGTCTTCCTACAAGGTATGAAATGTGCCATCTTAGAAAATATTTCTACTACCACAAATATAGAATCATTACCTCTTTGTGTCTTCGGCAATCCAAGTATAAAATCCATGCTAATATCCTCCCAAGGTCTTTCTGAAACTATCAAAGGCTTATACAATCCAAAATTCTGACTACTCCCTTTTGCAACTTGACAAACTCTACAACTCTACATAAATCTCCTAACATCCTTATGAATCTATGGCCAAAATTAATTCTCACTCACCAATGCTACTACCTTATCAATTCCAAAATGTCTTGCCAATCCCCCATTATGCTTTTCTTTCACCAAGTTTTCCCTCATTGAACTCTAGGGTATACACAACTGATTACCTCTAAACAACATATCCTCCTGAATGAAATAATCTAGCCACTGGCTTCTATCCTCCAAAACTGGTTCCTTACAAGCTTTCCAAGGTTCTGCAAAATCTGGTTCTTCCTCATACAAGTTCTTCAACTCATCAAAGCCTAATACCTCCATTCTCATCTTTGTCAGCAAATTCCTTCTCCTACTCAATGCATTAGCAACTCTATTTGAATTTCCACTCCTATGCCTCAAAACAAAAGTATAGCTCTGCAAGAATTCCACCCATCTCATGTGTCTCTGATTCAATTTACCTTGATTGTTCAAATATTGCAATGCTTGATGATCCGTATACAACACAAAATATTTAGGAAACAAATAATGTCTCCACTTCTTCAAGGCTTGAATTATAGCATAAAATTTCTGATCATACACTGAATAACTTCTAGCATCATTCAACTTCTCACTAAAATAAGCTACAGGTCTTCCTTCTTGAATCAACACTGCTCCAATTGCATTTCCACTTGCATCACAATCTACTTGAAATACCTTAGTGAAATTCAGTAAAGCCAACATAGGCTGCTCAGTCACCTTCTGCTTCAACAACTCAAAACTTTGATCTGCTCTAGATGTCCATCTAAAATCCTTTCTATCTCCTCTCATTGTTTCTGTCATAGGGCTACAAATAGAACTAGAATTCCTAATGAAATTTCTATTAGAAACTATCCAAGCCATGAAAAGATCTTACCTCTCCAATGCTTTCAGGTGTAGGTCACTCAACAATTGCTCTAACCTTCTCAGGATCCATCTTCAATCCTTCCATAGATATCACAAATCCTAGATATACCAGTTCCTCCTTCATGAAACTACATTTCTTAATGTTTATCAACAAATTCTCCTCTCTCAACCTCTACAAAACTTGTTTGATATGCAACAAATGTTCTTCTCTACTCTTACTGAAAATCAAGATGTCATCCAAGTAAACACTTACAAACTTACCCAAGAATTTCTTCAATGCCTCATTCATCAATATCATGAAAGTACTCAGTGAATTTTTCAATCCAAAAGGCATCACCAACCACTCATACAATCCTTCATTTGTCTTAAATGCTATTTTCCACTCATCCCCTTCCTCTGATTCTGATATGATGATATCCACTCTTCAAATCTATCTTTGTAAAGTATCTAGCTCCACTCAAACAATCCATAATTTCATCCGTCTAGGGTAAAGGAAATCTATACTTCACCGTGATATTATTTATAGCTCTTTAATCCGTACACATTCTCAATTCTCCATCCTTCTTAGGTGCCAATACAACAGGTACTACATAAGGGATTAAGCTTTCTCTAATCAAACCTTTCCTTAACAATTCCTGCAATTGTCTATTCAACTCTTCATTCTCTACAGGTGTCATCCAATGTGCTGCTTTATTAGGTAAACTAGCTCTAGGAATTAGATCCATGCAATGACTAATGCTCCTCATAGGTGGTAATCCATCTGGTACATTATCTAAAATGATCTCCTCATATTCTATCAACAACTCCTTTATCTCTTCCGTGTGTTCTTCCACATGCTTAAAATATTTATCCTTCTTAGGAACTAAGGCATAACACACATTCTCATGTCTCAATCCATCAAGGAATCTCCTTTCGTCAACCAAACAAACCCTAGCATTCATACAAACTTCAACTGTAGGAACATCTTCCAATGGAAAAAAAATCTGCTTCATCCCATTAGCAACAATAGTGTTTATATTCTTCTTCCCATCATGAATAGCCTTTCTATCATACTGCCAAGGCCTCCCCAACAAAACATGACATATATCCATAGGCATGATATTACACAAAACTTCATGGTAATTTCCTCTCTTCAATTTCACCAGACATTGTTCACTTACCAGAATCTTATGTTCATCTTGTATCCATGCTATCTAATAGTGCTTCAGGTGCTTTAATCTTTCCAAGTTCAACTTAGTCATCATCTCTTCAGAAACCAAGTTCTCAGAAATTCCACTGTCAACTATCACCTTGCAACATTTACTAGCTACCTTGCATCTTGTCTGGAACAAATTCTTCCTTTGCAACGGTTCCTGCTCCAACTCACTCTGACATAGTACTCTTCTATTCACCAACACTTCTCCTTCTTCTAGTTTTTTAGATGATCCAACATGATCTTCCTCAACAAAGGTTGTTTTTCTATTATTCTCTATCTTTTTTCTCATCTCTCCCTGATTACATTCAAATGCTCTGTGTCCTTCACCACATTTATAACAAGTTCCTCTAAATACCCTTTTCTCTTGTCCTTTATCATCTCTTCTATTTCCTTCATTCCAGTAACCACCATATCCCCCTCTTATGTATGAGTTTCCATCACTTTTCTGATATCTATTATGATTCATACTAACCTCCTTATCCTTATTCTGGTCTAGAAAAGGTCCTCTTCCTCCTCCAACAAAAGTTCTTCCTCTTTGAAATCTTCCACCTCTTCCTCTCTGTCTCTGCTCATGTCTCTTATTCAGCTTCTCTTATACTTTTAGGGCACACTGATATGCCTCTTCCACATTCTGCAACTTGATCAAACTAATCTCATCATGTATAGATGTCCTCAAGCCATTCACATATCTGGCTACTTGCTCCATCTCATCCTTTGAATGTCCAAATCTAATATTCAACTTATAGAATTCCTTAGTATACTCTGTCACACTTAAATCTTTCTGCTTCAAATTTTGCAATTTTTAGAACAAACTGATTTGATAGTCTGTAGGAATATACTTTGTCTTCAACTTATTCACCATTCGATCCCATGATTTTATCTTTTATTTTCCTGTTCTTTTCCTATCTGTTTGCAAGTGTTCCCACCAAAGGGATGCATGTCCTCTCAACTTTGTACAAGAAAATTTCACCTTCTTATCTTCAAAAGTACCTTCAAATTCAAAATAATTTTCCAGGATGTAGGGATATTGATAAGATAAAAAGTTAAGGTGTATGAGCTCTGCTAGGGTTTTATGTTTTATGCGGTCACCCTTGGCCCCTCTTGCATCATATTGCATAGGAAACCCCTCTTTTCTTGTGTGTACAACCACATTTACTACAATTTTTTTTTGTTTTAATATGCCTTCAACCAGATCTAACACAACAGTTCTTGTTGGTGTTAGTGGTTTGAAAACGATGCTCAATGACTCCTCTAAACAAATGTCCCCAAAAATTTGTTTTGAAAGTATTTCATGAGGTAAGTGTTCTGATTCACTAGTTGATGTGGTTTTTCCTTTACTAGATTTTGATACTGCTTTTCAATGGCTTGAGCAACACACCCTTGTTGGGTGTTTTGTTGGGAGAACCCCCCCTGAAAGTGTGCTTAAAGAATGGGTTAACAAGGATTGGGTCCCTCATGGGGTCTACCTTGATATGGTCCAAAATTTAACCAAGGGTTTCTGTTTGTTCCGCTTTGTGGAAGTCAATCATGTGCAGGCTATCTTAGCCCATGGGCCCTGGTATGTCCGGTCTTCTTTGTTAGTTTTCTAGGCATGGACCCATGAATTTGCTTTCTCAGATGACACCAAGTTGTAGGTCCTGGTCTGGATTAAATTTCCTGGTTTACCCTTGCCTTGTGTTCCTTTTTTGAATCATATAGCTTCCTCACTGGGGAGGGTTGTGTGGAAGTGGAACTTTCCAAAGATTTGAAAGACTCCATTGATATCCAAATTGGAGCTCTCTGACACACCCAGAAGGTCACATATTTTAATCTGTCCAACACGTGTTATAGGTGTCAGTCCGCAGATCACAAGATTAAGGACTACCCTTTGGTAGTGCCTCATACACCCTCTCCACCACGAGATGTTGAAAATCCTCGTTCGACGGATGCCTCTACTGCCAAACCTAATGCGAAATGGACTACAATTATGAACCATAAGAATAAGTCCACTAGTTCTAGGTCGGCCCCCGTGAACTCTGAACCAGTGAACTATATTTCAAATCATTCTTTGAAGGGGAAAGAAGCTCTTGTTGGAGCTGATTATGTTCCACAATAGCTTAGGCCAAAGGATACACCTTGGCTTGTTGCTGTCATGTTAACACAACTGAATGCTTCTTCTCCTATGACAAGAGCTCAAAGGTGGTCTCGCAACCCTTCTCCTCCTAGGGAAGAAGGGGAATATGTTCATGAAAAGTGGAGGATTTCCTCTCCTTCCATCTAGATTCGGTCAGTCCTTCCAAAATTTTTGTAGAATCATTTCTCTTCTTTGAATGAAGAGGAATCAGGTTTCAAAAATATGGAGGAGTTCCATTCATGAATTTCCTCTCATGGAATGTTCGAGGTTTGACAGAATTCTCCAGGAAGTATTATGTCAGGGATACCTTGTGTAAGTATTCTAATATTGAAGTGCTTTTTCTCCAAGAAGTTAAATTTTTTGGCTTTTTTCTTGTTGCGGCTTGTCGATCTATTTGGCTAGCTAGTAAAATGTTTTGTACTACTCATGATACTAGGCATGGCGGAGCTATCACCCTTTTGGCCCCACAGTGGAACTCTTGTGTGGTTGATCACGGGTCTGATCCCACTCATCGGCTCGTCTAGATCCTTCTCAACATTGAGAATCATTCCTTTGGGATTATTAATGTCTATGCTTCTAATGATGCTGTGGAACGCTCTTTGCTCTAGCATTAGATTGCCGATTCATTGTCAGTTGCTAGCTGGTTATTGTGTGGGGATTTCAATATGGTTGAGATGGCGTCTGACAAAGATGGCACTTTTCCATTTAGATGGACAGTTGGTGAAAGGGAGGCATAGTTTTACATGCGCAATAAATTGGGGATTTTTGATCCCAACATTGGCCATCGCCATTCTCATTCTCTCTAGCACACCTGGTGTAATTACAGAGCCAGTTCTGGCAAAATATTTAAGTGCCTTGAACGTGCCATGATCTCAGTGCAATATTTTTTCTCTTTTTCCATCTCTTCTCTTCCAGTTAAGCTATTAGTGGATGTGACCTTGTCTGACCACTTCCCCATTTATTTTCGCATTGAATGGGAGACTCGACAGCCTCGCACATGTAAAAATCAATTTTTTCTAAACACATATTTACTCTGCCATAAGCCTACCCTAGCCCACATTTGTAGAGTCTAGAATTTGGAGTGCATGCCAGCTCATCATACAGGCTGGATTAATCGGTGGAATGATGCTATCATTCACACGGCTAGATTTCTGCGCATTTATGGGCAACAATTGGCTATCTTTCACTAGCGATCTTATGAGGTTACCACCACTGACCTCTGCTTAGCTTTTGAGGCTTTGGTGACTAACCTTTTTTCTCCATCATTGCAAGTCAAGGTGGCAGAATTAAGGCACATGAAACAAGTTGTAGATAGCTATGCTGCTAAAGGTGTGCAAATAAAAGCCCAGTTACATTGGCTAAAAGTTGGTGATCGTGTCGCCAAAGAGTTTTTTTTGGCTCTTCGTGCCAGGAACTCATCCTCAGGCATTAAAAAAGTTAAAGATGGCATTTAGGTGCTTTCTGAGCTTCCTGACATTCTCTAGGCCTTTGTGCATCATTATGAGCAAGTCTTCATTGTAGTGGAATCCACGCCTGTGCGACAATAAGCCCTTCAAGATTGTCTTGCTATTGTGCCAAATAAGCTTTCTTCAGCTCATAAATTTTTTTGTGATCAACTGTTAATAGTTGATGATCTAAAAGAGGCTTTCCATTCCATGGTTGATGAAAAAGCCCCAGGAATTGATGGGTTCCCTTGCAAATTCTACAAGGCTCTGTGGGACTGTATTGGGCATGATCTGCATCATGTTTACTTAGAGACTTTTCATTCTAATTTTTTAGGTAACTTAATTAACAAAGGTAATATAAAATTCATACCTAAGATTGGTGATTTGGAAGACATATGCAACTGACTACCTATCACGCTTCTCAATGTCTCCTACAAGATTATCGCTAAGGCTTTGGCTCTAAAAATCTGCCATCTTTTACCTCAGATTGTGCACTCAGAGCAAACTGGGTTTATCAAATCCAAATTTATTCTAGATAATATTGTTGTTGTTTGGGAAGGCATGGAGTGCGCCATATGCTCAAACTAGAAAGCCATGTTCATTAAAATTGACTTTTCCAAGGCCTATGATCGCACTGAATGGCCGTTTATTCTTGTTATGCTGCAATCTTTTAGTTTTGGGCCCAACTTCATTCAATCGGTTCGAATGCTCTTTGTGGATGCCTCGACTTACATCACCATCAATGGCTGTCAATCCTTTGCCTTTGGACTCTTTCATTCCATTTGGAAAGGGTGCCCACTTGCCCCCTCTTTTTATGTGCTTGTAGCTGAGGGATTTGGCTACCTCCTGTCCAATGCTGTTTCCTAGCAGTGTCAAGGGAATTTCTTTTCCTAACTCTCAAACCCAGCTGGTTAATGGCCATTTTTCTGATGACTCATTCCTCACTCTTCTACCGAAAGAAGATTCCATTGCTGCAGCTCTTGAGTGCCTTAATACCTTCTGTCTTGCTTTTGGCTCTACCATTCAGTGGCATAAAACTTTGTGCTACCAAAAGTCTATCCTACCTTCTTCGCCTTGGTTGTAGCTATGTGGTTGGAAGTGGATTGGGCTAGGATAAATTTTTCAATTTCTGGGCATTCCCTTTTCCTTTCAGGCATCTTCGACTGAGCTTTGGAAAACTATGCTCTCCAAGGTTGAGCAGAAGCTTGCTTATTGGATTACCAAGCCCCTTTCTTTGGCAGGGAAATTTCAAGTGTGTTCCAAAATTCTGGCGGCCACCCATGTTTATTATTCTTCTTGCTAGGCCCCTTCTAAATCTGCCTATAGAAAACTTGAGAAATTGATTAGAGACTTTATTTGGGCCTCCTCTGAGTCTCATAGATGGTTTCACTGTGTGGCTTGGGAATTTTACTGCCTTCCCAGAGACTTGGGGGGTCTTGGGTTGTTGTCCACTCAATGACAAGGGACTGCTCTGTGTATTAAATGGATTATTCATACGCTTACTGGGGACGAGGCTTGTAAAATTTTTCAAGCATGGTATTCAATTCAGCTTCCCTATCCATAGACTTGTTTGGAAGGGGATTGGCTTTCAAACCCTTCTGGTCATGGAATAACTAGTCCAAAATTTTGGGACATTTGTGGCCAAAAGTATCTAGCGAGCCTGGGAGGCTGTCAAACACTTGCTTTGTTCGGATGAATCTAATTTTTGAGATGGGATCTCTCTTAACCAACATAATATTTGGGGTCACCTCTTTTTACTTGTAATGGTCATTCTTTGGCTAAGTCACCTTGGATTAAGGTGCTTAGGTTTCACAAAAAGGGTATCTAGACCCTGCAACATATATTTCATAGACCCACCATGCGTATTATGCCATGGGAAGTTTTTCATGCCCAGTACAGGCTTCATAACCAAGACCGTACTACTTATGATGGTCTGGAAAATGCTATTCCTACTGAAATACTTCATAAGGTTGGAATTTGTGGGACCAAACCTTGGTGGAAAGACTAGAAGTGGTAATTACAAGCCTCGGCTTGGTTACAGGTGGCTTTCACTACATTTTCCTATGATTCAAAGTTTGAATCAGAGGTGGATTTTTCAATCTCCTGCTCATGTCTAGCGTAAAAGATTTGCTGCCACTTGGTTTGCAAGTGTTGAGCCAAAAATTTCCCACTTTTCATGGTGTATTCTTTTCCAAGGCTTTCCTGTGGGTTCTCGACTTGTTCACTTGGGGGTCCAGGACCCTCGTTTCCCTTTTTGTGAGAAAGCTGAGAATTTTAAGCATCTTTTCTCATTTTGTCCTAGAGCCTAACAACTTTGGACTTGGATTCATGACATTTTTTGGCCCTTTAGGCTAGAGCATTTCTCTTGTCATTTGGTGCTGCTAGGAGATTCTCCCAGATTTCCTACAAAATTCACCCAGCTTTGGCACACTTTTAGAGTGGAAATTCTCTTCAATATTTGGAAAGATAGGAATGCTTTCATTTTTTCACATACTCAAATGGATATTCATGTATCTTTGTATGCTAAAGCTATCATTTTTTCTAATGTGCTTCTACAGGTTCAAGTGCAAGCTAACAAAATTGCATTTGAAGTTGCTCACCTTCAGGTTCACCTGGATCATTGGGGTAATGCCCCTTGTACTATTGCTTAGGTCCTTACTTCGCCCACCTCTTCCCACAGCCAATCACCCTCTAGGGGCCGACAATGGGGTGGCTTTGCATGTCCCCACTCCTAGCCTTTGCTTCAGCGGGTTCTTGCACTCCTCAATGAAACCGCTCTCCTCCTCCACGGGATAGCGAGGGGTGGCCTTCTGGCGGTGCTTCAAGGAGCGATGGTAGTGGTTTCGGGTGGCCCTCTGATGACCCTTTTGCTTCTGGCTTTGGTTGGCCAGCCACTGGTAAAATTTTTCCACGTCTGGCGCTTGTAATCTCGCCCCGATGTGAGGATGAAGATAAAGAGAAAAAAGATGTTGATGATGGTTGGGGTCCTCCTCCTGACGTCACTCTAGACCTCGCTGATGTATGGGGGAAAAATATGAGTGAGAGAGACCCTCCTAGCTCTGCTAGCATTGCTTTGGCTGCTTAATGGCCTTTTTATTTACTTTGTAATTTTGGACTTCCGGGCTTGGCCTATGTGATTTGTTGCTTTTTCTAGGCACTGCCCATTTGACTCTTGGGGTGTGCCTTTTTACCACCCATCCTTTTTTTGTGAATATGTATCTTTATCTTTAAATTAATATAGATAGCTTCCTATTCATAAAAAAAAAAACTTTTCTATCTCTGTGATCCAATCTAACAATACATCCAAATCCAACTTACCATTATAGTCCAGTGGATTGAAATGTGGCTTCATATTTGCTCTAGTTAGGGCTCTTATGAATCTTTCTTCTCCTTGATCTAGGCCAAGTTGTTCATCTCTTCCTCTTTCTTCCTACACTTCTACTTCATCACTCACATCATCAACTGGTTGACCTCTTCTTTGGGCCATTTCAACTGCATCTACTATGGTAGCAATTCCTCTTAGCATCTCCATTATAGCTTGATCTGCATTTCCACACACTCTATTTCCTCTAACATTTCTTCTTCCAACCATCTTTACAATAGTCTTCTACAGATGTAGGTCGGATCCAAAATTTTCCACCCCACAACAAATCTTTTACAGTACTCTACAAATTCTGTCAACCTCACACAGATTGAAGCTCACTCTGATACCAATCTAGCATAGTCATGGTAGGAGGGTCCTCAAGGAGAACATTTCAGACAGTGCAGTGAGAGTAACACAACAAAAGAAACACCAAATATGGAGGCAAATGTAGATGGAAATATATTCATTAACAATTATCTTAGTTACATTCGACTGGCAACATCCAGGCTTACAGTTTCAGCTCACATGCTTGATACAACATGTTCGAGAATACAATATTCCAATATGCTCCTATATGTAAGCTGCAATCTTACAGATCTAATCCAAACTTATCTATCTATTCTTCACTATTCACTACTCTATTCTAATAATCGATTACAAGCTTTATACTATATCCACAATTTTGGAAACATCCACGTCAGAAAAATATTGTCACATTCTCCAAGGAAAGAAAATGTAACATGCAGATGAATAGGTCGGCCTCAAATTGAATTACTCCATCAACGGGTGGATAAGATGAAGTGTGGACCTATATCAAAGGTCAAGGACACTCCAAGGAACATTTAAAACCACACCGTTAAGATCCACAAGTCACAGGAATGATCCACGAATGATCAGATTATCCATTAGGCTTGAAAACTATTTCGATGCCGGTTCAAGAAACTGCCAAGAATTCTAGAAGTGATAACTTTCTAGAAAAAGATCCAATCACACCCAAATCTTGGAACAAGGAAAATGAACATGTCCATGATGTATTTAGAGATCCATAGGGTTAGGTGAGTAAAGGTGATGAATCCACCAACATGAACTGAGAAAGAACAAAACAAGAACAAAACTGAAAGAAAAATATTTTTGGTTGATGCAAGATTGCCAAGAACTAAGGATGCTCCTCCATCAATCTTGGTCTTAGGTGCATCTTTATATCCCAAAAATGACAAAAATATAGTTTATTTTCATACCCATTTTGCATTGGCACCTTGCATTGTCATCCAAAGGTCACAAGTTTTGTATAGTCCTCACTAAGTTTTCCTTATCCATCCTAATCCAAATTCATGACCATGTCTTCACTTTACCTTGATCTTCTTCCTAGTCAAGCTAAATACCAATCCATCCTCAATCATCAATATCAATCACCCAAAGTCTCAAGTCAACCTTCCACCTACCCATCTTACCAACAATCCATAAGCTTTAGTCCTCCACACATCTATCCTCCTTATCAAGAACCAATTAACAAAATCCATACCATTAATCCCCATCAAACATCCATTAATCATCTTTATCCGAACCTTGAAAAGGGAAACCGACCTTCCACTAGTCCATTCCAATACTCCACATCTTATCCTAATCCATCATCCACTAATCTATTCCAGTCCTCTACATCTTATCCTAATCCATCATCCACTCCATCTCAAACTATAATACCATCCAATAAAAGTACATTAGTTAATGCTCTCCAAGGACAACTAGCAAAGGAACTTGTTCGACTCTTAAATGAAAACAAAGTTAGGAAATCTAATCACATTGCTAATCCTACACCATTTGGAACCATTTATTACCATCATGTCCTCCATCACTTACCAATACCAAAAAATATCTAGCTATTGAAACTCCATTATTGCCATGTCAAAATCGTGAGTCTATCAAAGAAAATCTCATCATTTTCCAAAATCACATTCCATTTCCTAAACCTTGGGATATATGTCCAAAGAAAAGACCAAAGCATGATGAAATGAACTCCATGATAAATCTAGATCAAGTTACCCAAAAATCATGTATAGATGCTCATGATATCCAAGATAGTCCAATCTCTAATCAAGATCCAATTCCCAATCATGTCATCCAAGATAAACCTATCTTTGATCAAAATACTACCATTGAACAAGAAATCCAAAATGATCCTCTCATTGAACTTTATACCATCCATTATCAAACATTTGAAGTTGATCCTATCCAAATCCAAATACCTCCATTTCCCAAAATGAGACACTTTCCTCCTTTGGACATATAGATAATCAAACAAATGACATGGATCAAGTCTGGTGCAGTCACGATAGGAGGGTCCTTAAAGAGAATAGTCCAGACCGTGCAACAAGAGTTACACAATAGAAGCCACACAGGATATGGAGGAAAATGCAGATTCAAACATTCACATTACTAGAAATTTTAGTTATAATCAGTCGACAAAATCCGGGTTCGCAGATTGGGCTCACAGGCTTGATACAACATGCTCCAAAATATAGTATTCCTATATGCTCCTTAATACGAGCTGAAAGATTACATATCAAATCCAATATTATTATACCTAATCTACTTAATCAACTTCTACTATCCTAATGGTTTTTTACAATGCTTTATATCATATCCTGAGAGCTAGAATCCTTCGCGTCAACCAAAGATCATTACAATGTTCGATGAAGGAAAATGTACTATGCGCATGAAATAGGTCAGCCTTAAATTTGAATTTCTCCTCGACAGGTGCATAGGATAAATTTTGGACCAAAATTAAGGTTGGGGACACTCCATGGAACAATTCAAAACACACCACAAGGATCCACACGTTACAGGAAGGATCCGCAAGAGACAAATCTAACTGTTAGGCTTGAAACTGCTTCGGTGCTCTATTCTAGAAACTGCCACTTAATCCAAAAGTGATAACTTGCCAGAAAAATATCCAATCACTCTGAAATCTTGGAATAAGGGAAATGAACATGTCCACAATGAAAAAATAGATTGACAAGGTCTGGTGAGCAAACATGATGAAACATTGAATTTTCCAACTTGAACTGAACAAGAACTAAAAAAGAACAAAACTGAAATAAAAATATTTTTGGTTGATTCAAGATTGCAAAGAACCAAGGATTTTCCTACATCATACATTTGGGGTTATTTGAAAAGTGAGTCCCCCACTGTGCAGGGGCTAAAGGAAAACCAATACGGTCTGCCTTAGACTGAGAAATCCTAGAAGAATCCTCTACTGGTCTACCTTTCCACTTCACAATATATTCTTTGTACTATCTTCCATGCATTTTCATCCCATCTCTGATATCCAAAATCTCTTCTATCTCATCTAATTGTTGTTTAGGAAACTGTTTCTCCAAATTTTCCTTACTATCTTCACTGAATTCTATTTCATGGTACTGATGTAGATCTACAATGTTGAATATAGGTGATACACCCATGGCATCTGGTAACTCTACTTCATATGCATTTCCTAAATCAAATTTCTTCAAAATGCTATAGGGTCCAAACTTCCTCATCTTGAGCTTATTGTATGTGCCAACTATAAATCTTTCCTTCCTCAAATACACTATCACTTCATCTCCAACTTCGAATTCCTTATGTCTCCTCTTTTCATTTGCTCACTCCTTATACGGTTCATATCTTCCAATTGTTTCTTTACTTGAGTATGCACTTTCTTCATATGTTTTGCAAATTCCTCTATTTCTGCACTCCTTTTATCTTCCTTGCTGATGTCTCGCAACTCTGATATACCTCTATGATGAACTCTAGTAACAATCTCAAAAGGTTTCTTTCTGGTACTCCTATTCACTAAATTATTGGAAGCAAACTCTGCTTGTTCAAAGTCTAAATTCCAACTTCCGGTCTTCTCCCTAACCAAACACCTCAAAAAATTCCCCAAACTACTATTTACTACCTCTGTCTGTCCATCAGTCTGTGGATGCAAAGTAGAATTGAACTTTAAATCTATCTTTAACTTCTTCCTAAGTGTCCTCCAAAAATAACCAACAAACTTTGTATCTCTTTTTGAAACAATACTCCTAGGTAATCCATGCAATCTGACCACTTCCTTGAAAACCAAGTCTACTACATGTACTACATCTATTTTCTTCTTACAAGGTATGAAATGTGCCATTTTAGAAAATCTATCCACTACCACAAATATAGAATCATTACTTCTCTGTGTCTTCGACAAGCCAAGTATGAAATCCATGCTGATATCCTCCCAAGGTCTCTTTGGAACTGTCAAAGGCTTATACAATCCAACATTATGACTAGTCCCTTTTGCAACTTGGAGAACTCTGCAACTCTACACAAATTTCCTAACATCCTTATGAATCTGTGGCAAAAAGTAATTCTCACTTACCAATGCTATTGTCTTATCAATTCCAAAGTGTCTTGCCAATCCTCCATTATGTTTTTCCTTCACCAAGCTATCCCTCATTGAACTCTTAGGTATACACAACTGATTCCCTCTGAACAACATATCCTCCTGAATGAAATAATCCAACCACTAACTCCTATCCTCCAATAATGGTTCTTTACAAGCTCTCCAAGGTTCAACAAAATCTAGGTCTTCCTCATACAAATTCTTCAATTCATCAAAAACTAATACCTCCACTCTCATCTCTATCGGTAAATTCCTTCTCCTACTCAAATCATCCACAAATCTATTTGAATTTCCACTCATGTGTTTCAAAACAAAAGTATAACTCTACAAGAATTCCACCCATCTCATGTGTCTCTGATTCAGCGTACCTTAACTGTTCAAATATTGCAAAGCCTGATGATCTGTATACAACACAAACTCCTTAGGAAACAAGTAATGTCTCCACTTCTTCAAGGCTTGAACTATGGCATAAAACTCCTGGTCATACACTGAATACCTTCTCCTCGCATCATTCAATTTCTCACTGAAATAAGCTACTGGTCTTCCTTCTTGACTTAATACTACTCCAATTGTATTTCCACTTGCATCACAGTCTACCTGAAATACCTTAGTAAAGTTCAGTAAAGCCAACATAGGCTGCTCAATCACCTTCTATTTTAACAACTCAAAATTGTGGTCTGCTCCAGATGTCCACCTAAAATCCTTCTTATCCCCTCTCATTGTTTGTGTCATAGGACTACAAATAGAACAAAAATTCCTAATGAGCTTCTAGTAGAAACTAGCCAATCCATGAAATGATCTTACCTCTCCAATGCTTTCTGATGTATGCCATTCAACAATTTCTCTTACCTTCTTAGGATCCATCTCTAATACATCCATAGATATCACAAATCCCAGATATACCAACTCTTCCTTCATGAAACTACACTTCTTAATGTTTATCAACATCCGCTCTTCTCTCAACCTCTGCAAAACTTGTCTTATATGCAACAAATTCTCTTCTCTATTCTTACTAAAAATCAATATGTCATCCAAATAGACAATCACAAACTTACCCAAGAATTTCTTCAATACCTCATTCATTAGCCTCATGAAAGTACTCGGTGCATTTGTTAGTCCAAAAGGCATCACCAACCACTCATACAATCCTTCATTTGTCTTGAATGCTATCTTCCAGTCATCCCCTTCTTTGATTCTGATATGATGATATCCACTCTTCAAATCTATCTTTGTAAAGTATTTAGCTCCACTCAAACAATCCATAATTTCATTCATCTGGGGCAAAGGAAACTTATACTTCACTATGATTTTGTTTATGGCTCTAGAGTCTGTACACATCCTCCATTCTCCATCCTTCTTAGGTGCTAGCATAATGGGTACTACACAAGGACTTAAGCTTTCTCTGATTAAACCCTTCCTCAACAACTCTTGCACTTATCTATTCAACTCTTCATTCTCTGTCGGTGTCATCCAGTGTGTTGTTTTATTAGGAAAACTAGCTCCAGAAATCAGATCCATGCAATGACTAATACTCCTCATAGGTGGCAATCCATCAGGTACATTATCTGAAATGATATCTTCATATTCTACCATCAACTCCTTTATCTCCTCTAGTTGTTCTTCCACATGCTTCAAGTCTTTAGCCTTCTTAGGAACCAAGGTATATCTATCATATTGCCAAGGCCTTCCCAACAAAACATGGCATACATCCATAGGCATGATATCACACAAAACTTCATCATGATAATTTCCTATCTTCAACTTTACCAAACATTGTTCACTTACCAGTATCTTATGCTCATATTGAATCTGTAGAATTTTTCAAATCCAACTTCAAAGTCCAAGAAAACCTGCATGCAAATGGATACCTGTCACAGGGAAGAGTATAGAGAAAAAAGCAAGTGAGGATTTGAAGCTCTGTAATATCAGAGATATATTATCAGAACAATCAAAAATTATTTACAAAGATCAATCCTTAAAAGGAGATGAAGAAAAACCTAAAAAGAACCCTAATAGGTAGACATTTAATAATTAATATAATTATTAAATGTCACAATATGCATCTAAAGTGAAATCTTAAGAGTAGAATAAAGGTGAATTAATTAATATAATTAAGTGAAAACCTTTACTCTAACAAAATCCATGCTATTTGATAGGGATTCAGGTGTTTCAATATTTCCAGCTTCAATTTGGTCACCATTTCTTCAGAAACTAGGTTCTTGAAGCTTCCACTGTCAACAATCACTCTACAACCTTTACCAACTACCTTGCATCTAGATCAGAACAAATTCTTTCTCTGCAACAGTTCTTGATCCATCTCACTTTGAAACAATACTCTTCTATTCACCAACACTTCTCCCTCTTCTAGTTTATTAGATGATCCGTCATGATCCTCCTCAGCAAGGTTGTTCTTCTACCATTCTCTGTCCTTTTGCTTATCTCTCTCTAATTACATTCAAATGCTCTATGTCCTTCTCCACCACACTTAAAACAAATTCCCCTGAATACTCTTTTCTCTTGTCTTCTATCATCTTTTCTATAACCCTCATTCTGGTAACCACCATAGCCTCCTCTTTGGTAAGAGTTTCCATCATCTCTACGGTACGAATTATCATTCTTATTGACTTCCTTATCTTACTCTGATATGCAAAAGATCCTCTTCATCCTCTGGTAAAAGTTCTTCCTCTCTGAAATCTTTCACCTCTTCCTCTCTATCTTTGCTCATGTCTTTTATTCATATTCTCTTCCTCTTTTAGGGCATATTGATATGCCTCCTCCACATGTAGCAACTTGATCAAACTATTCTCATCCTGTATAGATTCCCTCAAGCCATTCACATATCTGGCTACTTGCTCGATCTCATCCTTTGAATGTCCAAATCTGATATTCAACGTGTATAAATCCTCTATATACTTTGTCACACTTGACTCCTTCTGCTTCAAATTGTACAACTTCTAGAACAAATTGATCTAATAGTCTGTGGGCATAAACTTCATCTTTAACTTATTCATCATCCGATCCCATGATTTTATCTTCTCCTTTCCTGTTCTTTACCTATTTTTCTGCAAATGTTCCCACCAAAGGGATGCATGTCCTTTCAAAATTTTACAAGAAAATTTCACCTTCTTGTGTTCGGTGGTACCTTCAAAATGAAAATACTTCTCCATCTCCATTATCCGATCAAGTAATTCATCCGAATCCAACTTACTACTATAATCTGATGGATTGAAATGTGTTTTAGTATTTACTCTGGTTAGGGCTCTTATGAACCTCTCTTCTCCCTGATCCAAGCTAGGTTGATCTTCTCTTTCCCTTTCTCCCTATGCTTTTACCTCTTCATCACTCACATCATCAATTGGTCAAACTCTCCTCTAGGCTATTTCGACTGCATCTAATCTAGCTGCAATTCCTCTCAACAACTCCATTATAGCTGGGTCTGCATTTTTGTGTGCTCCATTTCCTCTATCATTTCTTCTTCCTACCATCTTTACACAAGTCATTTGCAGCTACAGGTCGGATCCTTAGTTCGTCACCCCACAAAAAATATTCAATAGGACTCCACAAACTCTAACAATCTCTCATGAAATGAATCTTTCTCTGATACCAATCTAGTGCAGTCACAGTAGGAGAGTCCTCAAAGAGAATAGTTCAGACTATGCAAGAAGAGTTACACAATAGAAGCCACACATGATATGGAGGAAAATACAAATTCAAACATTCACATTACCTAAAATTTCAATTACAATTAGTTGACAACATCCAGGTTCATAGATTGGGCTCATAGGCCTGATACATGCTCCAAAATACAATATTCCTATATGCTCCTTAATACCAGCTGAAATATTAGATATTGAATCCAATATTCTTCTACGTAATCTACTTAATCAACTTCTACTATCCTAATGATCTATTACAATGCTTTATATCATATCCAGAGAGCTAGAATCCTTCGTGTTAGCCAAAGATCATTACAATCTCCGATGAAGGAAAATGTAACATGTGCATGAAATAGGTTGGCCTTAAATTAGAACTTCTCCTTGACGGGTGCATAGGATGAAGTGTGGAAAAAAATTAAGGTCAGGGAAACTCCATGGAACAATTCAAAATGCATCACAAGGATTTGCAAGTTACGAGAAGGATCGACAAGAGACAAATCTAACTGTTAGGCTTGAAACTACTTCAGTGCTCTGTTCTAGAAACTGCCACTTAATTCAGAAGTGATAAATTTCTAGAAAAATATCCAATCACTCTAAAATATTGGAATAAGGGAAATGGACATGTCCATGATGAAAACGTAGATCCATAGGGTTCAGTGAGCAAAGATGATGAAATGCTGAATCTGCCAACTTGAACTAAACAAGAACAAAATTGAAATGAAAATATTTTTGGTTGATGTAGGATTGCAAAGAACCAAGGATGCTCCTGCATCAAAGTCAAAGAAGAACATAAACATGCTACCATAGATCAATTCAAATAAGAAGATGCAAAAGCTACCATGGATCATATGGACATCCCAAATGACGAAGAAGACACAACCATGAAAAATGATAAAGCCAAAACATCCTATCAACTAGGATCATCGAATTTTATCAAATCAGGCTTTCTCATAGAGGAGAGGATTCCAAGCAACAATTTCCACATACACAATGATGGGTTAACATCTTGCTTTCAATACAACAAATACCCCATCACAAATAGAATCTGTCAGAGTATGCAATATCAAGGAAAATCAATAGGCCTACATGAGCAAGGCATTCTAGAACCAGTAGAGTTTCATGCAAATCCTAGACATCAAGGTCTTGGCTATTCTTCAATCTAAAAATAAAATGATGTTAGTGATACCTCAATTATGTTAGGGGAAACCTTATCAAATACACACATCAAAATGGGGGCCATGAGTAGTCCTTGTCATAAGGTTGCTGCGAACACTCTTTCCATCCACACCATAAACCATCATTACAACATAATTAATCCCATCAAGTGGAAGTGACAAAAACAAAATTCTTACAAGTCTAAAGCACAAAATCAAATATCAAAGGCCATTGAATGCAAAAATCCAAGTGGGCAAATAAAGTTAAAATGGATCCCAAAGAAAAATGGATCTAGTAAAGAAAAGATTTCAATTCCAATATCTAATCAAAATGTGGAGCCATAGGAAAAGAGGCCTCCCTTATAGAACAAATGTAGACGTCCTTCAAAATGGTCATCACACCAGGCATATAAAAGTGTTGGTTCCAAACACTAACCCAATCAAGATTCCAAACTCCATTATCCACCATCCCAAGTTTGGAAAATAAAAATTGCTACATCCAAAACACCAAATAGTCCATCCACACCTACCATCATCCATCGTAATCCTACATCTCTCCTAAAGTCTAAAAATCCTACTTCACAAATTCGTCACATCTTGGCAGCAACTCTTTATCATAATGACTCACATGGAACTCTATCACGATGTGTGTATTTCGATAAGGAAAAGCCTAGTATCAAAAAGGATCGCAATGACATCGATCAGTTGTATGCAAGTGCTATGATCCATTACTCCATAAAGGTCACTATTGGCATATCATGACACTAGTATCTACATCAACACCATCAAAGGACTCAAAATAATTAGTGATCATATAGAACATCAAGTTGATATAAAAAATATTTTTTTTTTATCACCCTAATGAAAACCTAGCAAACAAGCATCTTGTGTGGCATCAAAAAATTAAAAAAAAAGAAAAAAAAGAAAAAAGAAAAAAAAAGAAAAAGAAAGAGAAAAAAAAGTAAAGAGAAAAATTTCGTCCAATAGTGAAAACCATTTATATGGCACTTTGGATAAGTACCATGATGAAAACCTGGAAAACAATCGTCATGTGTAAGAACAATGATCTATGTGGACCATTACACTTGGGGGTAAGTTTTCTCATCTCCCATGCCTTTCTCATGACATTTTCATCTATTTATCTAATCCATATTGTTTCCATCCATTCTCCCACCTACCTTGATCTTGATAAGAAATGGGGCACAAACATAAATCATGCTTTGGGAAGATTCTTGACATGTCTATCCTTTGGTCATACACTATCCATGAAATATCATGTCATTTCCTTCATAGAATTTATCCAAACCCATACCTCAGAGAAAATAAATTATTCCTATGAGACGTAATCCTCAGAGATCATATGATGATTCTTCCATCCAATAATCCTCATGTCTCCTATCCTTTGCCAAAATAAATCCATTATCCTTCCATACTTGTCACTGGGCTTGATCTTCCCATGTCATTGGTTTAAGGATTCTAATCCACTTATCCAAGTTCCCTCCATAATCCCATATAGTCTAAAGGTTAGTCATTCCAAATGCAACAAGCCTAATCCATACAATCTTGCTATGCAATCTAGAACATCATCCAAAAAATTGATTGGATTTATTCCCAGCCTTGCTATAGACCTTGATCCTTTAGTTGCATTATCATAAATGGGATATGTCTTTCCTAATCCTCATATTGTTGTAGGATGTGTCCTTCCCATATCAAACAATGTTGTCGTCATCATCATCACCTATCAATTGGCTTTTAGCTTGACTAGGGGAAATATCATATTTGTCCTTGGATCCTTGAGCATGCCCTCCTGGTTGATTGTAGGTATCTTTCACATGCATTTTTCATGATCCTTATAGTTATCATCCATAAAAAAGTCTCATTCATCCATAATAAAATGTCCTGAAGACCATCGACATTTAGCATCCTTCGCTTTCATCACCATCCTTTTCATCCGCTGATTCCCCTCATGCATAATAAATTGGTCCTATACCTGATTGGGGGAAATTCCTTGAGCTACGTCTTCATTGGAAATAACACATGGTATCAACCTTTTAAAACATCAAAATCCACAAAAATCATAAAAACATAAAAAATCCAAAAAAAATCATAAAAAACATAAAAAATCCAAAAAAAATCATAAAATCTCAAAATCCAAAAAATCATAAAATCATCAAAATCCCAAAAAAAATCATAAAACATCAAAATCCAAATTTTTTTATAAAACTTCAAAATCCAAAAAAATTGTAAAACTTCAAAAAATCCAAAAACATCAGAAAACATCAAAACATCCAAAAACAGAGTCAGAGTCAGAGTTTGAGTTTGAGTCAATTTGTGTTAGTAGGGTCTAACTACGTTCTATTTTCACATTTGCTATGTAGGTAAGGCTTATCTTCAATGGCCCCCAAGACATTAGGTAAGTCCTTTTAGGTTTGGTCCTTTTTCAAGTACATTAAGGTCAAGTCATGTCAAAGTACAAGGTCTCTGTGTGTATGATATAGGCAAGGCCATCAAACGATGAGCCCCCGAGGCCCTAGGTCAGTCCTTTAGGGTTTGTCGGGTTTGGTTTTTGTCCATAAGCAATCATCATTTGAACCAAATCATGAATCAATAGGCAAACATAACCAACAAATCAACCAATCTTTCATCTTCAACCAACCAATCATCTTATCGTCAATCAATTGATCAAGTCATTGTCCTTGTCTCGAAATGGGGCATTATGTCATTTGTCTCATTTGGTCTGATCTTTTATCTTTTATCAAGATGTTTCCTTCCCGATATTAGACTTTGTCTTTGGTTAATCTAGTCATTCACCTTAAGCATGATATGTCTTTCTTGCAATTAGGTGCTTTGTCAACACTTGTCAACTTTATCAGATGTGTTATTTTCCTCAAATAGGACATTCCTTTCCTGAAAATAGGTGTCGTCACATCGATCGGTCATACCAATCACACTTTATCAAATCAACCAATCTTGTCATCTTGGTCAATTATTCTCGCCTTAATCAAGATGTGTCCTTCCTAAAACTAGACGCAATTAATCAAGTCAACTGGTCAACCTTTGCCAACTTATCAATGAATCCTTATCAACCAATCCATCAAATTCAGTCATCTTGGTCAACCTAATCAATCATATCAAATAATCTTATCAATATTATTGGAAAATACAATCTCTCTGGTAAACACTTTGTTGGTCTGGATTTATCTTATCTTTTGATTGGTTCTTGGTCATGTTACTAGTTACCTCGAGGATTTACAAAAGGATTTAAAGGAACAATGATGGATCATGACCTCCTTTCTTTGCTTGTTGTCTGTGGTTTGTCTTGGAAAAAATACCAGGATAATTGGGTCCTTAGTATGAGCCGAGGCATTCCTTATCTTTTGGATTCATCTTTTGATTGCTTGTCTCTCACAAATGGTCACCTTGCACACCTTGGTCTATGTCATACCATGGTGTTTGTGCTCCATTTGCGACAATTTTTTTGCTCGATGATGATACATATAAAAAGCATGAAAGTCTGTCTTTTATCATTTCCTGTATGATGTCTCATCTTCTTTTTTTTCCTTCTCCACGATAAACATCCATCTTTTCCATGCTAACATCCATCTTCTCCATGCTAACATTTCTTCTATCCTCCATCCTCTAGTCTTATCATCCATATATATATATTATATTATAATATAATATTATATTATTATAGAATATTATATTATTATAGAATATTATATTATTATATTGTATTATTATATAATATTATATTATTATATATTATTATATTATTATATAATATTATATTATTATATAATATTATATTAGTATATAATATTATATTATTATATAATATTATATTAGTATATAATATTATATTATTATATAATATTATATTATTATAAAATAACATATTATTATAAAATAACATATTATTATAAAATAACATATTATTATAAAATAACATATTATTATTAAATAATATATTATTATAAAAATAATATAATATATTATTATATAATATTAAATTAACAAACATTATAATAATGTTTAAAAAAAAATTTATTATAATATTTTTTAATTTAATTTCCATATGTTGTATGATAAATATATTAAAAAACATTGTTATATATATTAAAAAATTATTATAATATATAAAATAAAAAATTTGGTCGGGCTAAGACCCGACGAAATTAAAAATTCTGACTTAAACTAAACAAATATCTATTTAGAAATGGATATCCATTTTGAAATAGATATCCGTTTCTAACAGATATCTGTTTCAAGTTGGTATTAGGTTCGACACTAGTACTTTCCACCCAAGCCTGTAAAAAATAAAAATGGAAATTTCACATTTTTGGGCTAGTTAAAAATGTCTTTTTTCACATCGCCACTTTTTGGACCCCCCTGATCTTGCACAAACCCTTGATATTCATGTTTATGTGGATTTAGACTGGGTAGGTGATGTTAGCAAAAAATCCACTAGTGCTTATGTTTTTACTTTATTTGGTGGTGCAATTAGTTGGGTGAGTAAGCGACAGGCCATGGTTGCTTTGTACACTATTGAAGCAGAGTATATGGCAACTAATCATGCTTGTAAAGAATCCACTTGGCTTAAGAGACTGTGTTCAGATATTGGAATAAAAAAAGGTGCAGTGACAATTTATTGTGACAGTTAGAGTGCAATATGTCTAGCCAAGAACCTGAAATTTCATACCAGGACCAAGCACATCGATGTACAATATCATTTTTTTAGAGATATGGTTGAAGATGATAGGGTGAAGTTGGCTAAGGTAGAGACTTTGATGATTTTTTTTATTCTTTAACTAAGCCTATGAGCACAGAGAAGTTTAGATGGTGTTTAGAGACTATGGGCCTTTTGGCCCCTAGCAATTAAAGAGATGATGGTTACACCCTCACGTTGCTCTCGCAAGGTGTTCAACAAGTGGGAGATTTTTTGGAAAGATGTGTCTCAACCTTGCAATTATATACAATTTATTGTTGATAGGATGTATGTTGGTATGTGGTGACTGATCATGCAAATACTGTACACTTGTAGCAAGATGTGGGGTTCAAGGTATCGCCTTGAAAAAACATTTCGTTAACACGCCAAGGTTTTCCCGCTAACACGTCAAGGTTTTTTTCGTTAACATGTCAAATGAAAAATAACCTTGTAAAACCCTAATTCTAGAAGGTTTTGAAAAGCTTGTTATAAGTGGCTAGGATGTATGTCTAGATGAGGGTGTATTTTGAGAGTCTTATAGTAGTCATGTTGTATCTTGATCTCTAGTGGTGATAATCCTATGAGATGCTTTCTCTGCAAGTATATTGTAATCTTTTGATTTCTGAATAATATATTGAGCAACTTTTGGAGTGTTGCGTTTTTCTCCTGAAAGGGTTTTCCCACATAAATCTTTTTGTTGTGATATGCATGATATTTGTGTTTATTTTTGTTTTGTTTTTGTAACTATTAAAGATCTGTAAAGTTTTTCATTTTTCTCCTCTTAAGATTAGTGTAGGAAATTGTTTTGCTACCTTAACTTCCTTACACTTCTATCACATCATCATTAAAGGTGTTACCAAGAGTTCACACTATGGAGTACCACCTGATTCATCATCAACAAATACTTTTATGACTTAAAGGGAATCTATTTGTGACACAAAACCGAATGAAGCAATAGGAAAACCAACACCGTAGTGAAAGAAGTTTTGAAGTTGGAGATTGGTTTTTCTTGAGATTGCAACCTTATAAGAAAATTTCACTAAAGCAACAACCAAAGAATAACAATTTATCTCCAAAATATTATGGCCCAAATAAAATCATGCAAAATATAGGTCTAATGTTTCCTTCAAGTTGGAATTTCCATCAACAATAAAGATACACCTAGTTTTTCATGTTTCTTGTTTGAAGAAGGTAATTGGGAATAATATCCTTACTCAAACAATATTACCAGAGCTTGATGAAGAAGGAAGAATCATATTGGAACTAGAATGTATTCTTCATAAATACACAAGGAAGCTAAGGACTAGAACACTCAGTATCTCATCTAATGGAATAATTTACCAATTGAATATGCCACATAGGAGGATGAAGAGTTCATTCAAAATCATCCAAAATTTCCTAGTATTGAGGACAATGCTTATTTGAAGAGGGGGGCATGCTACACCCTTAATATTAGAGTACATCAGGTTATGAATAGTCGGCTTGTGGCTATCTTAACTCCTAATTAAGTCATATTATCATTGTTATATTGTTATTTAGTTGATTAGGCCAGCCTTGGGCTTATATAGGGTTATCTTAGTCGGCTTGGGTGATGTCTTAGGCATACATATGTATATATAGGAGGTTGTGAGTCTTATTTAATCATCATATTTTGAATTATGTTCTCATTGGAGATATTTGGAGGTTTCCCCCCTCAAATTGGCTTGTTATTTTTAGTTATTATCAAGTATTCTCAATATATTTTCTATCATATCCTTCTATTATGCAAGTTATTTCATTACAATGTACATATGTGTGTATGTATGTGAAACATAGAAAAATAGGTGGATCAATAATGATATCAAAAGGGGGGCTATGATGCACCTATCTTCCTTAGTTCATTAGAAAAAAAAGATATCCCCTAGAACAAGACTATCTTTCAACCCTTAGGTGAGTCAACCTTGGTGGAGATCTTGTTGTTTTCCTTATGACTTAGGACAGGGTAAATCAGATGGGACAACACTTTTGGGAGATGAAAGAAAAATACTAAATGAATGCAATGACACAATGTAACACATGAAACCTCTAAATTAAACCTTAATCTGACAAAATCCGACAAGAAATTGCAGATCCGAGAAGGGATTGATTTTATGCACTTGTGATAAAAAGTTTGTGCTGAGTGACCTCCTGGGACTCATTCGTCCAAGGGAAAATGGGTCTTTCTATAGGGGTTGAAAATTTTATTTCACAGTCCTCTAGTCCTATGTTTGCACTCTCAATTCCTCTAGGTTTTATAGTTGAAAATTTAGAAATAAATTCTGAAAGTGGGTTTCTGTGGCTTGACGACAACTTGACAAATTTTTCAATTTTTATCTTTTGATAGATATTCAATCCTTCTTCAACCTAAGATCCACAAAACACACAAGAGGGAAAAATTGTTTATTTTTTGGTGAATGAGGGTTTGACTTGGTCAAACCTTGTTTAGGTAATTAAACCTTGAATTGAAATAATGAAACATGAAAGGAATGATGAATGAACAAGTGTTATGTTAGAAAACTCAAAAAACCCTTGCTTTGAAACCCTTGTATGAATATGAATTAGTAGATCTCTCCAAGGCCTTGATATTGCATGAAGTGTCTTGATTGATGATGTGATCTTGATGCTTGAAATTTGACTTGAATTCTTGAAACCTACATCACAATGTTAGCTCCAAAAACATGCATGATGCTTGATAACTTTGAAATGATGCTTGAGATCTTGATTGATGCAACAAATGCTTGATAAATATACTTTTGAACACATTTGAAAATAATCTTAGCTCTTGTGAAGTCTCTCTTGAAAATATAGGATGCTTCTAGGATTTGGATTGATAAAAAGACCTTGCTTTTATAGATAATTTTCTAATTTCCCAAGAATTAAACATTACAAGCCGACATTTGAATTTGAATTTAGGATCATAAAAAGGCCACCAAAAAAATATTTAAAATTTGAAATAAGCAACTAAAGGGAACTGATTCACCCAAGGGTGAATGGGTCCTGACATAAATTTACATAACCTATTCATTTGAGATGTTAAAAATGATAATTGCATTAATTAAATCATAATTCCCCTTTCATAAATTGTAATTAATTAGGCTTATAGATGCAAAATAGGGCCAATTAGAGGCTTAATTAAGTCCAATTTATTAAGGAACCCAAACATAGTGTGAAAATGTAAAGGAGTACATTTTTCGACACTACATTTAGCCCCCACTTTAGTGAGAGGATGATCCCTACACTCAAACTCACACTAAAGTAGTCAAACAAGTGTCAAGAGAGGTCTAGTTGTACAACCTTGTAAAGATAAGACAACAAAGGTCAAAGAGGATGATCAAGCCCCCAAGATCTAAGATCTCATGGAAAATGAACAAATGAACAAAGAGACACATGCAATTGATGTTAAACATGCAATAGCAAGACAAGATACACAAGAATACAATGTCAAAATTAATGAGAAGAGAAAGAGAGGGGAAGGGTGGATCGAGCCTTAACTGTTTGTCAAAAAATGATGCTAGAGTAATCATGCATTAGCTATTAATTAATTAATTTTTAATTAATTATTAGTCTAATTTATTCTCATGCACTTAAGCTAAACTTAGGAGTGCTTTTATGCTTTTAGGGTTTTTCTCCTATATAGCACTCAACCCTCATTGTAATTATCTTTGGAGATTTCATATATTTTTTATAGTCTCTTGCTTATTTAGTGTTTTCTTGTTGAGGAATATAGCATATATTGTTTGCATATCTCTTGAGTGGAAGGTGTCTTTGTTTGTTGTTTGATCATGTGGCTCGTGTTTTCACAATTCTAATATGGTATCAGAGCATGGATTCATTGAACCCCTTTGCCATCTTTATGAAGATTTTTTCTTCAACAAGGGTTACAGGCTTCAAATTTGAATCTCCTTTTCCTTTTTTGCAAATTTTGGAGGTGGGTGTTTTTTGGTGCATTTTGCATAGAAATAACCTCACCGTTGGATTCAAATCTATCAAGAAAGTTAAATTTTCCTTATTTTTGGTCTAGTTTGGATTCTTGAGGTCAAATCTATGAGGGTTTGAAGAGGTTGGCTTTTTTTTTTTAGATCCAGAGGGTAGTTGCGATTTTGGTGCATTTTGGCACAAAAAGGACCTTGACGTTTGATTTAGGAGGTTGATTCCATGAATTTTGACTATAAATTTTCCTATATTTGGTGTCAGGAGCTCTGAGGAAATTTTTTTTTGCCCCAGGGGTCATATGGCCTTTGTATGACCCCTAGGGCATGAAAATCAATTTTTTTTTAAAAGCACATAAAATTAATTAATAATCAACATTTTTTTATTAAATTTCCTTTTAGATTTTTTTTTTTTAAATTGCTTTATTCAAAAAGTTCAAGGTTTTAAAATTGTTATGGGGGTGGATTTTTTTTGGGCTGCACTTACTTTAAGTACAAGGACCACAGGTCCATGTAAAAGGATGATAGACCTGCCCAACGTACAACAACAACGAGCCTTTACAAATCTAGTCGGTTTTTAATTTGCTAGCTTCTAGACACTAGGAACACTGAGAGAGGAGGGGGTGAATCAGTGTTACATAATATTTGAATCTCAAATCAGATCTTAAACCATCAACAACAATATTTAACCTTTAATAGTATCCACAACAAATAAACAAAAGGAAACATGCATGCACATTAATAAGACAATGTGAACACCATAACACCAAGATTTTTACGTGGAAACCTTGTTAGGGGAAAAACCACGATGGAGATTAATCCAAAAATTATACTCTATAAAAAGTATGATAAAAAGGGGAATGCACTTGCATTCAGGCACACTTCCTAGAGCTCACTGCTCAAAATACAAAAAGAGGACTCACTGTCCAAAAGAGTTTGGATTAAAACTATTCAAACTATGAACTGAGAAAATAACATCTTTGAATGCTTGGATTCAGTTCCAATGAAGCATATGAAATGGATTTTGGACCTTCTATCCAATTTTCACTTTTTCTCTGCTCTGCTCTGCTCTCCTACCAAAAAAACCTTCTATTGCACAAACAAAATTTGCTTGAAAGATCCTTTGATATTACCTCATGCAGCTGTTCTGTACTTTTTTGCACACACCTTCTCACTGCTTTATACATCACATGCAAAATGAATTACCGATCTCACTTATATATCCGCTAACAAGAATTTTATTTATGTATGTCGGCTTGCAACAAAATAATACTCTTCCACAAGTCGGCTCCAATCACCAATTAGAATTAATGCGTACCCACACAAGTTGGTTAGAATATAGTAGGGACCCAAACCAAAATTTTGAACATAAGAAATAGTTAAACACATACTCCTCATACATCCAGAATACGCCATACACAATAGGTCGACCACAATGAGAAAATAAGCAATAAATCATTCTACCGAATCTCCAAACTCATACATGGATCAATGCAATATCATAAAACTTATCAAACAGATAGAATACATGATTGAAAAGCTTCCTTAGGGATCCACACAACAAAATAATGATCCGGTGAAGTATCCAGATCAACTTACCAATTAGATACTCTATTCTTTATGCATTCTTCTGGTAGAGTATTGTCTTCTACTTTCATAGCCGGTAGGAACTGCTTCTAAACTGCGAACCACACTACTGACTCCAGTTGCCATCAATGCCAACACTATCGACTAAAAAAAATCTTCGGAAGCCATATGCCAACAATCTCCCCCTTTGGTATTGATGGCAACACCTAGTGAAAAATGACTAAGTGTTGAAACCAAAATTCAAAACTTCATAGCACAACAAAAAAACTGCACCACAACAAAACATTGCCCCCCCTTTAGATGTCAAGGAATTTTTCACTACATTATCTCCCCCTTTGAAATTAATGACAAAAACTTCCACTAGTTTTCTTTTCCCCTTAGATTATTTATCGCACTCTTCCTTACTGCATCCTTTCCAAAACAAAAATTACAACTACTACTAAATTCAGAAGATTATTTTATACTTATCTTTCATTTCAGGGATGAATTTCTTCCAAGAGTCCATTGCAATCCTAGTAGCAATTATCAGACTATTATTTTTTGATGTTCTATTGATGACTTGAACAAGGGATTCAAGAATAGTAATGGATTCTTCCAAATTTTCTCCTTTCTTTATAACTTCAACCATTTGCTCTAATTTTCTTTCAGTCAGGTCCTTCACTTTCCAAAAGGAGTCCAATAGAGTGTTTCTGATAGAGTGAAACTTTGCATGGTCAACTTGCAACTCATGAACCTTATTCTTAACTTCTCCATCCTTGTCTTGAACCATATTGTAGTCTTGTTCGATTATGATAAGATCATTCTCAATTTGTTCCAACTTGTCCTTGTATTTTCCAACCACATGAGACCACTTTAGACAATAATTGAAGATCTTATTCACTGAGTCAATGCATTGTCTTAGTACATTCATTTTCTTCTTCAGTTTGGTGAGAGATAGCCTAAACTGCATCTTCAGATGTGAGATTATTTCTTCCTCTTTTCTGTCCTGAGACATAGAGTCCATAGCCTCCTTGATACATTCAATAAATTCTTTTGGAAGTACATTATGCAAACTCTTTTAATTCAATGTTGTTATCAATTAAGTATCTTCCTAGAGTGTCCTCAATGAGGTCTTGTTCATATGATGGATCATTTATCCATATGTCAGTTATCTTTTGCATTCCATCTTCTTCTTGAACAATCTGCAATATCTTTGCTTTGAGTAAAGCACCTTCTTCATCACTTTCTTCTACAATTACCACAACCGGTTCAACTAGTTCTGGTTAATCTCTTGGTGTATATTCCACAGTCTTCATTGATTACATCCACAACTATCTAATTTTTACCATTTCCTTCAACTTTTGTTGACTTAGGTGCCAGAGGAGTGTCACTAGCCAATTCTCTTTCTCTGTTCAGCTTTTTCTCTGACTTACCGGAGGATGATCCAATTTCAATTGATTTCACCAGGAGAGGAATATTAGAATTTCCTAACAATTTTCCAAAGAAGTTCTCATAAACTTGTTCACCATTTTCAAATGAATTGAAATGCTAAATTTTTTTCTTGCAAACTGACATATTTTACTTCCATACCACATTGTCATTTTGAGGCAAGCAATTTAGGAAATACATCATAATGCATATAGCTAGGGTACCAAATCTGAAGGAATGATCTATATCTTTCATCAATTGCACATTCTCCAACAATTGATCCTTCATCAATCCACATAGGTGAAAGTCTTCATTTTCTATTATCATCTTGTGCACAATATAGATTGCGCCTACAAAGGTTGCACCTTCCCTATTTTTAAAGAATATCTTGTATGAAATTCCATATGCAATATACTTTGTTAATGGGTCTTTGATCATTGTAATTATCATCGCCCTTTGATCCCCTTTTACACCGGTTTAGGGCTTCAACCTCAACATTTCAAATCAATTTCTTTTTCAGGACATCACCAACATTGCACAGACCTGTTAGATATCTGATTACATCCTTAGAAATTTGATAGGGTTTGTCCAGAGTAAGGATATCACCATCCAATCTGTTCAAGATAAACCAGACTACCTCTGTGCTGATGAAATGAGGAAATTCATTCCAGATGTCTAGATTCTTTTGTTTCGCTCCTCCAAGCTTCTTCAATTCAACGGGTGACAACTAATTTCTTACATCCCTAGCCTTTTGACTACTATACTCATAAAAAATTACCGTTCCTTTAATTTGTTTCATTTTCCTTACTGAATAGGGTTCTACCGATCACAAAATAAGTATGAAATTGATAATCAAAAGAAATACCTAGAAAATTTGCTGCTAATTTGACTTTCACTCCTTTAAAATTTTTGCTAAAAAAGGGTTCTCCAACTATTGTTCTTTGGTGCATGGTGACAAATGATGGTTTAAAATTCCCTTTTATAACTTTGCGCACCTAACTTCCTTGTCGCATTAAATGCTTTGCCCTAGAAGTTCTGGTTACACTGTTTTCAAACAAGAGAGAAATCCATCTGCGGACCTTCAAGAAGTGATGAACAATGTATTTGAGGATGAATAACACAACTGTAGACAGATTCTTGCAATCCAGAACCAACTACACATGGGGGGACAAAAATATTTTCATGAAAACTCCCCCTAGGCCAATGGCCTAAAATCAATTGTCAGATGAACTACTAGAGGGAGCTTCAGGTATAGCCTTATTACATTCATCAGATCCATTCTTATTTACCCATGTTTTCTTCATCTGATCTCTTATCTCTTCCA
Organism: Sequoia sempervirens; assembly: GCA_007258455.2. Lineage (NCBI taxonomy): Eukaryota > Viridiplantae > Streptophyta > Pinopsida > Cupressales > Cupressaceae > Sequoia > Sequoia sempervirens. The sequence continues at coordinate 264,590,051 of VDFB02105785.1, forward strand.
TAGATGCTTTTCCTTTTCCTTTATCACCTTTCTGTGAATTTCTACCTTCATATTCTAGACCTCTTTTATCCATGTTTTTGTTTCTGTAGACTCTTGCAATGTGACCAAATTTGTTACAATTGTAGCATACTGGATTTTTCTATCTATAACATCAATTCCACTAATTTTCCTCCTGATTTGCACTGATTAGCAATATGTCCAAATCTTCCATAGATGTAACATTTAACATTCCTTTTACTGATAGACATGCTTCTATATTCTAATGACTTATGACCAAAATTTTTGCAGTTAAAACATTGACCAGAAAATGATGGATTGTCAGAACTTATCTTACTTCTACATTGAGAAGCCATATGTCCAAATTTATTACAAACAAAGCAATATCCATTAAATTTCTGAGCATTAGGTTTCCTTACTAGATATCTTCTGCCTTTGTTCTTCTTTTTAGGGTCCTTTTGTTAAGATCTGGAGCTCACATCCTTCACATAGCCAAGCCCTTGCTTATCATTTACATCATTTTTTCCTTTAGTTATTTCATCAAGCCTAGCAAAAATGATCCTGAACTTCTCCTTAAACTCATTTGCAGTGGCACACTCATCTCTGAGAATAACTACTTGTCTCTCAAGCTCTTGTTCATTGTTTTTGGATTGTTGTAGCTCAATCTCCAGCTGAAAGAATCCATTATTAATTCTACTACATTCCTTAGAATTCTCTTTCAAGGACTGGGCCAGATTCTCCTCATTCTTCTTTCTTTCTTCAATCTCTTTAGTTAACTTCATTGCCACATATTCCATTTCAAGCTTTAGAGCAGTATTGTCCTTAGCAAGCTTTTCGCATTATTTTTTTATTTATTTTATGGTTTGATTCAGATGAAAATCTTCCGAGCCTCTGCTTTATTTTTTCTTCAACTGACCACATAGTTCTTTCCTCTTTTCTCTTGACTTATTTATTTTATCCTTCAATGATTGAATGAATTTTTTGGCAGCGACAAAAATTTCTTTTAGTTTCATGGCCTCTACTTTAGACTAATTAGGATCATCAAGTGCCACCATAAGCTGTTGTTGAAGACCACCTACATACATTGTAATCCAAGATCCACCTCAAGTTGTTAAACTCAGAAGAGGAACCTACTCTGATACCAATTGTTGGACACTAGGAACACTAAGAGGGGGGATGAATCAATGTTCCACAATATTTGAATCTCAAATTAGATCTTAAACTGTCAACAACAATATTTAACCTTTAATAACATTCACAACAAATAAATAGAAGGAAACATGCATGCACATTAATAAGACAATGTGAACACCATAACACCAATATTTTTATGTGGAAACCCTGTTAGGGGAAAAAACATGGTGGAGATTAATCCACAAAGTATACTCTGTTAAAAGTATGATAAAAAGGGGAATGCACTTGCATTCAGGCACATTGACTAGAGCTCACTACTCAAAATACAAAAGAGGACTCACTGTCCAAAAGAGTTTGGATTAAAACTATTCAAAATATGAACTGAGAAAATAGCATCTCTAAATGCCTAAATTTAGTTCCAATGAAGGACATGAAATAGATTCTAGACCTTCTATCATATTCGAACTTCTGCTATGCTTTCCTACAAAAAAAACCTTCTGCTGCACAAACAAAATTCGCTTGACAGATCCTCTGATATTACCTCATGCAACTATTCTGCATTTTTTCACACACACATCTTCTCACTGCTTCATACATCACATGCAAAATTAATTACCGATCTCACTTATATATCTGCTAACAAGAATTTTATTTTTGTATGTTAGCTTGCAACAAAATAATACTCTTCCACAAGTCGGCTCCAATCACCAATTAGAATTAATGTGTACCCACACAAGTCAGCTAGACTATAGTAGGGACCCAAACCAAAATTCCCAACATAAGAAATAGTTAAACACATACTCCTCATACATTTGGAATATGCCATACACAACAGGTCGGCCACAATGAGAAAACAAGCAATAAATCATTCTACCGAATCTCCAAACTTGTACATGGATCAATGTAATATAATAAAAATTATCAAAAATATAGCATACATGATTGAAAAGCTTCCCTATGGATTCACACAACAAAATAATGATCTGATGAAGTATCTAGATCAACTGGATACTCTGTTCTTTATGCATTCTGTCGATAGAGTATTGTCTTGTAATTTCCTTGCCAGTAGGAACTGCTTCTCAACTACGGACCACACTGCTGACTCTAGTTGCCATCAATGACAACACTATCAACTAAAAACAATCTCCTGAAGCCATATGCCAACATTTCTTGGTGCCAAAACATTTTTTGGCTATCATTTTCAAAATTTTTGGCAAGATTCTAGTGCAACGATGTTTATATTTTTTTCGACAACTCGACTTTATTTTGGCGATGGATATTTTTTCTCATGGCCATATTTTTTATAGTGGAGATAGGGAATATTTCGCTAATATTCTTGCTAATTTCATCATGATGTCACAGCCATACACACACCTAGCCAAGGGCCCCAAGTCCCCTTCTTTGGCCTAAGGGAGTATTTTTTTCTTTTGACCATAGCTTGGGCATACAATGTTAGAATTTTGAAAACAAGATATTTTTAGAAGGTTGGTTCCACTAGCTTTCCAGTGGTGTGAGTCTCATCGCCTATATTTTCTCTTAGCGTATTCTATAGCCTGTTGAAGTTAGAGGTACTGATTTTAGTCCCGATCTCATAACTTTTGAGCAGTTTCTCCATTTTTTGTGATTATATCAACATTGGAACCATATTTCAAAGCTCTTCATAGCCATCCATGCACTTTTTCCATATTTCTCTCTAGGTACATTTTATTCATTTTTTTTTGTTTTCGCACTCTAGTGAATTACTTGGACATCTTAGCTCTTTGAAACTTTTTATTTGTGTGGGATGACTCATTTTGGATATTCTATATGTATTTCTAGTTTTTAGTCCTATTTGGGCATTGTAGACATATTTTTAATGCACATTCTCTTTTGTGGACACATTGAGATAAAGTGCCATTCTGGTGTATATTTTTTTGGGATTTTGCACATCCTGTTGTGCCTTTTATATTCGCACTACGATATAAAGTACCTTGGGGGGGTTGATGTTTTCCTTTGGTATTCCATCACACCTTTTTCAAGTGAGTGTCCCTTCCATGACAGTAGTGAATCCTAGTGATTCTTGCCTAATGCGTGTATTCCTTATTTTGCACACCCTTTTATATGCAATTTGATTCTCCTACATGCACTTCTTGGATTCACATAATTTTAGTACACGTGTCTTGGCTCTCCCTTTTTCAGCATTATGGGGAGGTTTCTAGTATTGGTGCTAATGCTTCTATTGATGGTGTTTTCTACAACTCAGACAGAACATAAAATCCTATCTCTCTTGAAAGGTAAATCTCTTTCAGCAAGCCTCAAGAGATAACCCAAAGGTATTTAATTTCAGGTCTTGAAAATGCATAAACAAGTTAGATAATATGTGAAAATGATGGTAATCACAAGAGGAATTATGTAGCAATGACTGGAAGTTTCAAAATCACCAAATATGACAATATAGTGATGCTTTGATTCCTAAAATTAACCCAGATTTAAAGAAGACAACAAAAGAGATAAAAGGTTCAAGAGGGATTGCAAGAAAAAAAGCTAATCTAAAGACCAACAATGCAAATGACTAACACTTGAATTGGACCAATCCTTTTGAAACTAAATCTTGCTAAACCCAAATGAAATCCTACAGTATCATAGAAATAGTGCAATCTTCTAAGGAATATAAATATTTTCAAATCATGAGTGTTCACACAAATCAATCTTAACAATAAAAAATGAATAAACCCTCACAACTGAACTTAGCATATGATATTCAGGCCCAAGCTAACTTTACACAACTTACAATCAACAAGTTACTAAAAGTATGGACCTTGGATCGCTCAAACACTTTAAATATTAAATCATAAAAACTATTGCATCACATTCAACTTCAAAATCTAACATGCAACTAATGAATTTTGAGCAATTTAAAGATATAAGATAACCAAAACCATGCAAAATAAAGAAAAACAAGAAATATCACGTCAAGACAATGTCTTTGCTTATATTACTTCACCAAATTTGCAATAATACTGTATTATCAATTGTTCTAGCACTTTTCTCTCAGAAAATTCTAACTCCTAGCTCAACTATTGCTATTACAGTAATGCTACACTCTTCTAACAATGTCTAACCCTAAAAAATGCAGCCAGAGCCTCCATTTATAGACAATATTCTCCTAGGGCAACCAAAAAAAAATAGACCCACAGAGCCCAATCATGCATGCATCCGAGTTTACTATATTTGGCCATTCGTGCATGACTGGGGCAAATTTTTTTGAATGAAGTCAAAACTATATTCCAAACCCGTCAGTGGGGCCCCTAGGTGACTTAAAACTCCCTAGATGTGTTCCATTTTTGGTTTGTAATTGAAATTCACCACCAATTACATGTTTGAAAAGAATCCTACATGGCAGCAACCTGGTTGACACCTCCTGCGTTGTCAACATCCAATTTTTCAATCAACTCTTTAATTGTTTCCAGAATTTTCTTTGCATTAGCTGGGTCTGGAACAAGGATAAACCTAATTCTTGCCTTATAACCTTTGAATTCCTCCAAATATTATGGTATCACCCTGTTCCACTCAATTTTCAACTCATGGTATTTGTCCAACCTGGAAATGTATATTGCTGCATCTTCTAGATGTTCTTTCACAATTGGAGCACTATCAGAAGGGGCGTAGACTTCATGCCACCATGCATGCAATGTAGTTACATTCATATTTTTCTATCCAAACTTCTTCCTTCTCATCACTATTTCCAGAAAATAAATACAACCATCATGTATTTCTTTTATCTTTCCTTGTATCTTTGCAATCTTCTTCAAAACCTTTGACATGAGTTCCTTTTTGTAATTCTAGGTTTTCATCCATCCCTTCACTTTTTCAAATGTATCTCGAGGAGAGATATCTAACGGTGCCAAATCATCCTTTGATATTTGCAGAACCTTCTTTAGGTCATAAAAAATTGACTCATCAAACTGCTTATAGTCCGTAGGAAACTGTGAAATATGCAGAAGGAAATCAGAAGCATCGGTATGAACTTTGAAAATTTGTTCAATTGCCTCATCTCCCCTCTTACTGACATCTTGGAGCCACTCTTGGGAGTTCTTCAACATCTCAATTTAAGAAACTATTTCCTTAGGAAACAATCCCTCTGGAATTGTACTTTCACCACTTACAACCTATAATGGCTTCATCAGATGTTGGACATAGCTGTAGATGTCATTCAACTGCTTCTTAAACTTCTCCTTCTCTGTAGTTTCACTATCCAACCTTCTCAAAATTGCTTGAGAAGATTCTTGGAATTCCTCCTTTTCCTACTCTCTGGTAGTTGACCCCAAGTTAATAGTCTGTATTTGGTAATTAGATGGCCAGACTTCATCCTTGAAATTATCGGTTGGAGGAACTACCACATGAACAACTCTATTGTTAAATTCATCACTCACAATATTTGACACTGTCTGTGCCGTTTTCCTCTGCTTGGGTTGTACCCACTATTCCAACAGCTTGTCCCAGCTCAGAGTTTCTTCCTACACAATTATAGGTTTCTTACTTGTTTGTTTCTCCAACCATTTTGGGACATTGGATTGTTCAACATTCTCTTTCATTAAGGAAACTTTTCGTTCACCTCTATCTTGCTGCGGACTGTCCACAATTTCTTTTACATCTTTCTCAATTGAAGACTGACTTTCTTTCTCATTACCTACATCCTTCACTGGAGACTTGGATTATTCCTCCTGAAGCACCCTAGGTTCCACATTCCTTCTGAGTGCATCAAAATATTATTGTCCTAGCTCCTGCAACATTTGCTTCCATTCCTCATCCTCCAAGTCATGCTATTCAGGACTGCTGGATATTTTACCTTCCTTGTGAATAACCTCCTCGGATGTTTGAACATTTTGAGGAGAGTTGTTTCCCATATTGATTTCTTGCTCTTGATCACCAATGATAAGTACTTATTCACCTTGTATTCCCTCTTCTACTTCCTTTGTGGGAGATTCCTTTTGCTTAGGAGGGCTCTTTCTTACATATACTTGGGGATTTTCCCCGGAAGTGTCCATCTCCATAACCTTTCCTGAAGAGTGGGTGTTGGTGTCGGCAATCCCTTTCTTGGATTTTTCCACCTTTTCTCTTTCTGTGATAAGTCTTCTCTTCTTCACAGGTTGAGGTGTCTCACCCTCTATAGTTGTAGTGTTATCCCAAGGAGATTTTGTGGCCATGGGAGCTGGTTTATCACCTTGTTTTACCTGTGTATGGCTTTTATTTCTCCTCTTTATTGTCACTAGCTTGTTACCTTCTTTCTCCTCACCACCTTGGGATTTAGAAACATCATCATTTCCACCATCAACACCTTCTTCAAAATGAGACTCCATGTCTCCCATCAAGTCATATGTGAATTTTACGCCTCCAGTTCCTGCACCTTTTGTCTTACCCATTGCCTTGAATACTCCTTGAATGGCTTAGTTATTCAGTCAAGATATGTTGCCTCCTCCTCAAACCAGTTTATCTATGGAAAAGGTTTGTTTCTATAAGGTTCATAATCACGTTGCCTCCTCAGACCAATTTATCTGTGGCAAAGGTTTGTTTCTATAAGACTAGAAGATGTGAGACTGTTACACTCCCATGACCCTACCCAGGAGGGTTATTATGTCATGGTACTCCAAGTTGAAATTACTATAGTGCAATTGCTTGGGAAGCTTGGAATAATTAGGCTTCGACTTGAGTATCCAACAATTGTTCATGATCTCTAATGCCTTGTTAGGATCTTCATCATAAAACCTAATTGCTTCACCTATGTTTATCTCTTTGATTAAATGGTGGTGAAGCAATACTAAAAACTTCTATAATGGATTCCTCAGTGAGATTAGCCATAACTCTCCCCTGAGGTCCGATTATGATCCTTGTTTTGGAATCATAATGCTTAGCACACTCTAGAACTAGCTTCAGACATAGCTGTGTTGGAGGAAATCCTGCCACCTGTGCAAAACCAATGTGAGTGAGAACTTGAGCTAGATGAGTGAGTGAGTCACCATACATTCTTTCATGAAAATCATCATAGTCCACATGTCCAAGATTGGTGTCTCCAATCTTGGCTCAAGCTGAGGCAATCTTGGATTCAGGACAGATTCCCTTAAAGTCATATTTCATCCTTTCTTGCCTTCGTTTGATCTCTTCTTGCACTAGAGAAAATTTCATCTTCTTGTCGGGACTCACTTCACCCTACATTTGTTAGAGGAAAAGAAATAATCACCAAGATGCAAATAGTAACATAACCCATCAACTCAAGCTTCCTCCTCTAGTGAAATTTGATCAATGCAAACCAAATGATACTAATACGAGCATACTAAGATGTTAACATGAGAAGATCAACCTACTTCATCACCGAATGGAAAGAAAGTGATTGAACCAATGCATAAAGAATCAATACATACAAGCTCACATGCAATGAATTCACCTTAGAAACACAAACTCACACATCCATAATTCCATTCTATCCAAGTGATGAATTCTGACATAAATGCATGGAAACTGACTCCATTTAAATCATTTCACCATTAAATCACACTAAGTCAGATGACAAATCATCAAGAAAACCCATTCAAATCTAAGTGGAACAAAGTAATCCAAGATTTGAGACCTTCAAGCAAGATGAGGGGGGGTCAGTCAACTTGAGCCAACTCAGATTTTTTGGCCTGATTAAGGTTCGGTTAATCCGAGCTAGCTCGAATTAGAAAAAAATTGTCAAATCACTCCCTTTTTGATGTAGGATCTTTCGATAGGAACAAAACATGCATTAATCACCTATTTTTATAATCATTGGGGTCAATCACACACTGGAAAATCATCATTCAAGGTGAGACTCAAGCCTGATAGGGCGAAGTTGAGATTTTGGATCGAAATAGGTGAAGTTTGGCTAATCCAAGGTACCTCGGATTAACTGACCAGACTGAGGTTTGGCTAATCCAAGGTACCTCAGATTAGTCAGAATTTTATCAAGTCAAAAAATTGAATAAGGCATGAAGCTCAAATACTTGATGTGTCAGATTGTTTGCAACTTTTCGGTGTCATCTCAATCATGCAATGCATCATCTATTTTGAATTTGAGAAAATAAAGCTAGAGTTTCAATTCATTATTCCTCATTGACAAATTATCACAGGCCAAAACTAGGGTTTTAACGTCACTTGTTATCAATGAGTCCACAAAAACTAAAGCTATGGTTTAGAAAATTCCAAACTTGACCTTCAAATCAACAAGAAACTTCCCTTTCCAGTTGACATCCATATTGCATTTCACATGGTTTCTTCAAATAAAAACCCTAGTTTTGTTTGATCAAAACATGCCCTAGAATTTGGCAAGAAATAATAAATCTAGAACAGACTCCCATGCTCGACAAAAATTCAATGCCATCACTCATAAAGTAGGGATTCAACAATGAAACCCAAAGTGAAAACTAAAACAGAGGAAAAAAGGAAACCGACCTTCAAAGTGCGCAAAACTAGAGGCACTCGCCAATCCAACTATGACAACATCAAATCCATCACCAAAGACTCCCAAGAAAATGAAATCCCCCAACAAAGCATGAACAAAAAGGGGAACCGCCTAGAAATTGCTTCACACACTCTGCAAGGGCGTCGATGAAGAGAGCACAAACGTGAAATGACGAGATGGCTCCCAACAATCCAAACATGAACACAAGAAAGATTGAAAATGACACAATTCAAAGCATAAGGAAGGCATGATTTCCTCAATAAAGAACCAAAGAATAATCAAATGAGGAAATAACCTCTTAATCAACCTTTTATTTTTCCAAATGACTCGTTAAAGCACACATTTATTGCCAGAGAGTATGGCCCAAAAATTGGAAAAATGACCTAGGCTCGGATTTTGGCCAATTCGAGGTAGCTCGGATTAGCTATCTAGATTAAGGTTCGACTATTTCGAGCTAGATCAGATTAACCAAATTTTCTCCTAGACTTAGCCAACTTTTCCCAAAATCAAACTTCAAGTGGGGGAAACATTCATGAGGGAAAATCCATCAATCAAATGTTGCAAATGCATCAAAATGCAAATAGGAACGTTGAGCACGAGGGTGAAGCAAGACCAAAATGACCAATCCCTTAAGGGGAAAAATTCAGGACCATACGATAGACAAATGACAAAAGAAAAGCAGGAAAATTGGTTCCTCGCCTTAGTGGGGCATGGGTGCAAAAGGTGCACAACAAATGGTGACTCCACTGGGGAAATGCTCTGGAGAATTTCAATAGCAAACTAGAATCAGGAACCTAGAACTTTTGGTTTTGATCCCCTCAGTAAGTCACTAAAAAGACAAAGCTTCAAAGCCAACAAAGCAGGTAGATTCCTCATGTGCCAAAATCCCAGTGTGTGCATGTGCATTCATTTATTTCCATTGGCTGTTGCAAAGAACCACAGTTGGCAAGGTGAAGCTACGTATGGATTCTGACTTGAAAAGAAACTTGGATGGAGCCTCTCTACCAGTCAGGCGTCCATAGCCTGATGAGGTCATCACTATGATCCTCCCAAACATAGTTGTACTACCAACCGAGTTTCCATAGCCTCGGTAGAGATATTTGGATACCCCTAATAAGTTGAGTCTAATTATTTTGATTTTCAACATTTTCTTTTTTTCATTTTTTGATATTATGTTTCTTTTTCCTACCGTTAACCCGTGAACAGTGAAGTTCATGCTCAAGGATGAGAACCATAGTGGAACTAAAGAAGAAATAAGATTTTTCACTTGACCAAGGCTTCTAAGGGACTTACAACAACTTCAAGATTTTAAGATGTATTCAAAGATGTAAGATCCAAGCACATCCAAAGCTACTTAATTCAGGGTCTCATTCACTATGCATTTAGGACATTAAATAGAGGACTTCTACCAGATCATACTAGAAAAATGATCAAAGTTTTCAAAAGAAATACTCGAAACAATCCTAGGTGGCCATGCAATTGAAGTACCAGTGCAACACACCCAAAAGGGGATAGGGAGACCCAAAACCCAAAACTGATAAATGAAAAATGGGGAAAACCAAGAACCAAAACCAAAATAGAAAGGACGCAAAGAAAACCAAAAGAAAAAAACCTAAGCTAACTATTTACAAGGGAAGAGCTGGGAACAACTGAAGATTGGAAGTAATGCTTCAGATATTACCCGTTGACAGGCAACAAGATGTCCTCTGCAGTGAGAGTCTTTAGGCGAAAAACATTGTCTCCCAATATCTTTGAAATTTGAAAAGGTCCAAGCCAAACTTTATCAAATTTTCCATGTTCTCCCTTTTTATCATGCACTTTATCCCAATACAGGACCAAATTAGAGATTCTAAAAGCTTTAACATGAGCTTTTCAATCAAACCACATTTTAACGACATCCTGGTGTTTAGAAAAGTTTTCTAGTGCCTCTTCTCTCTTTTCTTCAAGGTGTAGAAGCTTAGCCAGAAGAGCCTCACATCGATCCCCTTCATCATAATAATCATTGATAAAATGAAAAGTGGGGATCTTAAGTTAAATAGGAAATACAGGTTCAAAACCATACACAAGGTGGTATGGGGAGGTCCCTATGGAAGCCTTTTGTCTAGTCTGATTTTCCTAGAGAGCAAATCTGAGTTGGGTGTGCCAGTCTTTGGGGTTCCTTTCTAACAGTTTATGGATGACCATCAAAGGGTTTTTCTTAGTGGATTCAGCCAAACCGTTTCCTTGCGGATAGTAATTGGAAGAAAAATTTATGATTATTCCATGACCAAATGCCCATCCATAAAATTTTAAGGAAGAAAACATAGGGCCATTATCACAAAAAAAAGCAACATGACAACCAAAGCAATTAATTATACCTGATTCGAGGAAGTCGATTACCACTTAGGAAGTACACTGTTTACAAGAAAGACCTTCAGTCCACCTAGTAAAATAATCAACAATAGTGAGAATATACTTGTGGCCTACAAAGGATGGTGGTTTGATTGGACCAATGAAGTCCATCCCCCATTGCACAAATGGTTTTACCTCTATGATTGATTGAAGCAGAAGGGCTACATACTTCTCCCTGCTTGCTACAATTTGACACACATGACATGTTCTTATGGGGTTGTGTGCGTCCTTGAATAACGTTGGCTAGTAATATCCCACTCTTAGGATCTGATTTGCAATAGATGGTGCAGAGCCATGGCCCATGCCGCACCTCTCATGGAATTCAGCCATCACCCTCTCGGTTTCTTCCTTTCCAAGGCAATGAAGGTAAACAACCTCATGATTCTTCTTATATAAAACAACCCCTCTCATCATAAAACTGCCACTTTTCAGACGTAGATCTCTTTGTTGCAGTGCATTGAGATGATCAAGGCATTGCTAATTCAAAAGATAGTAGATAATCTCATCGTACCAATCACTTGGTGAAACATCTTGGAGGTGATAGTGTTGTGCCATGAGATCAGGACCCATTTCAGCCATGGTCTTAGTTAATCCTTGTCCCCTCACCAATTTCATAGGCTAGATTTCAATTGCATACTCTTGTAACATCATCACCCACTTAGCTCTTTGTTCTCCTAATTCATTTTGCATCAATAAAAGCTTTACCGCAGGATCAAGTACTATTGCAAAGACCTTGTTTCTCAATATATAGTTCTTGAATTTCTTCACAACTCTAACCAAAGCATAGGCTTGCTTTTCTACATTGGGATATGTCAACTCTGCATCCTTTAAGGGATCACTCATGAAGGCTATGGGATGCTCATCTCCTTGGTCAGACTTCTAGGTTAACATGTCAGCACAAGAGTGATCTGAAGCAAAGGAATATAACCAATACTAGGGCATCAAATATTTCCCTTTTAATCTCTACAAATGCTTCTTTTGCTTCTACACTCCATTCAACCTTCATGTCTTGCTTCAACATTGCATTCAAAGGTTTAACTATTTATGTGAATCCAATGATAAACTTCTTGACAAAGTTGATTTTCCCAAAAAATGATTTTATTTCCTTTTTATTGGAAGGGGTTGAATTCTAAGTATGGCCTGTATTCGTTCTGGATCAACGGATATACCCTTCTCTGAAATAACATGACCAAGCAATTTTCCCTTACTTACTCCAAAGATACACTTCTTGGGGTTTGTGATATAGGGGGATTCACTACTCATGACTTCTCTTTGTTCAGAGAGCCTCATGGGGTGAATTTCCCTATATTACCTCAATGGAATAGCAGCAGAAGTTATAAAATCTGAAAGAGCAAGTCATAGAGGTTTTTTAGACAAACTGACAAGCTCTTCACCAAAGGACGTTAGCATAGAATATAGATGACAACGCAACGCATTGGCGTCTCAGAGGCGTGTTGGCGTCTCGTATGGACCAGAGAGTGAGTTTATCATGAAAAACACATAAATAACCACTTCTACTTTGAATGCTAAAAACCAAAAAATACAATAAATTAACAGAAAGTGATATAACTGATATAAATTAAAGAATAAATGATAAAGATAAGGGGAAGAAAGGAAATAAATACTTACAACTGTGCGGGTGATGAAGCATCCACCAAAAATTTTCTTCAAAACCTGCACACAAGAGGGAGAGAGAAATTGTTGGGGCTATAAAGGGGCATGCCTCAGTCAAGCCCCATTTTGGTGTTCCCACCTCCACAGACAGCCAGATAGATAGAGAAGTAGAAATGAAGTAAAGAGCACCAAAGCACTACAAAAGAGTGTTATGCTACTCAACCAAGTAATAGAGAAGAGGAGTGAAAGTTTACCACCTCCACCAAGAGCACTCAAGGCTAATGGGGGAGAAAATGAGAGGAACTCAATCCTCTGTTGCAATGGTTTTTTGTTCCACACTTGCTCTACTGATGTGGTGGAGTGTTGATGTTGTTGCTGTGAAGTGTAAAGTGTTTGCTAAAAATCTTAGAGTTGCCAAGAGTGAGCTTAATGCTTGGAAGAGGATGATGTGAAGCTTGTGGATGAAGTGAGGAAGCTCTTAGAAGATCCAATGCATATGGAAGGGGTGAATATGAAGAAGAGATGAAGAGAAATGAACATTTCTAGGTCAGTCAACTGAGGAGGGTGTTACAAATTGACCCTAAATGGGAAGTGTAATGCCACTGCAGGCTCCAGACGCGGGAATCTATCAGAGATGTAAGTGTTCTGCATAAACATCTGCACACTGTGCGAACGTCCTCGACAGAAATGCCTCCACCGATGCTCAAAATAGGCACCATGTGTGATGCGAGTAGTGGGATTAGGTGGAATTAAGCCTATGAACTTGGTTCTCTAAGGTGGACAAAGGAAAAAAGGGGAATTACACATAGGGTGCAAATTCACTCTTATACAGGGTTAAGTGAAATACCAAATTCCCTTCACCTTTGAAATACTTTGCGTAAATTTGTAATGTGATCACCACGTTTCTTTGAGAAGATAGTTAAGTCATCCATGTAGATAATAATTTTCATTTACCAATGATGTCCTTGAAGGTGATGTCCATGGCCCTCTGAAAAGTTGCTCCAACATTAATTAATCCGAAGGGTATCCTCTTGTAAGCAAAAGTGCCCCACTTTGTGGTGAAAGCAGTTTTATGCCTGTCTTCATATTGTACCATGACCTGATTGTATCTGGAATACCCATCCAAAAAAGACATCATTTCGGATCCATTGACAATCTGTAGCCCCTCATCCAGTGATGGGACTGGATAATTGTCCTTTGATGTGCGATTGAGATTTCTGAAATCAACACACAACTTGATTTCCCCATTCTTTTTTCTCACTGGAACTAGGTTAGCAACCCAAGTTGAATGCCTAACTAGAAATATGATATGAGCAAATAACAACTTTTGTACCTCCTTTTGAATGATGGGTTTCAACAAGGCATCGATTGGTCTTTTCCTTTGTTTGAATGGTTTGGATTCTAGCTTGAGAGGAATGGTGTGTGTGATAATGGACATATCATATGTTTTCAAGTCCTCATAACTCCAGGCTATAGCATCTTGGTAAGTATGGATTGCATCTATTATTCCTCTTCTTTCTTTTTCCATACATACTTTCCCGATGAAGACATTCTTGACATCATCTGGAGTGCCCATATTATGTGTGTCACACTAACTATTGATTGAATCTTTCTTACTTTGCTGTTCTGAATCTCTAATCTTGTCCAGGTCAAATATCCTTTCTAGCTAAACCATTCCCCTTGGAATTGTATTCATCTTTAGATTGATAACTCCTTTGAGGTCCATTTCCACTTCTTGAGGCTCTACTTCATCAATTATATGAGAAGTAAACATGTCAGATCTTGTGATAAAATATAGAATATGCTTTTCATCTTCAAACAATTGGCTATTAGTTATGTTGTCGAGCACTGATGGTACTGACGTGAGTTCTATGATAAAATTCTTCAAACCTGAAAGTGATAAAGGCTGCAATGTACTGGCCGCTTGTGCTAGAGAATATGTCATTTGATTCTTACTCTAAGGTATCAACTAAATGTTGAAAGCATCAAACCCTTTGATAAGATCCCATACCCCGTGTCTGTAATTAGTCATTCTTCTATCATGACATGAGTACTGCTTTTTGACCTGTCTAACTACCAACTCTGAATCTCCAAATACTTGCAGGATCCTAACCTTCTTTCTTAATTCCTTAAGCAATCCATGAATTAAAGCTTCGTATTTTGCTACATTATTAGTACAATGGAATTGGAGTCTATGTGCTACAAAGAAGGTTTTACCTTTAGGGCTGATTAGTTCAAATCTTTCTCCAGCGCCCTATTTTGATTTTGATCCATCAAACCTAAGTGTCCAACAGCTAGAAGTCCCAGTTCCTTTTGATTTATCTTTCATTTTGCTACTACCAAATGGTTCCTTAGAAGGTATTGAGTTCTTGCCTCTTGAGTCATCTTGAGTACTTTGTATATTGACCTTGACAACAGGAGTTGGGTTAATGCATCTTTGTATTTTCTCTACTACCATCTGGCACAAGCAATATTCCAACTCTTAGTGAGAAGCATTGTGGACTCTGCACCAATTCGGGAGAGGTATCTCCTCAAAACTCATGTTTCTTCCCAATTGGATTTGATCTTCCATGCATTTCTAAATGAATTCTTAAAAGTTGTTCAACAATGAAAGTTGACTGTCTTACTGATTACTATCATCCTCCATAGGTTCAACTAAATCTCTAGTGTTTTTGGATCCTATGGTGGTCTCTCCTAGTGTGCTTTGCAACATGAGAATTTCCTTTGTATATGATTCCCGAAATGGGGGCTGCCAATACATAATTACCCATACTGACTTCTGATACTAGTACCTCATTGGAATTATTCTAATATTCAGTGATCACGTACTTCATTTGAGGTTCCCTTTCAATTCTGATTTGATTTAGGAATCCTTTCCAGGGCAACCACATGTGAGAATGATTTGTAGATGTGTATCCATTTAGAGATTTGGTGAAATCCCTGCCTAGAATTAAACCATACGTATCAAGAATATCGGCTACTTGTATATTGATGATTTGTTGAATTCTAGCATCTCATGCAATTTGCATGGGAATCATATTCAATTCTCCTACCACATTCACTTACATCTTATCCAACTGGGTGACCTTTCATTGAGATGCTACATGAGTAATACCTAAGGATCAAAAAACAACATATGGCATAACATTTATGGAAGCACCTAAGTCTAAAAGGAAATTGTGCAAGTTTTTTCCAAAGATACGAACTAAAATCAGAAAAGGAGGGGTCTCAATTTTTCCTTGGAATATACTAAAGGAAGTATTCGCTTGGGCTACCTGAATTTTATCTTTTTCTTTCCCTTTATCTTTAGATTGTACTTGACCTTAATCTCTTGGTGGTACAAACCTGAAGCCCTTTCAATTGTCTCATTTACAAGCCTATGTCGAGGAATTACTTTAGGAGAAAATAACCCAAAAACAACATTCCTAATAGTAGGAAATTTCAAAAATTCAAAGGTAGATAAACTTACCTTCAATTTCTTGAGTTCATCGGCAACATATTCAACTGGTTGTTCGGTGTTCATATCAGAGGAGACATCTTTAGGTTATTCTGCAACTTTTCTTTACTTCCATCAATATTCCTCCCTTTCAAGAGCTCTGATTGTCCATCCTTTGAAAAATACTGGGTTGGCACATAAGGATAGGATGGATTATTGCTTGCATTTGGATCAGGAGGTGTAGAAAATTTGTTCGGAGGAATTGAAGTAGTGAACGAGGCTCCAACTTGAGGACCTTTGTTTGGTCTATTCCTCAAGTCATATCTCTTTGTGGATTGTTGAAATGTCTAGACCTCTTCAACACCTGACTCTTCTTCATCCAAAGGGCCATTGTCATTTTCAGTACCTTAATTGAACAACAGCGAAATATCATCCCCATTAAACACTTGTTATATTTTCCCTTCCTGATCACTTGATTCTCCTTCTGGTTCATTTTCTTCACCTCGTGGGAGAGGAGCATGATTTAGTACCAACACTGGGGAATCATAAGGCCCAGATGGAACTATCTCCTAACCATTAGAATTTTTCTCAACTTTATACTGAAAGATGGAGGCAACAATTTGGAATTCAGGGCAATCCAACTCAGAATGTTGACTTGTCTTATGAAGTCTGCACCACCCAGACAAAGCTACTTTTTCCAAGTACACACCGGTTGGGGGCTTCTCTTGATTAGGAGGTTGATCTAATGGAGTAGGAACACCCCCATTGTTCGGTCTTGTATTCTAGGTCCTATTCTACCTAGGAGGTTCTCTTTTGTCAAATACTTGTCCAGTTGACTCCCCTTTATCAAAATGTTGTCCAGAATGATGTCCTCTATCAAAGTTCTTCCCATACACCTGTGTGGAATCTCTATTTTACCTATTGTGATTAGCCTGCATATTTTTTTGAGTAGCTTAAAGTTGACTATTATGATTTCTTAGATAAGTCACTTCTAGATTCAATTTCTTCACTTTTTTGGACAGCTCATCCAACCTCTCTTTATCTGGGTTGATGTAAGATGCTAACCTGACGTTGTTTTGGGAACTTCTAGATGATGTCCCTAAGCTGAGAGACTAGTTTAACACCTTAGAATTTTGTAAGTAAGATGGGAAATTAGCCTGCTATTGCAGGTAAATATGCTGGCTGGTGTTTTGCAAATAATTAGGCATTGGTGGGGCCTGATTTAGTAGGGGACCTTGGTGTACAACCATAGGCAATTGTGGTATGGGATTCATGAGAGGTGTGTTATTAGTCAAAGCTTGATTAAGTGCTTAAACTTGCCTCGGGTGAGCAACTGGTCCTAAAGATGGTAAAGGCCCTGATAGATGTTATCTTAGGTCAGTGCTAACTTTGAATGCCTCATTGTATGCTACAAGTAGGGTTCTAGGAGGGTTTGGTCTCCATTTGAGGAAGGTGGCAGTGATGTTGTCAAGGGCTTCATAATAAACCTCTAAGGCAGTGCCATTTTCAACAATGTATGGAGGTTGTAACCGGGTGTAAACACGATGAAACCTGTTATTAAAGGAACCTATGGGCTCATTGACTTCTCTTTTCACCTTGGTGAACTTCAGATAAAGCTTGTTAGAACTAATGGGCATCTTAAACTTCTATAGAAAAATAATTTTCCAACTTAGTCCAATTATGGATAGAACCTGCAGGTAAATGGTTGTACACATAAAATTCATCCTTTGCTAGGGAATATGGAAAAAGTGTGCAAGCAACATCTTCATGCTTTATTCCCCTATCCTTGAGGAAGGTCTAGAAAATCTAGATATGTTCTTTAGCTGTCCAATTTGGATCATTGGCATGAAATTTAGAGAAAAAATGCTCAAGATTTTTGGGCATAACATGATAATTGTTAAAGATCAAACGAGATGGGTTGTTTTCCAAGAAATCCATGGGTCGTTGTGGTGGAGGTGGTAGTGGCTGGATAACAATGGGTGGAGGTTGCTCGACAGGAACTGGTTCAGGAACATGAACTGTTTCAGAGTTAGATGAAGAATGCTTAGATGTGGGTAAGAATAATGAAGGATATGGAAATGGGGGTGCGGATGAAGATTCCTTCAAATTTTTGTTCCTTCTTGACCTGGTAGGAGCTTGTAGTTCTTGAAAGTTTTCTTCTCTTGGTGTTGATCTGGTTCTTCTTCAAAATATTTCAAGAGAAATGGCAGATAGGAAACGCTCCAGCTTGCTTATTCGGCCCTCCTTCTAGCAACAACTTAGAAAAAATATAAAATCCTATCTCTCTTGAAAGGTAAATCTCTTTCAGCAAGCCTCAAGAGATAACCCCAAGGTCTCTAATGTCAGGTCTTGACAATGGATAAACAACTTAGATAATATGTGAAAATGATGGTAATCATGAGGGGACTTACATAGCAATGAATGGAAGTTTCAAAATCACCAAATATGACAATATAGTGCTGCTTTGATTCCTAAAATTAACCTAGATTTAAAGAAAACAAAAAAAGAGATAAAGGGTTCAAGAGGGATTGCAAGAAAACAAGATAATCTAAAGACCAACAATGCAAATGACTAACACTTGAAGTGGACCAATCCTTTTGAAGCTGAATCCTGCTAAACCCAGATGAAATCTTACAGTATCACAAAAATAGTGCAATATTCTAAGGAATATAAATATTTTCAAATCATGAGTGTTCACACAAATCAATCTTAATGATAAAAAAAATGAATAAACCCTCACAACCGAACTTAGCATATGATATTCATGCCCATGCTAACTTTACACAACAACTTACAATTAGCAAGTTGCTAAAAATATGGACCTTGGATCCCTCAAACACCTCAAATATTAAATCATAAATACTATTGGATCACATTCAAATTTAAAATCTAACATGCAACTAATAACTTCTAAGCAATTTAAAGATATAAGATAACCAAAACTATGCAGAATAAAGCAAAACAAGAAAGATCACCACAAGATAATGTCTTTGCTTATATTGCTTCACCAAATTTGCAACAATATTGTATTATCAATTGTTCTAGCACTTTTCTCTCAGAAAATTCTAACTCCTAGCTCAACTATTGCTATTACAGTAATGCTCCATTCTTCTAACAATATGTAACCCTAAAAAATGTAGCCAGAGCCTCCATTTATAGATAAGATTCTCTGAGGGTGACCAAAAAAAAATGGCCCACAGAGCCCAGTCATGCATGCATCCGAGTTTACTATATTTGGCCATCCATACATGACTGGTGCCAATTTTTTTGAATGAAGTGAAAACTATATTTCAAACCTGTCAGTGGGCCCCCCCAAGTGACTTAAAACTCCCTAGATGTGTTCCATTTTTTTTTGTAACTGAAATTCACCACCAACTTCATGTTTGATGGGAATCCTACATGGTAGCAACCTGGTTGACACCTCCTACCTTGTCATCATCCAATTTTTCAATCAACTCTTTAACTATTTCTAGAATTTTCTTTGCATCAACTAGGTCTGGAATGGGGATAAACCTAATTCTTGCCTTATAACCTTTCAATTCCTCCAAATATTGCAGTATCACCTTGTTCCACTCAATTTGAAACTCATGGTATTTTTCCAACTTGAAAATGTATATTTCCGCATCCTCCAGATGTTCTTTTGCAATTGGAGCACTATCAGAAGGGGCGTAGACTTCATGCCGCCATGCCTACAATGTAGTTACATTCATATTTTTCTGTTCAAACTTCTTCCTTCCCATCACTATTTCTAGAAAAGAAATAAAACCATCATGTATTTCTTTTATCTTTCCCTGTATCTTTGCAATCTTCTTCAAAACCTTCGACATGATTTCCTTTCTGTAATTCCAGGTTTCCAGCCATCCCTTCACTTTGTCAAATGTATCTCAAGAAGAAATATCTAACGGTGCCAAATTATCCTTTGGTATTTGTAGAGCCTTCTTTAGCTCATCAACAATTGACTCATCAAACTTCTTATAGTCCCAGCAAACTGTGAAATATGCAGAAGGAAATTAGAAGCATCGGTGTGAACTTTGAGAATTTGTTCAATTTCCTCATCTCCCCTCTTACTAACTTGCTTACCTTCTTGTTACATTCTTGCTACTCACCACCTTGGGATTCAGAAGCATCATCCTTTCCACCATCAACACCTTTTTCAGAATGAGACTCCATGTCTCCCATCAAGTCATATGTGAATTTGACACCATCAGCCTCCCGTTCCTGCAGCTTTTGTCTTACCCATTGCCTTGAATACTCCTTGAATGACTCAGTTATTCGGTCAAGATCTATTTTCTCCTCCTCAAACCAGTTTATCTATGGAAAAGGTTTGTTTCTATAAGGTTCATAATCAAGTTGTTGTACTAGGTTCACCTCCTCATCCTGCACCTGATCAGGGACTTCCACTATCTTGTACAACCTTATAATTTTGAGAGGCATCCGAGAGGACCTTCTTTTGAGAACTTCAAATTCATTCCTATAGTTTTCCCAATAGTCCTCAATATGGTCCACATGTTAGAATGTCCTATTATCCAAATTCATGGCCCTACCATATGGATCCAAAATGGTTCCTATTTGTGTGGGAGTAGAGCTCAAACTGTGCCATCTCCTTTTTTGAGTGTTGGACACTTTGAATGGAAGGACATGATTCCAAAGTCCCAATTGTCAATGGAAATTCTTCTCCTAACCCCTTCTTCTTTAGATCCATATGTAGAATTAGTTCAAAAGGAATCATCTACCTTGTCAGCTCTAGCATCAGAAGCTTGTTGGTTGGGTACCTTGGTAGTCTGAGCAGGACAATAGGGGTCCCTGGACTCAGATATATGAAAACTTCAGAAATTGTATGAACCACTACCCATATTGTTTGATTAGGTCCATAGAATATGTGGTTATCCTGACATGGAGGGAATTCTACAACAACCTTAGAATTAACATGAAGAAAGCATCATTTATCCTTCCATAATTGGAAGTATTGTACTACAACTGAGGATATACATCCCAAATTTTGTCCTTTCCCAATACTCCCTTGTAGCTCAAACCCTTGTACTTGGTTTTTTGTGCCAACATGTATACAAGATAGGATGTCATGGTGAATTTATCTGTTTCCTACACACTTCTCAATTGAGCATCTAAGTTGTTTCTTATAATCCTCGCCCAATGGTAATGCTTATTAGCCACAATTTGTGTGATGGGGAGGAACATCCAAGACTGGAAGATGTGATCCTATTCCACTCCCATGACCCTACCTAGGAGGGTTATTATGTCATGGTACTCCAACTTGAAATCACTGCAGTGCAATTGCTTGGGCAGCTTGGAATAATGAGGCTTCAACTTGAGTATCCAAGAATTGTTCATGATCTCCAATGCCCTGTTAGGATCTTCATCATAAAACCTAATTGCTTCACCTATGTTTATCTCTTTGATCAAATGGTGGTGTGAAGCAATATTGAAAACTTCCACAATGGATTCCTCAGTGAGATTAGCCATAACTCTCCCCCGAGGTCTGATTATGATCCTTGTTTTGGAATCATAATGCTTAGCACACTCTAGAACTTGCTCTAGACATAGCTGTGTTGGAGGAAATCCCATTGCTTGTGCCAAACCAGTGTGAGTGAGAACTAGAGATAGCTGAGTGGGCGAGTCACATTACATTCTTTTATGAAAATCATCATGGTCCACATGTCCAAGATTGGTGTCTCCAATCTTGGCCAAAGCTGAGGCAATCTTGGATTCAGGCCAGATGCCCTTGAAGTCATATTTCATCCTTTCTTTCCTTCGTCTGCCTTGTTCTTTCCCTAGAGCAACTTTCATCTTCTTCTCGGGACTCACTTCACCCTGCATCTGTTAGAGGAAAATCAATAATCACCAAGATGCAAATAGTAACACAACCCATCAACTCAAGCTTCCTCCTCTAGTGTAATTTGATCAATGCAAACCAAATGATACTAATATGAGCATACTAAGATGTTAACTATTGGAAAAACAAGAACACACAACTGAGAGTGAGGGTGAATCAGTTGTGACAAAAACTTAAACTTTTCTTAGTTAACTTAACTTAATCTCATATTTGATGAATAAGCAATTAGCTGCAAGCAATTTAACACATCAGAGAGACAAAGAACACCAAGATTTTTGTGTGGAAACCTTGTTAGGGGAAAAACCACGGTGGATTTTAGTCCACAAGATTATACCATGTTAAAATTATAAAGAGAAATAATAAGTGGAATGCACATGCATTCAATCACACTACCTAGAGCTCACTGCTCAAATACAAAAGGGGCTCACTTCCCAACAATAAAAAATAGGATTAAAATCCAAAGGGTATGAAATGAGAAAATAGCTTCTGTGCAAGCTTGATTACACTTCCAATTAAGCTAAGAAAACCTTCTTCACACTTCGCTCAATCTTCTTCACACTCTGCTCAACCTTCTTCACACTCTGCTCTGCAATCAAATGATATTCACACATACACACATAGGAGCACCTTTTCCACACACTACACTGATGAAACAATCACTCATATATATCCGCTACATAAGATTTCATCACAAGTTAGTCGACCAAGAAAATAAAATATATTTTCAATGTCGACCCAAATTTACAAATAAACTTGCAATACAAATCCATCAAGGTTGGCCACAACATAGTGGAGACCCAAATTAGTACTTCAACACAAAAAGACTTTAATTAATTTCACCACAAAGATCCACAACATGCTACCACCAATATGTTGGCGAAGAACATGAAAAATGAACATGTGCAAGAAAAGATCTTCAACCACGAGCTCTCTATTTAATGTGGACATACCAAAAAGATAGAGAATGATCTAGAGACCTCAGAGAACACCAAGAAACAACAAAGAATCATCTGCAACAACTGAGATTAACAAAATCACACAATTTTCATTCAAGAACACCGAAAAAGACCATAGAAACACTGTTAGACCACAATACAATCAAAACTTCACGCGAACCTCTGAAACTTTCGGTAGATGATGTAGAAAAATTCAACAATAAACCCTTTAATCCATACCAGCTAATCTTCAGTGTACAAAACAAGAAACCTTCATGACCTGCACAGTTCCATTGGGAACCTAGAATACTTTTACAATTTTCTCAATATCCTCAACATATACAGTTCCCTTTAATACACTAAATGCTAATAGTGTTGACATCAATGACAACCACATATCAACAACCATGTCCACAACATCCAACAATCTCCCCCTTTGGCATTGATGGCAACACATGATGTGAAAAATATCATCAACCCAACATATTGACTTCTTTTCAACTACACTTCTCCCCACAAGGCTCTTCTCCTTAGAAATATTTTTCACAATGCACTTCTCCCCTTTGACATCAATGGAAAAGGTAACCATGAACTTTTCAAATAAACGCTATGAACCACATATCTACACATCTGACTACTCCCCCTGAGTAGCAACCACAAAAAACATCAATTTGGATCATATTATAGCAATGAAGCTCATGGATTGATTCAAATAAATGCATCTTTTAGTTCTTATCAGGAGGGGTAATCACCCCTAGCATTCCTTAGAGATACTCAAAATTATCATTCAGAAATGGCTTAGTAAATATATCTACAATTTGTTCTTTGGTAGGCACATATTCCAATCTAACTTCTTTCTCATTCACTTTCTCCCTCAAGAAATGAAACTTGATTGATATATGTTTAGTCTTGGAATGTAGCGCCACATTCTATAAAATATTTATTGCACTTGATTTGTCATAGTATATGGCAATAGGTTTTTAATATACCACCCTGATATCTTTCAACATCTGTTTCATCCATATCACTTGAGTACAGTTATTTGTAGCAACAATGTATTCTACTTCAGTAGTAGATAGAGAAATAGAATTCTGCTTTTTTCTCAACCAGGACACCAATTTCTTCCTGAGGAA
This sequence comes from Sequoia sempervirens, assembly GCA_007258455.2. NCBI lineage: Eukaryota > Viridiplantae > Streptophyta > Pinopsida > Cupressales > Cupressaceae > Sequoia > Sequoia sempervirens. The sequence goes on from VDFB02105785.1 coordinate 264,613,998, forward strand.
GAAAGCACCACCACTAGTACTTTTCCTGTCATCTACATCTCCATCCTAATCCACATTAGTATATGCACTCAAAGTGAGATCACCATCCTTTGGATACCAAAGTCCAAAATCAATTGTTCCTTTCAGATACTTGAAAATTCTCTTCACAACAGTCACATGCGATTCTTTTGGATCAGCCTAAAATCTAGCAATCATACATACAAAATTCATAATGTCTGGTCTAGTCTAAGTTAAATAAAGCAATCCACCAATCATGACCCGTATCTAGTTTTATTTGCCTTAGAAGAATCATCATTCTGTGTCAACTTACATTCGATCACCATGCGAGTACCAATAGGTTTTGAGTCATCCATTCCAAACTTCTTCAACAATTCTCTCACATATTTGGATTGAGATATGAAAATTCCCTTGTCTAACTAAGTAACTTGCAATCCCAAAAATAATTTCATCTCTCCAATCATACTTATCTCAAATTCATTCTTCATCTCATCAGCAAACTTCATACATAGATTGTCATCTCCTCCAAAAATGATATCATCAACAATTTTTTTTATAATTAACTCCTTATCATGATCTAATTTGAAGTATAGGTTGGTATCAACAGCACCTTTAGTGAATCCAATCTTCAATAGATATTTTTCTAATCTAGCATACCAGGCTTTGGGGGCTTGCTTGAGTCCATATAGAGATTTCTTTAATTGACATACCATATCTTCCTTGTTAGTTAGCTGAAATCCATCTGGCTATTCAGTGTATACTTCTTATTCTAGTTCTCCATTCAGAAATGCTGAATTCACATCCATTTGATAGAATTTATAGTTTATGTATGCAACATAAGCAAGAAATAACCTTACAACTTCAATTCTAGCAACAGGAGAAAAGGTTTCTTCAAAATCAATACCTTCCATTTGAGAATACCCTTTACATGCCAATATTGCTTTATTCTGGACCACTTCACCTTGTTCATTTAGCTTGTTCCTATGCACCCATTTAGTACCAATCACATTTTTGTCTTTCGGCATGAGGAATAGTATCCATGTGTCATTCTTTTCAATCTATGTCAGCTCTTCCTTCATAGCTTCTAACCAGTGTTCATCTTGACAGGCTTCAATGACATTTTTACGATCAATCTTGGAAATCAAACAATATTCTTCTGCAATCTTTCTTATAGTTTTCACTCCTTTATTCTTATCTCCTATGATTTGACTGTCAGAATGATTTAGCTTTACATGCCTTGGAGTTTTGGGAAATTATTGAACGTCTAATTCTTCTGATCTTTCTTCTACACTTTCACTTGTCTGTGTTTCTTGACTGAATTTATTTACCAAAACAAATTGAGGTTGCTTTACTGGAACATATGGAATAATCTGAAGTAAATTTTGTGTCTGAGAATTCTTCCATTTGCTAGTATTTTCTTCATTTGAGTCATAACTACAATACCTAGATGATTTGATAGAGTCCTCATCAACTTTGAAATTTTCACTTTCAACTATCTTTCTCAGTCTTTTGTTATAGCATCGATAGGCCTTGCTTTTAGTGGAGTAACCTAGGAAAATACCTTCATCACTTCTTGCATCAAAATTTCCTATATCATCATCTCTCTTGATATAACACTTGCTTCCAAAGATCTTGAAGTATTTAACAATAGGCTTGTAACTAGGCCATAACTCAAAAGGGGTCTTACAAGAATTATCATTAACATTTACCTGATTCAAGGTATACACAACAGTATTTACCGCTTCACTCCAATACATCCGAGACACATTTCCTTCCATCATCATTGTTCTGGCAGCATCCAAAATTGTTCTATTCTTTCTCTCTACAACTCCATTATGTGTAGGGGTTCAAGGAGAAGATAATTGTCTTCTAATTCCATGCTCTTCACAAAAAGAGTTAAACTCCCTGGAGGTGAAATCACTACCTCGGTCAGATCTCAGGCACTTGATTTTCAAACCTTTCTCAGTCTCTGCCATAGCCTTAAAACTTTTGAACTTTTCAAATGCTTCACATTTTTCTCTTAGGAAAGAAACCCATATCATTCTAGAGTAATCATCAATAATCAACATAAAGTACCTTTCTCCATGAATACTTCTAACTTTGGAGGGACTACAAATGTCAGTATGTAGTAGCTCCAACAAATTATTTGAATGAAATTATTTGCTCCAGAAAGAGACTCTAGTTTGTTTACCCGTCTGACACTCCTTGCAGATTGTGTTAGCACGCTTCACTAATTTAGGTAGATCTCTTATTGCTTGAGTATAACTTATCTTGATAATGTTGTCAAAATTTACATGACACAACCTCCTATTCCACAACCAACTTTCATCTACTTGAGAAATTAAGCAACTCCCACTAGCAGTATTCAGGTGAAAGATATTACCTTGTTTCTGTTTACGTGTAGCAATCATATTTCCAGAACTTCCGCATATCTTGCATCTTTAATTTTTGAAATGAAGATCACATCCCTTGTGCACCATCTATCCAATACTCAATAAGTTGTGCTTCAAGCCTTCAACATAAAGGACATCATCAATGTTATCCTTACCACCAAGATAAATAGATCCTCTGCCACGAATCACACCAGCATTTTTATCTCCAAATCTTACAACCCCACTGTCATACTTCTCTAGACTCCCAAATTTTCTTTTATCACTGGTTATATGATGTGAGCATCCACTATCAATGACCCACTCATCTTTTTATTTAACTTAGGCTGCAAGAGCCTTTTCATCTTTAGTAGATTCAATAGCCACATGATTATCTTCAATGGTAGCAGTGAAAACCCATTCATCTTCATTTCCATTATCTTTATCAGACTCATCATCATTCACTGCTTCTTCAGCAAAGTAACATCTCTTTTGGAATCTAGACTTTTTAGGCTTAGATCTAGGAAATATTTCAGGACAGCTTGATGAAAAATTACCTATTTTATTGCATGAAAAACATTTAATAGGAAATACATCTTCATACTTACCTTTTCCTCTACCTTCTTACTTTACAATCAGTGCTTCCAATTCTTCTACCTCGCTTTCTTTATCTTCAAGTTGTTTTAGTTCTTCATCATACTTTGATACCTTCTTGTAACACTCTCCCAAATTATATATTTTCCTGTTACTTCTGGATACAGTAGCCTTGAATGCTGATTCAGTCTTTGGTGTAGATTCACCAAATTCACTTATTTCAAAAGTAGCAAGCTTTCCAACCAATGTGTCTCTTGATATCTGTGTTACTGATCTAATTTATTTAATAGCATGGGGTTTCACTTTGTAGGAGGGAGACAAGGATCTAAGTATCTTAGCAACAATTTCATCCTCATCCACGAAACCACCAACACATCTAATACCCATCACTATCTCATCTACTCTCTGCATAAAAGAAGTGATATTTTGATCTTCACCCATTTTCAAATTCTCATACTTTCCTTTCAAACTCTGTAGCTTAGCCATTTTCACCTGTTCATCTCCTTCATACAAGTTTTCTAGCTTCATCCAAATCTCATGATCTATCTACAATCCTATCACATTAGCCATCTTTGAATCTATCAGAGCACTCACCAGAGCTTCAATATCCCTAACATTATTTTCAGCATCTTTGATCTCATCAGCAGTGGAGGGACCATTATGAGGAATAACATATGCATATTTTGTAATCTTCTAGGAAAATTCACTAATACATCTTAGATGAAATTGAATCCTAACTTTCCACAGTGAGTAGTTAGTGCCATCAAACCTTAGAATATCCTTCTTGAATGTTGTCATCTTAGATCACCTCAAACTTTTAGACTTCTTCAGAGGAACCTTCTCTGATACCAACTGTTGGAATAAAAGGACACACAACAAAGAGGGGCAGGTGAATCAGTTGTGATAGAAACTTAAAATCTTCTTACTTAACTTAACTTAATCTCAGATCTGATGAATAAGCAATTAACTGCAAAAAAATTAACACATCAGAGAGACATAGAGCACCAATATTTTTGCGTGGAAACCCTGTTAAGGGAAAAACCATGGTGGATGTTAGTCCACAAGATTATACCATGTTAAAAGTATAAAGAGAAATAATAAGGGGAATGCACATGCATTTGGGAACACTGCCTAGAATAGGATTAAAATCCAAAGGGTATGAAATGAGAAAATAGCTTTTGCGCAAGCCTGATTACAATTCCAATTAAGCTCATAAAACCTTCTTCACACTTCACTCAATCTTCTTCACACTCCACTCAACCTTCTTCACACTCTACTCTATAATCGAATGATATTCACACATACACACATAGGAGCACCTATTCCACACACTAAACAGATGAAACAATCACTCATATATATCCGCTACATAAGATTTCATCACAACTTAGTCAGCCAGGAAAATAAAATATATTTTCAATGTTGGCCCAAATTTACAAATAAATTTGCAATACAAATTCATCAAGGTTGGCCACAACATAGTGGAGACCCAAATTAATATATTCAACACAAAAATACTTTAACTAATTTTACCACGAAGATCCACAACACGCTACCACCAACATGTTGGCCAAGAACATGAAAAACGAACATGCACAAGAAAAATATTCAACCACGAGCTCTTCATTTAATGTGGATGTACCACAAAGATAGAGAATGATCTAGAGACATCAGAGAACACCAAAAAACAATAGAGAAGCATCCGCAACAACTAAGATTACTAGAATCACACAATATTCATTCAAGAACACTAGCAGAGACCACAAAAACACTATCATACCACAATACAATCAAAACTTCATGTGGACCTCTGAAACTTCTAGTAGATGATCTAGAAACATTCAAAAATAAACCCTTTAATCCACACCAACTAATCTTCAATGTACAAAACAAGACACCTTCATGACCTGGATAGTTCCACTGGGAACCTAGAATAATTTCTTTTACAATTTTCTCAATATCCTCGACATATACAACCTTTAATACACCAAATGCTAATAGTGTTGACATCAATGACAACCACATATCAACAACCATGTCCAAAACATCCAACATTAACATGAGAAGATCAACCTACTTCATCACTGAATGGAAAGAAAGTGATTGAACCAATGCATAAAGAATCAATACATACAAGCTCACATGCAATGAATTCACCTTAGAAACAAAAACTAACACATCCATAATTCCATTCTATCCAAGTGATGAATTATGATGTAAATGCACAACAACTGACTCCATTTAAAAGATTTCACCATTAAATCACACTAAGTCAGATGACAAATCATCAAGCAAACCCATTCAAATCTAAATGGAACAAATTAATCCAAGATCTGAGACCTTTGAGAAAGATGAGGGGATGGTCAATCAATCTGAGCTAGCTCGGATTTTATGGCCCCATTAAGGTTTGGTTAATTTGAGCTAGCTCATATTAGCCGAATTTTGTCAAATCACCCCCTTTTTGACTTAGGATCTTTTGAGAGGAACAAAACATGCATTAATCACCTGTCGTTATAATCATTGGGGTCAATCACACACTAGAAAATCATCATTCAAGCTGAGACTCAAGCCTAATAGGGAGAAGTTGAGATTTTGGATCGAAATAGGTGAAGTTTGGCTAATCCAAGGTACCTCAAATTAACTGACCAGACTAAGGTTCGGCTAATCCAAGGTACCTAGGATTAGCCAGACTTTCATCAAGTCAAAAAATTGACTAAGGCATGAAGCTCAAATACTTGATGTGTCAGATTCTTTGCAACTTTTCGGTGTCATCTCAATCGAACAATGCATCATCTGTTTTGAATTTGAGAAAACAAAGCCAAAGTTTCAATTTGTTATTCATCATTGAAAAATTATCACAGGCCAAAACTAGGGTTTTAACATCACTTGTTATCAATGATTCCACAAAAACCAAATCTAGGGTTTAGAAAATTCCAAACTTGACCTTCAAATCAATAGGAAACTTCCCTTTACAGTCGACATCCACATTGCATTTCACACGGTGTCTTCAAATAAAAACCCCAGTTTTGTTTAATCAAAACATGCCCTAGAATTTGGCAAGAAATGATAAATCCAGAATAGATTCCCATGCCTGATGAAAATTAAATGTCATCACTCATAAAGTAGGGATTCAACAATGAAACCCAAAGCAAAAACTAAAATAGAGGAGGAAAAAAGAAAACTGACCTTCAAAGCGCACAAAACTAGAGGAGGTACCTGTCAATCCAACGATGACAACATCAAATCCATTGCCAAAGATTCCCAAGCAAATGAAATACCCCAAAAAATCATGAATAGAAAGTGGAACCACCCATAAATTGCTTCACACACACTCTGCAAGGGTATCGATGAAGAGAGCACAAACGCGAACAGACGAGATGGCTCCCAACAATCCAAACATGAGCACAAGAAAGATTGAAATTGATGCAATTCAAAGCACAAGGAAGGAAATATTTCCTCAATGAAGCACCAAAAAATAATCAAATGAGGAAATAACCTCTTAATTGACCTTTTATTTTTCCAAATGACTCATTAAAACACGCATTTAATGCTAGAGAGTACAACCTAAAAATCGACAAAATGACCGAGGCTCAGATTTCAGCCAATTTGAGGTAGCTCAGATTAGTCGACTGGATTAAGGTTCGGCTAATCCAAGCTAGCTTGGATTAACCAAATTTTCTCTTGGACTTAGCCATATTTTCCCAAAATGAAAATTCAAGTGGGGAAAACATTCATGAGAGCAAAGCCATCAATCAAAATTTTCAAATGCATCAAAATGTAGATAAGAATGTCAAGCGCGAGGGAAAAGCAAGACCAAAATGACCAAAATGACCAATCCCTTGAGGGGAAAAATTTAGGACCCTATGACAGAAAAAGGATGAAAGAAAATTATGAAAAGAGGGTCCCCGCCTCAGCGGGGAGTGGGTGCAAAAAGTGCACAACAACTTCCTTGGTTTTGTGTTGGAGTGATCTATGTATTTAGTTCTTGTTCTTAACTACTTTTAGATACAATGTATATAAGCAGATGGTTACATGTATTTCAGTGAGATAGATCATTTACCATATGGATACTCTTGCATTCTTATTTTTGGAGGCTCTTTATTTTAGCACTTTATTAGTCATCTTTCAACAACAGTCTATAGCTTGTTTGTGCTTCAGTGATATTCTACATATTCTCTCTTTTTGGGACATTGTTTTAGTTTGAGGTTTCTTAATATTTCACCTTGATTTGGAGGCTTTTTAAGTCCTTCATTTTCCTTTCTCTCTTTTGGAGAGGATTTTTCTGCCATTGTGGTTTTCTCCTTTTCTCTAGTTTTGAAAGATCTTTTGTTTGTACATGGGTACCTCACTAGGCCTTGTTTGCTAGGACCCATCATCCATTCTTCTTTTTAGTGTTTTAGCTACTCCCTAAGTTCATCTTAAGGGGGGTGTTATATTAATCATGCATTAGCTAATAATTAATTACTCTTTAATTAATTATTAGTATAATTTATTGTCATGCACTTAAGCTAAACTTAGGACTACTTTTATGCTTTTAGGAGTTTGCTCCTATATATCACTCAACCCTCATTATAATTATCTCTCAAGATTTCATATCTTTTTAATAGTATCTTTCTTTTGTAGCCTTTTCTTGTTGAGAAATACAACATATATTACTTGCAGATCTCTTGCATGGAAGGTGTCTTTGTTTATTGTTTGATCCCGTGGCTTGTGTTTTTCACAATTATAATAAATGACACCACCAAAAAGACACATCACATGAAGTAATAAGACCACACTTTGAAGCAAAAAATGAGTGAGGATGTGTATGCACCTACTTTAAAGAAATTGCTAAATGCAATGCTATAAGGAATCACTTAAAAGTAGAACACATTAAATGCTAATTCTTCAGAGATTTATTTAGAAATCCCTATGTAAAAATAATGTTTCCAAGATAGAGCTACATTATGTAAAGGAGGGTTGACACCATATGTAATGCTAATGATAACATAAAAAGAAGATTACATCACATGCAAGCCAACTTAAGGCATGTCAGCCACATCCCAAGCTTACTCTTATATATATATGGAAGGCAGTTAGTTAGCCAAAAGAGACAATGACAAGTGTGTTGGAAAGAGGCACTACAAATTCTTTCTGGTGTTGTCATTGATGGCAACCCTAATCAGTGATTGATCCACATGACATCATTTGCTCCTACCAACAGTCAAGAAGAACAAGGCATCTGACAGTTTGGTGATCATCGATTCACTTGCAGATTTCTAGTTGTTATTTTGAGTTGTGGATCTCATGGGAGGTTTATCAGTACATCTAATGTGTTTTCCATCAATCTTAGTGCTACGTATTAAGTCTTGTGTGAGTTTGGAGATCCGGTTGATACTTTTTTGTTTATCAGTATTTTGGGGCTGACTTAGTTGATAAAATATGTTGTGGATATTCAGGGAATGTTTATTCAAATATTTTTGTGTTTGCTCATTATTTTTTGGGTCCAAGCTAAGTTGTGGATGACCATTGTGGATGCACATTGGATAATTCTTAAGATCTGAGCTGATAGTTGCTAATATTTTTTAAGTCCTATTGAAGTCGACCTATTGCGATTAAATTTCCAGTCGCAGATATATATATGTATGATCTATTATATCATTTTGATATGTATGTATGGTGTGTCAATGTGTATTGTGAATACCAAAAGAGTGTTAGAGCAATTTTATGCACAATTTCACTTGCGCATAAATATTTTGTGAAGCAAGTTAGAGCAGAGCAAAGAAAAAGTTTAGTATTAGTCAAAAGGACAAAAGATTGACATCTGAGCCTAACTAGAACTTTAATCAAGCATTTGTAGATGCTATTCTTTCAGTTCATTCTCTTGGATCTAATCCAAATCTATGTAAGGCAGTGTTCCTTCCTATTTGAGTAGTGAGCTCTAGGAAGTGTGCTTGAATGCAAGTGCATTCCCATATTGTAAACTTCTTTTTGAGTATACTCAGATTATATGGTGGATTGGCCATCTACTGTGGTTTTTTACCTAACAGGGTTTCCACATAAAAATCCTTGTGTTATGGTGTTGTGGTTGTTTTCTTTCTGTTTCTACGTATTTCTCCTGGTTGAATATTTTAAGTGGGTTAATAATCAGAATAATAAAGTTAATTTTTACAAAACACTGATTCACCCCCCCTCTCAGTGTTGCTTGTTTCCAACAATTGGTATTAGAGCTAGTTCCTTGAAAGAAGTAAAAAAACTTGGGGAGATCTTGGAAAGTGTTTTCAATGGATACAAGAAGTCTTCAACAACTTATGGTGGCCTTGCATGATCTTGACCAGTCAAAATCTGAGAATCGGGAACTACAGGAAAACCTTGAGAATGCATAAAAATTCATCCAGTCATTGAAAGAAAAAATCACTGAATCAAGGGAGAAAAGAAAGGAATTATGTGATCAACTCAAGCAGAAGAACAAAAGCATGGAAGATGAACATCTCAGTCATGCCTTAAAGGAGAAAATAGAAGTGTGTGAAAAGTTTTCCAGAGAAAATGTTGCCCTAAAGCATGAGATGGAATCCATCATGATGAAAATGACCAAGTGGGTTGAAGATAGAAAGAAAAATTAAAAAAAGCTTGCTCAATTCTTGAAAGAAAAATCTAAACAATGCAGCTGATTGGACAATGAATTGGAACAATCTAAGAACAATGAGGAAGTGCTTGAAAATTAGCTTGATGATCTCATAAATGAACTTACTGTAGCAATGAGTACAAGGAGAAATTCAAAGCAAGCTCAACCAAACTTGATGAACAAATTAAAAGTCAGAGGATTGATGGTGACAGGCGAGGTCTTGGATATGAAGAAAGAGAAAGTTTTGGATCTAGACAAGGGATATTTAGGAAAGGAAATCAGATGAATGGAGCTAGAAGAAATCCTGTGAGACAACCAAATCCTCAGAGATTCAATGGTTATTGTTTTACTTGCAACAAATTTGGTCATATGGCTTCTTAGTGTAGAAGTAGGATGAATCCAAGTGGACCATCATTCTCAGGTTAGTGCTTTAATTGCTATAAGTATGGTCATAAGTCAATTGAATGCAGAGTTGTGATGAATAACCTTTATAGAGATGTTAGATGCTATGTATGCAATAGACTTGGGCATATTGCTAACCAATGTAGATCAAGGAAAAAATAGTGGAGCAGTTGGTCTGATCAGAGAAATGTTGTGTGCTACAACTGCAACAAATTTGGGCATATTGCTAGATTTTGTTGGAACAAAAGAGGTCCAGTAAGGCAAAATACACAGCAGGATGCCAAAGGAAAAGGGAAAGTCACTATAGATGTGATCAAGAGGAAAATGTAGAATAAATGGGTGAAAAAGAATCCCTCTGTCAAAGGAAATGTGCAAGCACCAGAATCTACTTCTGGTAATTCCTCTGGGAATTAGTTTTAGGGCCTTGGCCTAGGGGGGGATGTTAGAAAAATCCTTTAACCCCGCTGTAGGCAATTGGTAATGGAATGTGGACCAGTCCAATAGGTGGATCAATGCCTTTTAGATGTTTTTTAACTAAATTGGAGCTAGTATTGTAAAGCTTTGGAGATTCATAGGAAAATTATCTATCTCAGTGCTTGAAATCAGAGTAACTGGATGAACGAGGGTTAAGGCATTTATTGCAGCAAAAAGGGTTAGTTGTGTGAGTGATAAAAAGCCAATTTTATATTTCATTTGTCACTTTTCATTTTGGAGGAAAGTAGTTTGAAAGAGCCCTGGAGTAAACCTTGTTGAATTGTGGAGAGATTCAAAGTGTGGAATCTGTGATCGAACTTTGATCCGATGGAAAGGTATTTTTTGAAAAGCCTATGAATTTGTGAATTTGCAATCATGGACACTCTGTTGGTAGTAGAGGTCAAGGATAAACCCCATCCTAAGTTTAAATGAAACCCTTATAAGTCTGTTGAGACCGAACCCTTAGGAGCATTTTCATCTGTGTCATACGAAGTTTTGCACACTAAGGATATTAGGGCATATATTCATGTGAACATTGAAGAGTTAGGCACCTCTCAAATAATGAATATGTATTCCCATCATATAATTAGAGAGTATTTTATTGTAAATCCAAAATTTCAAACCCTAAAAGAGAAGAAGTTTGCATAGTTTGTGAGATTTCCCATATTTGAGGAAAATGAATTGGTTAGATACATTTTGAGCCATGTTCATGATGAGTTCATGTGGCTGAATATACCCTTTAAGATCACAAAAGAGGCTATATGTGCAGTAATGGGTTTGAATTCCACCGGTCGACTTCCAGTCTTGAAATCCATGAAGAATGACAAGGTTATTGAGGCAACAAGTGCACAATGGGATAGAAGGGAAATGATAATAGAAGACATTGCTGAAGTGGATGTGAAATTCGCATCAATGGTCATTGGTTACAATATATACCATTCTAGCTGGGACAATTCTATATCTGGTATGACCATCATTGTAGCTTATGAAATGGTAAAGAAAAATGCAGAATATGACTTGTACGAGCTACTCAAAAGTCAATTGATGGAGAATCTAAGAAAAATCAAGAAAGATAAGAAGAATACTTTCAAATATGGTAATCTGCTATTGTGCCTATTTTTTTATTTCATGAATGAGGTTCTGAGCATTTGTAAAGTACATTGGAAAAAAGATGACTTTGTAGCTATTCAGATAAGGAACAAATTGTTTAGAATGGGTGAGCGTCAAGTCAGGAATAATACCCTTTGAGGGTACTTCAAAAATTTCTAGAATATGATGCATGTTAGGGAAACAATTCCCACTTCAATTGTGGAACTGTACAAAGATACTATCTGCTTCATGGTGGATATTGACCAATGCCATATGGAAGCTACTGATCCCAAAACAATTTGGATCATGCCTATGGGATACGAAGTAGAGGAAAACATTTTGAAGATGTATGCATAACACTTGCTGAATTCACCTATGCATAAGGGAGAAGAGAGGTTTGGAACATATGTAGAGAAAAGTATGCAGGTTCATGAGGAATTGAGAAAACTAATGATAGTCAAGAAAGTAAGAAAAGAGACAAAAGTTTTTGTAGAAAGGATGGGCTTACTTATAGAAGCTTTGAGAGAAGCAAGAAGGAGGAGAGATGAGGCAGAAGCAACATAAGTGAAAGAAAAAACAAAGTCTGCTAGTCCTAGTGCATCCTCTGCCCGCATTAGATCTATAAGGAGTTCCCCTGCAACAAAGCCAACTCAAGACAAGCCTTCTGGTAAAAGGAAGAAGAATAAAAGTACAAGAACATATGAGCCTATTTCAGAAGATGAGGAAACAAAATCAGAAGAAGTTTTGAGAGAAGTAAAAGCTATCGGAACTCAGGCTGTTGAGTTAAACAAGAATAAATCTTTTGGAAAAGAAAAAGAAAAAAAGGAAAAAGTTGATAAACCTGGTATGTCAATTGATGAAGTTGTGAATGAAGTTATCAAGGATAGTACTATTAAGCCCCTCTATGAATTATATGAAAATTTTGATGAATCTGGTCAAAGAATTCTAGAAGAAGCTACAATAAAACATATGAAATTTTTTTAATAAAGTTCTTGTTGAGATTATTTTTGGCTTACCCAAGAATTTGTATGAAATTTTGGAATCGAGAAGATTAAGTTCTAGAACAGAAGAAGAGAATTTGAGGAAGAGAGTTCTTGCAAATTTATGTCCAAAAATGTCAATTGAAGAGATGGATTCACTCCTTGAAAAAGCTAAAAAGGAATTTAAGAGCAAGACAAGGGTGAATAAACTCATGATTGATGAAACTAATGCTGTTGTTGGTGAAACCAAGGAGATTCTGGAAGAGTTTCTGTCAAATAATAAGACTAATTTTGAGGAAATGAATACTGAAAATGTTCCAGAAAATGAGGCAGTGAATGAGGAGGTAAATGTAAATGAAGAAGAGAATGTGAATGAGGAGAATATGAATGTATCTGATCCTCTAGAAGTTGAGGATATTCTGATTTCTCCTAATGTGGAAAATATAGAGACACCTATGGAAACTAAAGTTCCTAAGGTGATGTTAGTTGAGGAGAAGGAGGTGAAAAATGAAGAGGTTGAAGTGCCTAAAAGAAATCCATAAACAATCTTAGAAGAACCCAAGGTTGAAGAAGAAAAAAATCAAGTTAAGGAAATTAGAGTGGAGGAAAGAGACACTGCCAAGGCAGTGAAGAGATCTCTGATGGAGAAACAAGAAGATTTTGATCCTGAATTGGATGAAAGTTCAATCAATCTATCTACTTTGTCCCCAATTCAGATAATGAAGGTTACATCAATTGCTCAAGCTAAAGACAATGAGAATATTTTGAAGTCTCACATAGAGGATAATGAATTGGTAAATCTTGCATCTGGAGTCCTGTAGAAATTAATTCCTACTCATGTCATGGATCCATCAGGTTCCTCTTACGACGAGCTAAATAAGCTCATAAATGTTGTAAGTACTCAATTTGAGTCTCTTGAGAAATCTGTTGAGAATAAAGTGCAAAAGGAGTTTAATAGAAAAAGACTTAGTCAATTGAAGGAAGTGATTACAAAGGATAAGATTTTGTTAGCTACTTGCATGCAAAACATTCAAGGTTCTGCATCTAAAGCTGGAAAATGCTATAAGTCCTGTTTGGTTTTGTCCAAGTTTACTGAAAGTAATGAGAAAAAGGTGAAGGATCTAGAAAATCAATTAGCTACCATTTCTACTACTTTTGATCCTTTAGCTAATGATGTGGTTCAACAAGAAGGTCAAGTAATAGGTCTACTTGAAAAAACAAGATGCTTGAAGAGTGAAAATGACAGGATTGTTGGGAGAATAAGTAAACTGATAGGGACAGGGTTGGATTGAGACAATCACTGCCTCAATGCTCTGAGTCTCACCTTGATGAATCCCCTTGGTGTCACTCTCCACCACTCAACCTATAGGTCCTTTACTATCTATGCTCCCCTGGTTCTTCTTGCCAACCCTGCTATCATTTCTAGTTTGCAACTACCAAGCCAATTCTTGGTGCTATGACTCCATTCTTCTTTAGCCTTTTATGCATCCAAAAGACTAATCCTCCCTCAATACCTAAATGAATCTTGTATGGGTGAGGGAATGCTTTCCAAAGCTCCAAAATAGTCTCCTAGGGTTCCTGAAACCTCACTTAGACTCCATCTTGCAAATGCTTGCATGAAGCCTGTTCCATAGGTTTAGAAGGCTAGTAGCCCTTGAGCAAATTAGGCCTCCAATTTTAAGAAAACTGAGGATTACTCAAATATTTCCAAATAACCACCCAAAATCTCTTCAAGAATATTGATTCACTTGATCACCACCTTAAGATTTTAACAGTCTCAAGCCCTAACTATCCGTATAGTGCCTAGTCTTGAAAATGGACAACAAACTAGGGTTTCAAAGCTTTTAAAAGCTGTTTTAAGACTGTTAGAAAAATATCCTAGCAAATGGATTGAAAAATACTCTCCCTAATCAACTTGCATAGTCAGGACCCTTTCCTAAATCCTCAAGAAATAATTTTTCAAAAAGCTTCTTTCCCTTGCAAATAATCCCTACTGTCCTATAGCCTTTCCTAGCCGGGCTTTCACTATCTAGCCTAGGGTAAGGCCTTTCTCTTAACTCCTGCAACCAAATACAAACTAACTCCTACCATATTTACAAGAATTGAGGTAGGGCACATTTCCCAAAATTTTGTACAAATTGTACAGTGGGAAGGTGCTCTAAGCCTCCATCTTTTCAACACCGCTTGATTCAAGCCAAAAAACACAGAATATCAAAGTATTTACAAATGAAAGTTAAAAAAACACTAAAAATTCAAAAAGAAAGGATTCCCAAGATTGTATAAGCCTCACACTACATACTACACACAGAAAAATAACAGAATCACACCATTAAAGATCAGTTTCAACACAAAAATACAAGAAAACTATCTTTTCAACGTTGTTTTCTTCAATCTCTGAAAACACAATCCGTACAAAAAATTTCTAACCTTGAAAAAAGGTCAAGGCCACCTTTAAATATGCCTCCCAAATAGTTAAGCTTCTTGGGTCGAGGCTTAGATGACCTAAAAATGCATTTTTGTAAAACCCAATGTGTTTTCAAGCACTTAGGCAATTTTTACAATTTAGCCAAATGAAGAGTTAAAATTGCTTAACTCTTGTTAACATCCTTCCAACTAATCAAAACCATCCCTAGATCACCACTAATGGTCTACATGACCTTATGAGGAAACACAAATAACATCATCCAGATCAACCAAATGCCAAAAAGGCACAACAAAACAAAAACTCACTTCCAAAAGCTCCTGATTACCTAGGTGCAGGATTGCAAGGGTGAGGGAATGATTTCCAGAGCTCCAAAATAGTATACTAGGGTTCCTAAAACCTCACTTAGAATCCATCTTTCCAATGCTTGCATGAAGCCTGTTCCATAGGTTTAGAAGGCTAGTAGCCCTTGAGCAAATTAGGCCTCCAATTTTAAGAAAACTGAGGATTACTCAAAAATTTCTAAATAACCACCAAAAATCTCTTCAAGACTATTGATTCAATTGATCACCACCTTAAGATTTTAACAGTCTCAAGCCCTAATTGTCAGTACAGTGCCTAGTCTTGAAAATGGACAACAAACTAGGGTTTCAAAGCTTTTAAAAGCTGTTTTAAGACTATCAGAAAAATATCCTAGCAAATGGATTGAAAAAGCCTCTCCCTAATCACCTTGCATAGTTAGGATCCTTTCCTAAATCCTTAAGAAATAATTTTTCAAAGAGCTTCTTTCCCCTACAAATAATCCCTGCTGTCCTGTAGCCTTTCCTAGCTGGGCTTTCACTATCTCGCCTAGGGTAAGGCCTTTCTCTTAACTCCTGCAACCAAAAACAAACTAACTCCTACCATATTTACAAGCATGGAGGTAGGGCACATTTCCCAAAAGGCTGTACAAATTTTATGGTGGGAAGGTGCTCTAAGCCTCCATCTTTTCAACACTGCTTGATTCAGGCCAGAAAACACAAAATATCAAAGTATTTACAAATGCAAGTTAAAAACACACTAAAAAATCAAAAAGAAAGGCATCCCAAGATTTTATAAGCGTCACAATACATAATACACATAGAAAAATAACAAAATCATGCCATTAAAGATCAGTTTCAACACAAAAATACAAGAAAACTGTCTTTTCAATGTTGTTTTCTTCAATCTCTGAAAACACAGTCTGTACAAAAAATTTCTAACCTTGCACAAATGTTGAGGCCACCTTTAAATATGCCTCCCAAATAGTTAATCTTCTTGGGTCGAGGCTTAGATGACCTAAAAATGCATTTTTGTAAAACCCAATGTGTTTTCAAACACTTAGGCAATTTTTACAATTTAGCCAAAATGAAGAGTTAAAACTACTTAACTCTTGTTAACCTCCTTCCAACTAATAAAAAACATCCCTAGATCACCACTAATGGTCTACATGACCTTATGAGGAAACAAAAATAACATCATCTAGATCAACCAAATGCCAAAAAGGCACAACAAAACAAAAACTCACTTCCAAAAGCTCCTAATTACCTAGGTGCTCCTGCACCATTCTCCCCCTCTCAGCCCAAACAACTAAGGAGAGGAAAGAGTGACCAATGTCAGGTCAATGCCAAGTTTCCTGAACTGATCTTCCTGTACCCAAGTGGCTTCTGATTTAGGCTTGTTCTTCCACTGGATAAGGTGCTCCATGTACACCTTATGTCTCGTAGCTTTCTGCACTCTTGACTGCAAAATCTTCTCTGCCTGAAGCTTTTCTTGTTGAGGAAGGGTCATATTACTGATGTCTTTGAAGGTTTCCTTGCTATTCTGATCCTCTTCATTGACTGATCCCTTGTACTTGATTAAATCAGCAACATTGAAAACTGGAGAGATGCCGAAATCGGATGGTAATTCTACCTTATATGCATTCTTGCCATATTTGGCTAACACCTTTCATGGACCCACTATTTTCATCTATAACTTGGTTGCCACTCCTTTTTGCAATCTGGATTTATTGAGGTGGACCATAACATAGTCCCCAACTACAAATTGTACATCCTTCCTTGACAAATCAACATTCTCCTTCAACTTTTGAGTTGCTGCTGTAACTATTTTCTTAACCTGCTCATGAATCTCCTTCATGGTCTGAGTGAAGTCTTCTGGATGCCCACTCCTATTTCCCATTGATCCAAGGTCTCTGAGTTCACAAATGCCTCTTGGGTGCATCCCATATACCACTTCAAATGGACTTTTCCCTGTAGTTTTATTTACACTGTCATTATAGGTATATTCAGCTTGGGAAATCACCATATCCCATGTCTGTCCATATTCTTTTGTCAAGCACCTTAAAAGATTACCTAGCACTCTGTTAATCACCTCTATTTGACCATCATTCTGAGGATGGTAAGCTGATCCAAATGATAGATTTTTACCCAATCTTCTCCATAGAGTCTTCCAAAAGTGACTCATGAACTTCACATCTCTGTTAGAAACAATGCTTATAGGCAAGCCATGGATTCTTACAACCTCCTTGAAGAAAAGATGAGCTATGTAGCTTGCATCATGAGTAGTTTTGCAAGGAATGAAGTGACTCATCTTGCTAAATCTGTCCACTACTACATACACACTGTCAAAACTAGTCTTGGTCTTAGGAAGACCTACCACAAAATCTATGCTCACACACTCCCATGGGCAGGGGTTGATACAAACCAGCATTGCTAGCTCCTCCCTTAGATTTCATGCATATAACACACTGTTCCACATATTTTGTAACATCTCTTGCTAACTTAGGCTAGTAATAGAACCTTTGAACTAGCTCTAAAGTCTTATTAATACCAAAATTCCCACTAAGACTGCCATTGTGCTTTTCTTGAATCATATTTTCTTTCATTGATCCTCTTGGAACACATAACTGATTACCCTTAAATAACAGTCCATTTTGCAATGTATACTTAGCATATTGGCTATGAAAATGATTCTCAAAATCAGAACATACCTTGTAAGCTTTTGAGAAGTCTTCATCTTCACCATAGAGGTCTTTGAAACTCTCTAATCCAATGCTCTTCAGCTGTATCTCTTGGATTGTCAACAACCTTCTGCTTAATGCATCTGCCACCTTGTTCATTTTCCCTTTCTTGTGCTTGATGATAAAAGTAAAAGCTTGGATGTATTCCATCCATTTCAAATGCCTATTACTTAGTTTTTATTGTGTGTTGATATAACTAAGTTCCTAGTTATCCGTGAAGACCACAAACTCTTTGGGCAACAAATAATGCCTCCACTTCCTAAGGGACTGCACTAAAGCATATAACTCAAGATCATAGGTAGAGTACTTTTGCTTGGCTTCATTGAGATTTTCACTAAAGAAGGCTATAGGCCTACCTTCTTGACTAAGTACTCCTCCTATTGCTACTCCACTTGCATCACACTTAACTGTGAACAACTTGTCAAAACTAGGCAATAATAGAATAGGTTGTGTTGCCACTTCTTGTTTTAGTTTTTCAAACCCTCTATCAGCCTCTTGAGTCCATTTAAACTTTGTTTTTAAACCACCTTTGATAGTATCTAGGACTGGTGCACATATGCCACTAAAATTCTTGATGAATTTTCTATAAAATTGAGCTAAACCATGGAAGCTCCTTACCTCTGTTGCTATGGTTGGTGTAGGCCAGTTTAGGATGGCTTCCACCTTGCTTGGATCCATCTTCAATGTTCCTTGGGATACTACAAAGCCTAGATACACAAGTTCTTGCTTGAAGAACTCACACTTCTCAAGGTTAATTGCCAATTTCTCTTCTTGCAACCTTTTAAGAACCATCTCCACATGCTTCAAATGTTCTTCTGCTGTCTTATTGAAAATTAGTATTTCATCAAGATAGACTACTACAAAGATCCCTGTGAAATCCTTAAGCACCTCATTCATTAGTCTCATGAACATGCTAGGGGAATTTGAGAGGCCAAATGGCATCACTTTCCACTCATATAAGCCATCATTTGTCTTAAAAGCTGTCTTCCATTCATCACCTTCCTTAATTCTAATATGATGGTAGCCACTCTTGAGGTCCAACTTAGTGAAATACTATGCTCCTCCAAGGCAATCCATTAAATCTTCAATTCTAGGTATTGGGAACCTATACCTAATGGTGATTCTATTGATTTCTCTAGAATCAATACAAAGTCTCCACTTACCTCCTTTCTTAGTTGCCAAAACCATCGGGACTGCACATGGGTTGATGCTCTTTTGAATCAGACCTTGATTCAACAATTCTTCCACTTGCCTAGCCACCTCTAGGTTTTGCTCAGGATTGAGCTTGTATAATGCTTTGTTAGGCAACGAGGCTCCAGGTATGAAGTCAATTTGATGACTTATTGCTCTCTTTGGTGGTAGGGCTGCAGGTGTTCCATCACTGACTATACTCTTGTACTTATCAAGCAACCTTTGGACTACTTCTAGTAGGACTGTCTTTTCAACCTTTTCTTCCTCTTTGGACTGCATCATGATCACATATCCTTCATTCCCTTGATGTAGATTGCTGATAAACTCTTTACCACTACTCAACATGATGTTTGGTAGCTTGGACTGCCCTTCATCTTCTTCTGTCAATGACTGCAGCTTGAAGGTTCTTCCATCCTTCTTAAATGAGATGGTGTTCTCTTTCCCATCATAAATGACACTTCTGTCATATTTCCATGTTCTACTCAGTAGTAGATGGCATGCATCTATGGGTAATACATCACAAACCAGCTTGTCTTTATAGCCTCCAATTGAAAATTCTACTGTTACTTGTTCATTCACCAAAACACTCTGCCCTTTATTCAGCCATGTGACCTTGTAGGGGTTATTGTGTGGCACCTTCTCCAATTTTAGCTTTGTTACTACCTCCTTTGAGATTATATTGTCTTTTGAACCAGAATCTACAATGACTTTGCACACTTTTCCAAGTATCTTGCACCTTACTCTGAAAGAGCTCTTCTTTGCTTAGCTTCCTCTTTGACTGGCTGCTTGATCAGAACTCTATTAAACATCAGATTCTCTCCTACCTCAGACTCTATATGACTGATCTTAGATGCTTTAGGACTCATGGTGTCCTCTTGTGCATAATCCACTTGTTTCTCATTGCTAGAAGAGGATGCTTTCTCCTCTTCCCCTATAAGCTGGATGACCCATTTGATTGCAATGGTAACACTTCATGTTTGCAAAGTAAGAATTACTCCTACCTGCTCCTCTTCCTCTGTTTGAACCTCCTTGAGGTCGTCTTCCTATGTTAAATCCTCCTCTTGAAGATGTTTCACCTCCATGCTCAATAAGCTTAGATTCTCCTTGGTTTCTTTGATCATTACCACTACCTTGGTAACCACCACGCTGTCCTCTTTGATCTCCGCCTTTGCCTCTGCCCTTAGAAGATTGATAATGCTTTCTTTTGTTCCTTTCCTCAATCTTTATAGCCAACTGATAACATTGGTGCACTGTCTTGGGACTTAGTAAAGCCATCTCTTCCTGGATGTTCCACTTCAAGCCATTAAGGTACCTAGCCACTTTTAGGCTCTCATCCTCTGTCACATTTGATCTCAAACAAAGCTTCTGAAACTCTTCAGTATAGGTGTTGACATCTTGTTCTTTCTGCCTTAGACTTTGCCTCTTCTTGTGCAACTGAATCTCATAGTCATCTGGCATGTAGGATTCCTTTACCTTAGCAACCATTCCTTTCCAAGTTGATATGGGCTATTTGCCTTCTTTTTCCCTTTCAGTCTGAATAAAATTCCACCATGTCAAGGCTGATCCTCTCAACCTTGATTTAGCTATCTTCAGCTTCTGTGCCTCAGTGACTCCATCACACTCAAAGTGATTCTCCATGCCTTCTATCCAATCCATGACCAAATCAGGATCCATCTTTCCACTGAACAATGGTATACCCTCAAGTCCTTTTCCACTTAGAGCTTTCAATGCCTTTAAGAAAGGCTTCTCCTCCAAAACAGGGTTAGGTTCAGGGACCTTGTCTTCCTCTGCAACCTCTTCTTCCTTTGGTACTGTTCCTTCCAACCTTGCATTGTTCAATGCTTTCTCGAGTTGCTCAATTCTTTCTCTTAAGGACTTGTTGTCCTCTTCCTGTTCTTCAACCCTCTTGGCTAATTGTGCATTTTTCACCATGGCGGGAGTTTCACTTGACTCAACTTCTGACATATAAGCTGCTTTCCCTAATCTTTTGCTACTCTGATACCAATCTGATAGGGACAAGGTTGGATTGAGACAATCACTGCCTCAATGCTCTGGGTCTCACCTTGATGAATCCCCTTGGTGTCACTCTCCACCACTCAACCTATAGGTCCTTTACTATCTAGGCTCCCCTAGTTCTTCTTGCCAACCCTGCTATCATTTCTAGTTTGCAACTACCAAGCCAATTCTTGGTGCTACAACTCCATTCTTCTTTAGCCTTTTATGCATCCAAAAGACTAATCCTCCCTCAATACCTAAATGGATCTTGCAGGGGTGAGGGAATGCTTTCCAAAGCTCCAAAATAGTCTCCTAGGGTTCTTGAAACCTCACTTAGACTCCATCTTTCCAATGCTTGCATGAAGCCTATTACATAGGTTTAGAAGGCTAGTAGCCCTTGAGCAAATTAGGCCTCCAATTTTAAGAAAACTGGGATTACTCACAATTTTTTAAATAACCACCCAAACTCTCTTCAATACTATTGATTCACTTGATCACCACCTTAAGATTTTAACAGTCTCAAGCCCTAACTGTCCGTACAGTGCCTTGTCTTGAAAATGGACAACAAACTAGGGTTTCAAAGCTTTTAAAAATTGTTGTAAGACTGCCAAAAAAATCTCCTAGCAAATGGATTGAAAAAGCCTCTCCCTAATCACCTTGCATAGTGAGGACCCTTTCCTAAATCCTCAAGAAATAATTTTTCAAAAAGCTTCTTTCCCCTGCAAATAATCCCAGCTGTCTTGTAGCCTTTCCTAGCCGGGCTTTCACTATCTCGCCTAGGGTAAGGCCTTTCTCTTAACTCCTGCAACCAAAGACAAACTAACTCCTACCATATTTACAAGCATGGAGGTAGGGTACACTTCCAAAAAGGCCGTACAAATTGTACGGTGGGAAGGTGCTCTAAGCCTCCATCTTTTCAACACCGCTTGATTTAGGCCAGAAAACACAAAATATCAAAGTATTTACAAATGCAAGTTAAAAGAAAAACTAAAAAATAAAAAAGAAAGGCTTCCCAATATTGTATAGGCCTCACACTACATACTACACATAGAAAAATAACAAAATCACACCATTAAAGATCAGTTTCAACACAAAATACAGGAAAACTGTCTTTTCAACGTTGTTTTCTTCAATCTCTGAAAACACAGTCCATACAAAAAATTTCTAACCTTGCACTAAGGTCGAGGCCACCTTTAAATATGCCTCCCAAATAGTTAATCTTCTTGGGTCGAGGCTTAGATGACCTAAAAATGCATTTTTGTAAAACCCAATGTGTTTTCAAGCGCTTAGGCAATTTTTACAATTTAGCCAAAATGAAGTGTTAAAATTGCTTAACTCTTGTTAACCTCCTTACAACTAATGAAAACAATCCCTAGATCACCACTAATGGTCTACATGACCTTATGAGGAAACACAAATAACATCATCCAGATCAACCAAATTCCAAAAAGGCACAACAAAACAAAAACTCACTTCCAAAAGCTCCTGATTACCTAGGTGCTCTTGCACCATGAACTCAGAGGACTAATTTGTCTTAAGATTGAGATAATGATGAGTTCTCTGAAGGAAGTGAAAGTTGTTGTAGCACTTAGTGACCTGGAGAATCTTGAAACTATAGATGCTCAATCCTATTTAATGTGTGGTCACATAATAGCTTTGGAAAGTCTCAAAAAGTTTTGTGATGACAATTTAAGAGTGCTGAAGCAAGATTTTGCAGATATTTTCAAACTTTTGTAAGTTAAAATTTCACGCCTGTACAGTTTTGGAATTTTTTTTGGTTTCCCTAGATTTTTCCATTGATGTCAAAGGGGGAGAAGTGTACAGTGAAAAATGCATAGTCATCATAGGGGGAGTTGTTTTTCAAGATTGAAGTTTCTTTTTGAAGTTTTTTAATGGCAGTGTAACTCATGTTGGTTTTGATCTAACACTGGTGCAGGAGCACCTGACAAAGTTTAACTTTATTGAAGTTTTGTTGGAAGTCCAATTTTTGGTGTGTTAAGTTGAGGTCATGTTGACCATATTGCTTGGTTGTTTTTGTTTTGAATAAAACTTGATCTTACCATGATCAATGGATTGGGAGGTGGCAATCTTGAGTGGGTTTTGAAGCCCAACTTGTCATCTTTGCCCATCTAGCCAAGGTGTTTGAAAACACATGAGGTTTTATAATTTGAATCTTTAGGTCATTTTTGTGTTCAACAAATGCACCTAAGTTGTTGTGGAAGCATATTTAAGGGATGCCACAACCTTTTGGTTGGTTGGGAGTTATTTGGTATGGACTATTTTCTCAGAAATTAAAGAAGAACAACGTTCTAGCTAATATTTTTTGGTTTTTGTTTTTTGCAGTGCTTAAATGCATTGAACTATGTTAGCTTTGACCTGTATAATGTAGTTTAGATTATATCCAAGCAATTTGGAAGGTTAAAAGGTTTCTTAGTTGCATTTATAAATTTTTATTGTAAATAGTTTTATTTATGCTCAAATTCTGTTTTGAATAAGACTATAATTTTAGAAATGTGGTGCTAGTGTACTTTTCCTCTGTACAATCTATACGGCCTTGAGTGGAAATAGTGACTAGTTACCACACTTGTAAATATGGTTTTAGATAGGGTTTGTGTGAGTTCTTTGGTGGCTAGCAAATGAATTCCCTAGGCGAGCTAGAGCATGCTTGGTTGGGGCAGTCTTGATGTAAAATTTCAATAACTTGCAAGGGAGTGAAGTTTTTGAAGAAATTATTTTTTGAGGATTTAGGGGAGTGTCTTGGCTCTGCATGGTGCCAAGGAAGATCCTTTAGCAATCTGTTTGAATGAAGAACTTTTCACCAGTCCGAAATCAGCCTAAGAAAGCTAAGGGAACCCTAGTTTCTTGTGCATTTTTGTGTCTGGATAGCATACAGCTTGAACAGGCTTGAGACCATGGGATTCTTGGAGGTGAGGGTAGGGAAATCACCATTCCTAATCCAAGAACCTTGATCCTTGGTGGGTTTAGAAGGAGGAAGCATTAAACCCCTGTTTCAGAGACCTAATTGGGGAAGGCTACTAGCCTTTTTTTTAAGCCCTAGGAAGGAAGCTTGAGGAAGTGATGGAGAGTTGGAGGATTGTGGTTGTAGAAGGACCTTAGATTGGCCACTTTGAAGTTCTTGAAAAACTTTTCAACCCCAGCAAGAACCTTGGAGAAGTTTGAGGTTGTTAGGCCTTTAGGGCAGATTAAGGGCCAAAGAAGAGAAAATGATGAAGCACCAAGATTTGTTTGGAAAAAGGACAACAAGTGGATAGAGGAGGGATTGGTCAATCAACCAGGGGTTCCTAGGAAGAAGTAGGGACCTATAGGTTAGCTTGGTGGAGCAAGGCACCAAGGGGGTCTATTGAGGAAAGGCCAAGAGCAGAAATTAGCGAGTGATTCCTCCAATCCCTGTCTCTATCAGATTGGTATCAAAGCAGTGAAAGATTTGGGAAAGCAGCTTATATGTCAAAAGTTGAGTCAAGTGAAATGCCCAATATGGTGAAAAATGCATAGTTAGCCAAGAGGGTTGAAGAACAAGAAGAGGACAACAAGTCCTTGAAAGAAAGAATAGAGCAATTGGAGAAGGCATTGAACAATGCAAGGTTGGAAGGAACAGTGCCAGAGGAAGAAGAGGTTGTAGAGGAGGACAAGGTCCCTGAACCTTACCTTGTTTTGGAGGAGGAGCCTTTCTTGAAGGCATTGGAAGCCTTGAGTGGAAAAGGACTTGAGGGCATACCGTTATTCAGTGGAAAGATGGATCCTGATTTGGTCATGGACTGGATAGATTGCATGGAGAATCACTTTGAATGTGATGGAGTAACTGAGGCACAAAAGGTGAAGTTTGCAAAATCAAGGTTGAGAGGATCAGCCTTGACATGGTGGAAGTTTATTCAGGCTAAGAGGGAGAAAGAAGGTAAGCAGCCCATATCAACCTAGAAAGGAATGGTTGCTAAGGTAAAGGAAGCATATATGCCAGATGATTATGAGATCCAACTTCACAAGAAGAGACAGAGTCTAAGGTAGAAAGACCAAGATGTTAACACCTACACTGAAGAGTTTCAGAAGCTTTGTTTGAGATCAAATGTGGCAGAAGATGAGAGCCTAAAAGTGGCTAGGTACCTTAATGGCTTGAAGTGGAACATTCAGGAAGAGATGGCTTTACTCAGCCCCAAGACAGTCCACCAATGTTATCAGTTGGTTATAAAGATTGAAGAGAGGAATAAAAGGAAGCATGATCAGTCCTCTAAAGGTAGAGGCAGAGGCAGAGATCAAAGAGGACAGTGTGGAGGTTACCAAGGAAGAGGTAATATCAAAGTAACCAAGGTGAATCTAAGCTTACTGAGCATGGAGGTGAAACATCTTCAAGAGGAGGATTTAATAGAGGAAGAGGTCCTCAAGGAGGTTCAAATAGAGGAAGAGGAGCAGGCAGAAGTAACTCTTACTTTGCCACTATGAAATGTTATCACTGCAATCAGCTAGGCCATCTAGCTTATAGATGCCTGGAGAAAGCTTCTTCTTCAAGCAATGAAAAGAGAGTGTCCTATGCACAAGAGGACACCATGAGTGTAAAATAACCTAAGATCAGTCATATAGTATTAGAAATAGGTGAAAATATGATGTTTAATAGAGTGCTGATCAGACAACCGGTCAAAGAAGAACCCAAGCAAAGGAGAGCTTTGTTTAGAGCAAGGTGCAAGATATTTGGAAAGGTATGCAAGGTCATTGTAGATTCTGGTTCTACGGATAATATAATATTAGAGGAGGCAGTAACTAAGTTAAAATTGTAGAAGGTACCTCATACCAATCCCTACAAGGTCACATGGCTGAATAAAGGGTAGAGCATTCTAGTGAATGAGCAGGTTACAGTGGAATTCTCAATTGGAGGCTACAAAGACAAGCTGACTTGTGATGTACTACCCATGGATTCATGCCATCTTCTTCTTGGCATGCCATGGAAATATGACAGAGGTGCTATATATCATGGAAAGGAGAACACCATAGAATTCAAGAAGGATGGAAGAACCTTCAAGCTGCAATCATTGATTGAGGATGATGAAGGACAATCCAAGGTTCCTAACATTATGTTGAGCAGTGGAAAGGAGTTCATCAAGGATATACACCAAGGGAATGAAGGTTATGTGGTGCTAATGCAGTCCAAAGAGGAAGAAAAGGCTGAGAAGACAGTCATACCTAAAATAGTTCAAAGGCTGCTAGAAAAGTACAAGAGCATAGTGAGTGATGGAACACCTGCAAATCTACCACCAAAGAGAGCAATAAGTCATCAAATTGACTTCATACTTGAAGCCTCGTTGCCTAAAAAAGCAGCATACAAGCTTACACCTGAGCAGAAATAAGAGGTGGCTAGGCAAGTGGAAGAATTGTTGAATCAAGGTCTAGTTCAAAAGAGCATTAGCCCTTGTGCAGTCCCAGTTGTTTTAGAGACAAAGAAAGGAGGGAAGTGGAGATTATGCATTGATTCTAGAGCAATTAATAGGATCACCATTAGGTATAGATTCCCAATACCTAGAATTGAATATTTAATGGATTTCCTTGGAGGAGCACAGTATTACACCAAGTTAGATCTTAAGAGTGGGTATCATCAAATCAGAATTAAGGAGGGTGATGAATGGAAGACATCTTTTAAGACAAATGATGGTTTGTATGAGTGGAAAGTGATGCCATTTGGCCTCTCAGATGCCCCTAGCACATTCATGAGACTAATGAATGAGGTGCTTAAGGACTTCATAGGGATTTTTGTGGTAGTCTACTTGGATGACATACTGATTTTCAGTAAGATAGTAGAAGAACATTTGAAGCATGTGGAGATGGTTCTAAAAAGGCTGCAAGAAGAACAATTGGCAATCAACCTTGAGAAGTGTGAGTTCTTAAAACAAGAACTTGTGTATCTAGGCTTTGTAGTATCCCAAGGAATGTTGAAGATGGATCCAATCAAGGTGGAAGCCATCCTAAACTGGCCTACACCAACCACAACAACAGAGGTAAGAAGTTTTCATGGTTTAGCTCAGTTTTATAGGAAATTCATCAGGAATTTTAGTGGTATATGTGCACCAGTTCTGGATACTATTAAGGGTGGTCTAAAAACAAAGTTTAAATGGACTCAAGAGGCTGATAGAGGGTTTGAAAAACTGAAACAAGAAGTGGCTACTCAACCAATTTTTCTATTGCCTAGTTTTGATAAGTTGTTTACAGTTGAGTGTGATGCAAGTGGAGTAGCAGTAGGAGGAGTACTTAGTCAAGAAGGTAGGCCTATAGCCTTCTTTAGTGAAAAGCTCAATGAAGCTAAACAAAAATACTCCACCTATGATCTGGAACTTTATGCTTTAGTGCAGTCCCTTAGGAAGTGGAGGCATTATTTATTGCCCAAAGAGTTTGTGGTTTTCACAGATAACCAAGCACTCAGTTACATCAATACCCAAGAGAAGCTGAGTAATAGACATTTGAAATGGATGGAATACATCCAAGCTTTCAATTTTACCATCAAGCATAAGAAGGGACAAATGAATAAGGTGGCAGATGCATTAAGCAGGAGAATGTTGACAGTCCAAGAGATACAGCTGAAAAGCATTGGATTAGAGAGTTTCAAAGACCTCTATGGTGAGGATGAAGATTTCTCAGAAGCCTACAAGGTATGTTCAGATTTTGAAAATCACTTTCATAGTCAATATGCTGAGTATACACTACAAAATGGTTTGTTATTCAAGGGAAATCTGTTATGTGTCCCACGAGGATCAATGAGGGAAAATCTAATCCAAGAGAAACACAATGGCAGTCTTAGTGGGAATTTTGGTATTAACAAAACTTTAGAGCTAGTTCATGTTGTGCCCTCAGCACACACGCCCCGTTCAGAACGGGGACCCTCTTTTCTTACACCTTGTCGGGTCTGTCGGGGCCGCTTTGTTTTGCGTGCCCTTCTTTTTTGAGGTTTTTCATGGTCGATATTACCTTAAAGTTTCATCCTAAAATCGACCGTGGTTTCCCTTCTGGTTTTTTTGCTGCCCTCTGGGGCCTTGTGGGTTCCTTGGGCCTTTCGGGCTCTGGGGCAGCCCTGGGCCCCTCCGGGCCTGGGCCTCCAGGGTTCCCTTATCGGGCTTCCCCCTTTCGTTCGCTGCCCCGGCGGCGTTCCCCGGGCGTCTTTCCGCCCTCTGGAGCCCACCCTGCTAGTTGTCGTTCGGAGGTCTTCGGGGATTTCCCGGGTGGCCCCTGCTCCTTCGGGCCCGGGGATCCGGAAGTTCGCATCCGGACTTCCATCCAGGGGTCGCCGTCCGCGACGGCGACCTTGCAGCGGCCGCCCGCCCTTCGGCCCCTGGGGTCTTGCTCGCCCCCGCCATCACAATGAGAAGAAAAATCTTTCAGCGGCGAACTCTCCACCGCACCCCGTCCTCCGGGCCCTGAGCGTTCCCTCGCCGCCGCCGTTCGAAGTCCTCGTAAAGTTCCGCGGTGGCCATTGTTACATGGCTTCCCGCCTACCGGATCTTGAGGTCTTCACCGCCACCTCCGACTCAAATTTGAATCTCACCAACCTTTTGGCGTGGTCGTACGTGCAATAAATGCTCGCATTTATGACCGATTGGGTATATAATGTGTGGTCCGCGAAGGTCATTTTCATTGTTTGAGTTTGAGCGAATTGATAGAGCCAGCGTTTGGAGCCCACTACAATCTGCATCATCATGATCATTGACATCAACATCGCCCCGTCAACCCTGCCGGTGAATCCCATCAGCTTCCCGCTTAGCGAATTGGAGGTAGGCCATCCTAGTTTTCCCTCCGATTGTCTTGATCTATTTTGTGGATTTCGTTAAAATGAACAATCAATTAAATTGGATAAAATTAAGGAACTCCCCATCGTGCTCCAAACCCACATTTTAGAAATTCACTAAACCCATCGCAATGACCCCCCTTTGTTGATCCGGAGCTCGCCCATTGCGCGGCTGTTCTTCACGCAGGGCGACCGGCCTCCTCGGGCCCGGTCCCCTCTATCGTCGGCCCATTCCCGCGTCTAGTTGCATGCCGGCGGCCGCCTCCCTAGCCGGGCCCGGGTCATCGGGATTCCGTCCTCGGAATGCCCTTTGCATTTTTCGCGTTAAATTTGACCTCGGCGGTGAAATCCGGTCTACCTCCCGCCCTCCAGGTCCCGTCCTTTCCTTGGCCATCTGAAGATTGATTAACCTTCGCCGGGCCGCGGCCCATCCTTCGCCGCCACTGTCGCCCGGTCACTGCGTATATCTCGTGGCGGCCGTGGGGGCGCGTCGTCCCGCCTCCTAGTTCCCGGCCCATCCTTTGCCGTCCACCTTCGTCACTTTTGCCCCTTCATGGAATTAAGTTTTTGGTACGCCCTCTGTGCCTCCAAACCCAGGGCATGCTTTCGCAACCACCGTCGCCCGAGCATAGCTGAAGTATTGCGGTGGCCGTCATCCCTCGTCTTCCCGGTGCCCGGGCCCCAGTCCTTCTTTCGCCGCCTCTGTTCATATCATCGCCAAATCCTTGCGGAAGCCTGCACCTTGCATCGTTTCACCTCCCGGGCCCTAGTCTGCCTTTCGCTGCCGTCAGCCGTGAGTTGCCAAGACCTCCCGGTGGCTGTCGCCTTGCATCCTCCCGTGGGCTGGACCCCGGAGTTCTCCTCGCCATCAGTGCTAAAACGTATTACAAATCTCTCAGCGGTGAACCTCCGTCGGCTCCCCGCCCTTCGGGCTCCGGTATCCTCCTCACCGCTGCCGTCCAAAGTGATCAAAGATTATGCGACGGCCTTTGCCCCACTGCCTCCCGGCCTCCGGGGCCTGGTGCTCCGAATGCCATCTAGTCTAAACTGTTAAACCAAACCTCGTGGCGGCCGTCTTTTTACTTCCCGGGTTCCGGCCTCCGGGCTTCCGCCTCCAGACTTCCGTTTGATGTGCGCCGCTGCTAGCTTCCTTCGCCTGACTGCCTTCCGACCTGAAACCTCCGAGGCCCTTTAAATTGACCCAAATCAACTCAAATTGGGAATCTGACTTCGACCCACGTCCTAAATCGCGCCGTTCTCCATCATGGCCCCCTTAAAACATCAAAATTTGGCCAACGGGTGTCTCTGGGAGCTTTTGCTCGTGTTTTCCCTTCCTGACAGCATTCCTGCCAGGGAAGTCCGGCCCTCCAGGCCCGGATTGTCCAAATGCCCTAAAATGAAACTGATATCATCTGAGGATTGAATTTATCATGTGTTTGAATGATTATTTAGATGATATGCTCCCAATACGGACTAACATTAACGTTTTCAGTGTTTTGTTGTGCTGACTTCGCCCTTTGCTTGCAGGATATATGGAATCAGCCGCAGGAACTTCAGGGGCCTCCACCGAAAAGGACAAGGGTAAGAAATCTAGAAGGGCTGCTCGTGGGAAGGAGGATAAAGATCAGATGAAATTCCAGTTCCAGGGGGAGTCAATCCAGTCGAAGGTCTCCACTGACTGGAGAGAGATCTCAGACACCAATATCGGTCAGGTGGACATAGATGAGTTCACCCAGAGGGTCAAGGTCAACCCTAAGACAAAGAATGCTAGGTTAATTCACCAAAGTGGAATCGCCAAGGCTGCAGGCTTCCCTCCATCTCTGGTAGCACCTGAATTAGTAATGGCTTGCTGAGAAGCCTACCAGATGGATACCAGAACAATCATGGATAAGGAGGGGAATATCCTCGCCAACATGTCTCTGGAAGGAATCACAAAAACCTTCCACATTCCCACATTCCCACATATGCAGATCCCCACGTTGGAGCAGTGTTAGGCGGCATAGGATGCCAATCCATTAGGCTGCAAGAAGTCAATCAACATTTACTGGCTTAAGGAGAAGCAGGGCAGTGCTGCAAAGGTTCCCCAAGAACTGTTCCGTAGTGACTTCCATGAGGATTATCATGACTTGGTGACCATGCTAAGTAGGGTCATGGGTCTCCCAACAGCCGCCTACTTCCAAGAGTGGATGACTTACTACATTGAAAAAATCATACGAGGGAATGAG
Source organism: Sequoia sempervirens (assembly GCA_007258455.2). Taxonomy (NCBI): domain Eukaryota; kingdom Viridiplantae; phylum Streptophyta; class Pinopsida; order Cupressales; family Cupressaceae; genus Sequoia; species Sequoia sempervirens. The sequence continues at coordinate 264,645,157 of VDFB02105785.1, forward strand.
GACGTAAAAACTAAGATCTCATTCGACTGGGGAGACATCATCAGTAATTGTTTCCATGAGCAGTTCGTTAATGTCAAGAAAAGCTCCAAGTTCTACATGACCTCGTACCTGGTATACTCCTTGGCAGGTCAGAAAAAGTATAGTGGGCTCTTTGTGGCGCCGAATGGGAATCACAAATGAGGACTCAAACCTTTTGACCGGTACCCCCAACTACAATACCGCTACTTCAAGAAGGAGTACTGCCAAGTCAATGATGCCTTCATAGGCCACATTATTAGATTGGTGGCCGGGGACTTCGAGAGAAGGGTATCTCACAGTGCCAGGGCACTCCTGAGGGAGTATGCCTTTATATATATTCAATTCCCCGAGTTCACTTACATTCGAGCCCAGGGATTCATGGAGCAGCCGAACAGGCTGCCAAGATACCCGAATGACTGGATCATTCTCTTGGAGCTTTCCTGGCAGCTCCAACATATTCAGATGGTCTTCGGCCAAAAGCATGTAGCAGGGATCCCTTATCCCATGACCCTCGGCCAGGGCCTGTATCGACTACAAACATCTCAATGCGCCGGCAACTCAGAAAAGGAACTTAAGGAATATAATTTCGAATCGTACACGGCTCGCCCGCGAATGGACCCACACGGCCATGTCAGGAAGGCGTTAGAACCGACATACGTTCACAAGTACCATGTCAAAGATTTCTGGGTGGATTGTAAAGATGATAAGGAGGTCCGCATGAGACACTACATGCGAATGATAGTATAGTTTTTGAGGAGGGTATAGCTGTTTCCAGTGCCTGATCAACTTGAGGAGGATGAATCCACCCTTGTGCACCCGAGGTACCCTGCGGTAGCCGACCTGGAAATCCCCTCCATCGACTGGGATGAGCAAGAGGTCGAGGACCTAGATACCATCACGTAGCCAATCATAGCTCACACTAAGGAGTGGGTTGATGGGCAAGTAGCGCAACTGAAACAACAGGGGGTGACGTTAACTTATGAAGTGCTCAAAAGCGAGCCAAGTGCCACGGAGGACGTTGTCGCCTCCCTATCAGTTGGTGAGACTTCCAAGTCTCCCCCCATCACCAGGTCCCAGAAGAGGAAAGAAGCAGAAACAACACAGTCTGCAGACCCCAAAGAGCAAATAGCAAAAGGCACGGGAGGCTCATCCCCCAAGAGACTCAAGCAGACAATGACTACAATAGAGGCGCAGCCCCCCTTGCTCCTTCCTCCCCCAACTGGTGTGCTACCCGCCTCTCGGGCCGCAATCGCCTCATCTCCACCGGCGGTGGACATTTCTGTTCACCTTGCCTCTTCACCCCCGACCGGGTCAATAATCAATATTGACTCCTCCTCTAGCATGACCACTTCCCCGTCCTCTACTGCTGCCATGTCACCCATTACCTCCCTACCTCTGGCAATGATAGCATCATCAGTTCCCCTTTTCACTGTGCCCGAGGCTATTACACGGCACCTGCAGAGTCTTCCCCCCGAGCTCTTGCAACTCCTAATGGACCCCGCACTCAAGGCGGCCCTCGCCCAAGCCCTCGCAATGGCTCAGCCTTCGCAACCACCAACAGGTCCGCCGGCCATGGAGGCCACGATGCAAATTTCCAAAGAGTTGGAGGAGATAGAACAAGAGGCTTCAAATCCTATCGAAGAGGAGGCCGATGATTATTATGAGCAACCTGAATATGAGCATAGAACCATTGACAAGGTTTCCTACAAGGAAGAAGAGACAGGCTCTTCCGAGGTTAGGGATGGAGAGGATGGCTCGGATGCCAAGGAAATTATTCGAGTCTTCGATGAAGACGAGGAAGAAGAGTTGGCTCAGCAGCCAAAAGATGTTGGGGAGGAGACAGAACAGTCGCCACGTGGTGAAGAGGGACAGCCGCAAGAGGGGAAACCTGAAAAGGATATCACTGAGGCCGAGACCCACATTGTGAAGAGCCCTGAGGCTGAGGCTGTTGAAGAAAAGAAAGAAGAAGAGGTGGCAGGAGAAGAAGATCCCACCCGGATACTAACTACGAAGGCACCCGTTAAACAACTCGTGTTTTATCAAGACTCTGACAAGGAGGAGGATGCTGCCAAAGAAAAGGGAGAAGCCCAAAAAGAAGAAGAGGTAGAAATCTTACAGTTAACAGAGAAGGGTGAAGGCAGCCATGATACACCCAGGGACAAATCTGTTATGCCCGATTGGCTGGAAAAGCAGCTTGAAAAGTCTACTCCTGTTCTGAGCGACCCAAGATCGAGATTGGAAGCCATCTTGGCTCAATCTCTAGCCACCAAAAAGAAGGAGAAGAAGCCTAAGGTCTGTTCTAAGATAACCATTGACGCTTCTGGCTCCCGGGCAGCACAGGTAGCAACGCCAACTGTTGGCCAAGCCGGAGTTAGCTACAGCATCTCCACTATTGACCTGGGGATAGCAACCCGGGAACATAAGGTTGGACACCTCGAGGAGTCGGTGGCCATGGTGGTGCATCTAATTAAATAGGATAAGGTCACCAAAGACGAGCTAAAGGCGCAAGTTGCTGCCCTAACCGACTACATCAAGCAGTGGTCTTCAATAGACGACCTCCCCAATACCTCTACAGCCGCGCCACAACTGCTCTCCAAGGAACAGATAGATAAACTAGAAAGGAGGAAGAACTTGGAGAGGACCACTGAGGATTGGTTCCAGTAAGTCATAAGAATTGGTAACGTAGAGATCAGCTTGGCTATGCAGATAGCCAATAAGTTCCTGGACTTGATTCAATCCTTGGAAGGCACGAAGGAACTCTGCACCGGCTTCCCTGTGATCTACAACTCCGCCTTCCCAAGGGTTGAAGCCATCCTTCAAATGCCAGAAAGCACATGGGAAGAAAAGCTAGAACTAAAGAAGGAGGATCACTGGTTGGTGGACGTATGGCGCAGAGACCTCATCAATCGAAAGGAGAGGATGGAACAAATCCAGAGCAGGGTGGATCCGGATATTACATGGATCAAAGAAATCTGGGCAGAATGCACCGAGTACCTTAAGCTGATAATGGGCCATGATATGCCCACGGTGCAATTGGATGCAAAAAAGGTCAGGTCATACTTTGAAGAAAAGATGAAGGACGGGACAGCCGAAGATATCACAACGGACTTCCTGAGTTTCGCTGCCTGTGCCTTCGATAGATCAGAGTTATTCAGAGATTAGGGCTCAAAGTATGACGAGGACTGGAAACGGCTGGAGGAGAATGCCAAGGAATGGAGCTACCAGGCGTTGAGATGCGAGGTCCTCGAGGTAGACAAGCTCTAGGCCGTCATCCTCAAGTACATAGAGCATGCAGAATCCGAAGAACAGAAAGGCAGCCCAGCCAAGAAAGAAGACCTCCCAAAAATGTAGCTACAGCCAAGAAAACAACAATTAGCTACAAGACAAAAAGCAAATAGTGTCATCCGCTAGATGACAAAATAGGGAAAAGACAAAAGATGTTTTAAAATTGTAAATCTATTTGGGGGTAGGTGAAACCCTATTTTGTAATGAATGTTGGCCACATAATTGTAATAAATCTTGGCCATTCATTTGACTTTTGGAAACTATAAATAGAGCTCTCCCCTCATTTGCAAAGAGAGAGAGTTGAGTTGTTGTAAAGGCATGCTGCTGAAATTTATGAGAAATAGCATTGACTTGGTGCATTTCCTTGTTTTCTCTCATGTCAATTGATTCACTTCTCCAATATTAGATGTTTAGCTTAGATCTCTTTGCTATTTAGTTAGCTATTCATGTTATTTGGGTAAATCTTAGGAATGCTATTTGGTGTTTATAAAAATTCCTGCATTGTTGATGATCCCTTAGTCCATACTTTTTGCTGTTTGCTGAAGGTAGACCACTGTGTAAAGTTAGCCTAGACTTAATTAAAGCTGCCCCAAACACTTATCTTTAGTTCATACATGTATGTGGTGGATAAAGGATAAAAATCTGCAGCCCTTAGAAGATAGCACGATTTCCATGATATTGTGAAATCCCTGGTTAAGTGGGATATCGTTTTAAGGGATTGTCCATTGCAGGAACTTTATTGTCACTATTCATTGCAAGCTTCGGACTTAGGAACTTTCCTTCCCTTTCGCTCTTTTTCACTTTCTTTAGAAACTAAACAATACCAAGGTTCATTGCACATTATAAAGCCAAATCTAATAACCAGATGGAGTTTGAGACTATTGTTTGAACCTACAACCAACACGTAACTGCTTTCATGCTAAAAACTCCTTTTCGATGATCCAACTTCATGCTTTGTGCCTTTACTTTGTATTCCTGTAAGGCCGCCTTGTGATTCCAGCAAATCACATCAAACTACTGAGGTATCTAAGCACCGTCATGACCTGACATCCGAGAGACCTTAGGATAGTGTTCTGCAACTCGATTGTGGGAAATTGTTTTTCAAGAGAGGTAGTGTGCCTATGCATTGTCTGTGTTGAGAAGTGCATAAAAACACCATCAACAGAACTGGCGCTAGAAGGAGGGCCACGATCGGAATACTAAGCTACGGAATAAATCGAAGCTGGATCGGATTGGATCATTCTCCTTGGAGAGATTTCAAAAGATTCTACGATCAGCACCAAACAAGGGAGAATTTGAAGAATTGCAGCCTCCCACGAGGGCAAAACGAGCACAAGGAAGCAGCACAGCCTCTTCCTCTCCCTCCATTCCATCCGCCTCCATTCCACTCCCACCTTCATTTGGCTGGCCTTCATCTTCCACCCAATCATCTCAAACAACATTTGCACATCTTCCCTCCGGCAGCCAGGGGTTCGCTCCTCTCCCGACCCTTTTAGCCCGAAGCATAGTCCAGGTAGCCATAGCTCAAGGGTAGCCCCATATAGTGGTTGTATTGCCAATACAGCCCCAAATCCCTATTCTTCAACAACACGTGCCACCTCTGCCTCCCCCCATGGCTTGGCTTGCGCATAACCCTTCGCTGATACACTTTGCTGTTTATAATGACATGCCCAAGAATTCGGAGGGCTTTTGTTCAAAGTTTCATCCACGTGACATGCTAAGAACAGCCGAAGAGCATATCAAGATATTCGAAACGACGATTACCGAAATACAGGTGGATCATGAGGACATGGCATGTCGCCTTTTTCTGCATTCATTGGGAGAAGAGACCTTCTACTGGTACATCAATCTGTCAAGGGGATCAATCACATCATGGAACCTGATGAAGAATGCTTTTCTGCAGAAGTACAAGATCCTTGTCAACCCCGCAGATCTTTACCAGCAGTTTATGTCCATCAGAAGGGAGGTCAACGAACCTATCGGCTCCTTCAATGATTGCTTCCACTGGGCTCACATGAGGCTTCAGGATCTGTACCTCCATAATGATGCGACTGCTCTACCAGTCTACTACGCGGCCCTGGATAACCTCACAACGACATTGGTAAAAAGGATGCGCCCGCCGCCTACTACCTTACTTACCGCCTATGCAGAAGCCGTTATTGCAAGTGCGGACTTGGGACAAAATATCTTCGGCCCGCTGCCCTCTTTGGGGCCCGTCGCCCACCCAATGCAAATTTAGGGACTTAATCAAGCGTTTTCCCACCAAACTCCTCTCATGAACCAGGTGCCACAATTGCCTATGGTGTCGCATCCGGGGCAGCCGTTGAATTATGCGCCTCCCGCGACGTCTTATTTGCAACCCCAGCAGCAGTACAACTATTCCTAGATAGCTCCGCAGCAGCAGACATATTCCCAACAGCCCCAGGTGCCATTGTACTTATCGGGGCCAGACTTTCCTCCAGCCCATCAAAATCATCCGGCAGCCTCACCCGCTTTTCTCCAAAATCTGGCCCCGTCGCCTGGAGGTGCAGCCGAGAAGGACAAGCTAGAGGAGTTGACCGAAATGATTAAGAAGATGTCCACATAAATGACGCATCTGAAGAACCAAAATAATCAGTTGCAGGCCTCCCAACGCAATTTCTAGGCCAATCTCAACAGGGACAGTCGAGAGTCTCGAGACAATAGAGACAACAGAGATAATCGGGAAGCGGGCACCTCCTCCAGGAAGAATTATGAGAGGGGGTAGAACTCCAATCAAAATGCAGAAAGGAGGCCTTCTCAGAGGCAAAACCGCACATGGAACACCAGGCCCAACAACGGTGGTGTCCCCATGCCATTCGATCAACCGGCAAGCCATGACAAAACATCCGGCGGTGTGTATTTGGATGAAGTAGCTTTGTCTGGATGGTGCCGACTTCACAAAACCAGCAGACACTTTGAGCTGGACTGTCCTGAGTTCCAGACAGCTGCTGAAATCTTCCAAGTGGAGGTACAAAATGCTGTCGACGATGCCAATTGCAGGGATATTGTCCCATTGGATCCCTACGATTCCTCATGTTTGGTGGTCAATCAGGCGCCGTTTCCGCGAGGCGATCGCAATGAACCCGAGGCCGAGCCCACCCCTATTGAGGATGAGAAAGCGCAAGAGGTAAGTAACGAATTGGCTCTAGCTCAGCTTTTTGATTCGGTAGATAACGGTCCGGTGGATGAAGAAGAGCCATTTGTGGATGAGGTCCACATGTTCCATCAATGGTCGAGTCCCTATTTCCTTAGGAATAGACAAGCCAGTGGACCCTTCACAACTTCTACCCCACCAAACAACTTCGCCACCCCGCCTGATCCAAATGCTAGTAATAACCCAGGGCTCCCTCATATACCCACCCAATATCTCAATAAGAACCAATCCCAAAACTAACTGCAAGGTCAACCTCAGAGCCAACCCCAAAATCCTCCTGGGCAAACCAAGATTCAAACCCCTAGTTCTCCCATAGGCCAAGCTTTTAGCTCCGAAATCGAGCAAATGTGTGAATATGTGGCGGAAGAGTTCAAAAAGGTCAAAATTAATTTGTCGGCCTTTGAATTGCTCAAAGTTTCTGTCGTGAGGCACGCCTTCTTCAGGGTTCTGAATGGGACTCTGTCCTCTAACACAACGCAAGAGACCCCAGCCAAGAGGGTAACCTTTGAGGAGCCCAGGAAAGAATAAGAGATATAGGACAACACCGGAAAAAAGAGCCATATACCCATGAATCAGTCGGCGAGTAGATACATTGAAAAGGAGCCAGAAAGGGCTAGTAGACAGCCTCCCAAGGACCAGCCATTTAAGCAAACCAAGGATACAGACAGTGATAGGAACAAAGGCCAAATAGTTCAAATGGACACACCCATGGGCATCCTCCAAGGGAGACCGGAAACTCCCCCGTTCCTAACTACTATTAGGGTCTTTGGGAAGAACTTGCACAACTGCCTGCTCGATTCAGGCACGTCTGCCAACGTCATGCCCTTGGCCATATGCAAAGCTCTTGGTATCACCCCCACGTCTTCAAAGAAAAAGGTCACCCAACTGGACAAAACCAAGATTAATATCATGGGCGAAATAAACCGCATCCCCATGCAAATCACTACAGACCCCCGGATACAACAGGTGGTTGATATCCAAGTGGCAGACATTCCCGATGCTTATGGAATTATTCTGGGGAGGGAGTTCACCAAAGCGCTGAATGGATACACCGCCACAGACCTGTCTCACATGTGGCTACCATGGAAGGGGCTGCCAAATCAGATTCGTATTGACCGTGAACCCCGGATGAAGTATATGATCACATAATACAATAACCTCAGCGAGGTGCTGTTCGCTGAGACCGACTTATGGAATTATCGCCCTTTTGCTTACCAAAATGAGCTTGAGCTTCAGGAAGAATGGGCAGATGAGGTATTTCTGGTATTGTGCAGTCCCTCAGCACATTCCACACAAGGGCCCCCAGACATAGAAGTGTTGGCAGGAGCTGATAATGAGCCAGATAAAGATGATAACTGGTGATTGCTCAATGGCTTCTAGGATTTCATGGAAAAGTGTGCGAAGGATCAGCTCAGCCTAGGAGCTAGAATGAATTTCCAAGACCTATTATTGTTGAACTGGTGTAGGGTCCACAACGTTGCTCACTCTGAATTTGACTGCTGCTTGTGATAAGCAGTGGTGGAGCATGTTAAGAAAGCAGCTGCTCCTCCGACTGGAACGCCAAAGGAGGCGCCACCAGAACCACCTGCTGATCATCGCCTCGACCCGGAAAGCCTTCCCAAGATCACAAGACCTGCTCTCTAGCCAAAAGAGGATGAAGGCTCAGTTAGACCCGAAGGTGAGGAATCCTCTATGTGCTGGACGCTCTAATTCGATAGATCAAAGTCTAGACAAGGAGATGGAGTAGGGATCGAACTCATCAGTCCAACGGGTAAGACATTTCTCACTGCCCACCGATTGCAGTTTTATTGCACCAATAATGTAGCAGAATATGAGGCCTTGGTCCTTGGCCTCCTTATGGCCTTAAAGAAAAAGGTGAAAATACTGCAAGTCTTCGGGGATTCCGCACTTGTGGTTAAGAAAGTCCAAAAATTATACTCCTGTCATGATCAGAGACTCACTAATTACAGACACAGGGTTTGGGATCTCCTAGAGAGCCTAGATGCATTCAACATACAATTGATCCCTCATGCTCAGAATCACGCAGCTGATGCCTTAGCTCAAGCAGCTAGCACGTTACAGCCCCTCTCTTTATCTGGACTCAAGAAGTTCACTGTTGAGCTAACATCCACGCCATCAGTCCCAGATAATGTTACTCACCTACAGGTTTTCAATGATGATAAGAATATCCTCCAGTTCATCACAAGTTCCGACGTTTTTGCCTCCCAAATAATTGATGAAGCTGATCCACAGGAGGCTGAATTGGACATAGAAGGGGTTATCAATCTGAAAACCAACACAATCCCCAGAGGTATGGTTCAGCTGAAGCGTGTATTCGACCTGGATCAGATTAGGGATCAGGATCGACAAACAAAAAAGGAGGCTATAAGCAGCCAGTGCAACGCTCACAACCTAGGAACAGCCGAGGATACCAAGAATGTTTTTATTGGGAAGGTATGCACGCCCGAAGAAAAGAAGGGAATCACAGATGCTTTGCGCAGATATCATGACGTGGTGGCATGGAGTTACGAAGATTTAAAAACATACGACACCTCTGTCATCACGCATACCATCCCTCTGAAGACGGAAGTGAGGCCATTTCGCCAATGACAGCGCCCTATCAATGCCTTGCTAGAACCTATTGTTTACAAGGAGGTGCAAAAATTACTTTCAGCAAGAATCATCTTTCCCGTTAGGCACTCTACGTGGGTGGCTAATTTGGTCCCGGTTAGGAAAAAGAATGGAGAAATCAGATTATGCATGGATTTCCGCAATCTCAATCGCGCCTTAGAAAAGGACAACTATCCAGTGCCTTCACTGGATGAAGTGCTGTAAATAGTCAACAGCTCCCAGATGATGTCATTCCTCGATGGATACTCCGGGTATAACCAGGTAATGGTGCAATACGAGGATCGCCACAAGACTGCGTTCACCACTAAGTGGGGGACATTTGCGTACAGAAGAATGTCGTTCGGGCTCATCAATGCCAGCGCCACTTTCCAACGTGCCATGGATATTGCCTTCAAGGACCTGATTGGCAAATGTATAATCATCTATATGGATGATCTGACCGTATTCTCCAAGAAGCGAGGCGATCACGTCTCTGACTTATGTAAAGTATTCCAGAGATGCCGGGAATTCGGGGTTTCTCTCAACCCCAAGAAGTGCATTTTTGGAGTGATTGAAGGCAGATTACTCGAGCACATCATCTCGGAGCAAGGAATCTCCATTGATCCTGAACGCATTGAGTCGTTACTCAAGATTTAGCCCCCGAGCAGTAAGAAGGAATTAAATTCTTTCTTCAGAAAGATCAATTTTGTCCAGAAATTCATCACAAGTTTCATGAAAATTGTCAAACCTCTCAATGCCATGCTCAAACAGGATGATAAAGTTGAATGGACGCCAGATGCCAAACAATCCTTCGAGGAGATCAAGCGGGCCATTGCTGAAGCACCTGTGTTAGTCAGTCCAGATTATCTAAAGCCGTTCTATATCTACTCATTTGCTTCGGAGCATTCTTGTGCCAGTATGTTGACCCAAAAAGACGATGAAGGAAATGAGCATCCGATCACCTTTATGAGTGCACCCCTCAAAGATGCTGAATTGCGTTACCACAACATAGAAAAGAAAGCGTACGCTCTCGTTAGGGGGGTAAAGAAATTTATACACTATATTCTACGCAACAAGGTGTTCGCCATCATCCCCGATCCAGCAGTCAAAACACTACTCATGCAGAACGAGTTGGGCGAACAAAGGGCTAAGTGGGTCACCCTACTCCAAGAATATGATATGGAGATCCAACCAATGAAATTGGTAAGGGGGCAGACACTCACCTATACAATGGCCGAAACAGCAGCAAAAGCTGGACCCGAACTCACGGTACAACAATATCAGCTTGAAGATGTCTCCCCGGGAGAATGGTACCAGGATGTCGTTTATTATTTGCTAAATCATAAGTGTCCGTCGCATCTACAAGGAGTCCAGAAGAGGGCCCTGAGATTGAAAAGCAATGGTTATATATTACAGGGTTCCATTCTTTATAAGAAGAATCATGAGGGAGTTTATCTAAGATGCCTCGGCAAGGAGGAAGCAGAACGTGTTTTGAGGGAGTTTCACAATAAGTTTGGTATGGGCTATGGCTCGGGTTCTTCTACAGCACACCAGATATTAAGGGCAGGGTACTATTGGCCAACTATCTTCAAAGATGCCCATTGCCGTGTTCGTTCATGTCATACGTGTCAGACCGCTGCCACTAGGGAGAGGAATGCTGCTGTCCCATTGTAGCCCGTGTTGGAGGTAAGGCCTTTTGTGCAATGGGGTCTCGATTTCATCAGTCCGGTAAGCCCTCCATCATCTGCGGGACACAGGTACATTCTGACCACTACTGATTATTATACTAGATGGACGGAAGCAATAGTTTGTAAGCATTATACAACTGAAGTAGTTACTGATTTCTTAGAAAGTTTCATTTTAAATCGCTTTGGTTGTCCGTATGCTTTGGTATGTGATAATGGACCTGCCTTCGCTTCATTAAAATTTGCTAGCTGGGCATTTGACTATGGGATTGCCCTCAAATTTTTATCCAATTATTACCCTCAGGGCAATGGCCTTTCCGAATCCACGAACAAGAATTTGATTACTGTGATTAACAAGCTGCTGGATAGGAACCCCAAGGACTGGCACACCCAGCTCTGTTTTGCCCTTTGGGCTGATAGCACCCACCACAAGGCTGCCCTTGGGGATTCTTCGTTCCACCTTGTCTATGGCCTGGAGCCTATATTCTCCATCCACCTAAAAATTCCTACCCTTCAGTTCATCAATGATTTTTATGAGGGAGGAGATCGTAGGGAAGCTCGTTTAGCCGAACTTTTACATTTAGAGGAAGTCCGAAATAGCGCAATAGAAAATTTTGCCAAACATCAGGGCGTAGTCAAGAGATGGTTCGACTGTCGAGCCAAAATCAAGGCCTTTAGGATTGTAGATTTGGTCCTATATTGGGACAAGGCCCATGAAAAGAAAGGGGGACACAATAAATTCGACAAGCTCTAGCTTGGCCCCTTTGAGATAGCTGAGATTTTGGGAGATAATGCCTTTCGCCTAAAGAACTTAACTGGTGAAAGCGTCCCATTGCCAGTCAATGGGCAGCACCTGAAGCATTACTTCCAAGCTTGAGCTCCTTCGAGCTCTTTGGTGTAAATACCTGTGCATAGGTTGGTGTGGTTGCTTTCTTGCTTGTTTGCATTTTGTTCGCGTTGCTTTTTGCTTTCTCCCTCCTGACAGTTTTGTTTCGAAAGATGTTTCCTGCTCCTTTGTGGTGGCCGTGCTTGCCTAACGAGCGATTCACTTTGCTGTCCGTTCTTTGTGTTCTCTGGCTAAACATTCACTTTAGACTATCAGTCTTTGCAGAGCTGTCCGTGAATGATTTCCCTGTCTGAATTCTGCTCAGAACTTAACTCTTTACCAGATTTTCTTACCTGCATCTCGAATCTCGCACAAATTACATGATAAAAAATTCTGAAGGACCGTGCTATGGTTGTCACGACACCCAAGTAAGTGAAAAATCTTAAAGTCTACTCCAGTGACCACTGCAGTCTCAAACCCATTGTAGGCTTCAATGCTTACCCGATCGAACTAAATGGTAAAAGAGAAATGAAATATTAAAGCAAAAAGAGAAAAAAGAAACTCTGAAAAAGAAAATAAATGACCGTATGGGCGTTCGGATAACTCTACCGAGGCTATGAACGCCCGGCCGGCAGTAGAGCAATATCCATGAGATTGTAGCGACAACTCCGCCGGGGCTATGGACGCCTGACTGGCAGCGGGGCAATGTCCAGGTTACTTTTGGTGTTAGGCAATTTACGTAGCTCACTTGGTTAAAGTATTAACCCTGGTTACTATCCCTAAGAAAGGAATGAACTCACTTCACACACACTTTCGAGATGTCATGTAAGTTGACCCAATTAAGGATCTCGTTCTCCCGAATTCATCCTTGGAAGCCATTTCTGGTTTGTGAAACCAGAGATTCTTGGTCCTGAATGAATGTTTATCCCTAGAACACTCCGAAGCGTTCTCCAACGGAGTCGCCATTTGTTGTGCCCTCAGCACACACGCCCCGTTCGGAACGGGGACCCTCTTTTCTTTCACTTTGTCAGGTCTGTCGGGGCTGCCTCGTTTTGTGTGCCCCTCTTTTTTGACATTTTGCATGGTCGATATTACCCTGAAGTTTCATCCTAAAATTGACCGTGGTTTCCCTTCTGGTTTTTTTACTGCCCTCCGGGGCCTTGTGGGTTCCTTGGGCCTTTTAGGCTCTGGGGTGGCCCTGGGCCCCTCCGGGCCCGGGCCTCCGGGGTTCGCTTATCGGGCTTCCCCCTTTCTTTCGCCGCCCCGGCGGCATTCCCCGGGTGTCTTTCCGTCCTCCGGAGCCCGCCCTGCCGGTTGTCGTTCGGAGGTCTTCGGGGATTTCCTGGGCGGCCCCTGCTCCTTCGGGCCCCGAGATCCGGAAGTCCACGTCCGGACTTCCGTCCAGGGGTCGCCGTCCGCGACGGCGACCCTGCAACGGCCGCCCGCCCTTCGGCCCCCGGGGTCTTGCTCGCCGCCACCGTCACAATGAAAAGAAAAATCTTTCGGCGGCAAACTCTCCACCGCACCCCGTCCTCCGGGCCCTGAGCATTCCCTTGCTGCCGCCGTTCGAAGTCCTCGTAAAGTTCCGTGGCGGCCGTCGTTGCACGGCTTCCCGCCTGCTAGATCCCGAGGTCTTCACCGCTGCCGCCGACTCAAATTTGAATCTCACCAACCTTTTGGCGCGGTCGTACACGCAATAAATGCTCGCATTTATGACCGATTAGGTATATAATGTGTGGTCCGCGAAGGTCATTTTCATTGTTCGAGTTTGAGTGAATTGATAGAGCCAGCGTCTGGAGCCCACTGCAATCTGCATCATCACGATCATCGACATCAGCATCGCCCCGTCAACCCTACCGGTGAATCCCATCAGCTTCCCGCTTAGCAAATTGGAGGTAGGCCATCCTTGTTTGCCCTCCGATTGTTTTGATCTGTTTTGTGGATTTCGTTAAAATGAACAATCAATTAAATTGGATAATATTAAGGAACTCCCCATCGCGCTCCAAACCCACATTTTAGAAATTTGCTAAAGCCATTGCAATGACCCCCCTTTGTCGATCCAGAGCCCGCCCGTTGCACGACTGTTCTTCACGTAGGGCGACCGGCCCCCTCGGGCCCGGTCCCCTCTATCGCCAGCCCATTCCCGCGTCTAGTTGCATGCCAGCGGCCGCCTCCCTAGCCGAGCCCGGGTCATCGGGATTCCGTCCCCGGAATGCCCTTCGCATTTTTCGCGTTAAATTTGACCTCGGTGGCGAAATCCGGTCTTCCTCCCGCCCTCCGGGTCGCTTCCTTTCCTTGGCCGTCTGAAGATTGATTAACCTTCGTCGGGCCCCGGCCCATCCTTCGCCGCCGCTGTCTCCCGGTCACTGCGTATATCTCGCAGCGGCTGCGGGGGCTCGTCGTCCCACCTCCCGATTCCTGGCCCATCCTTCGCCGTCCGCCTTCGTTGCTTTTGCCCCTTCATGGAATTAAGTTTTTGGTACGCCCTCTGTGCCTCCGGACCCCGGGGATGCTTTCGCCGCCACCGTCGCCCGAGCATAGCTGAAGTATTGCGGCGGCTGTCATCCCTCGTCTTCTCGGTGCCTGGGCCCCAGTCCTTCTTTCGCCGCCTCTGTTCATATCATCGCCAAATCCTTGCGGCGGCCTGCAACTCGCATCGTTCCGCCTCCCGGGCCCCGGTCCACCTTTCGCCGCCGTCGGCCGTGAGTTGCCAAGACCTCCCGACGGCTGTCGCCTTGCGTCCTCCCATGGGCCGGACCCCAGAGTTCTCCTCACCGTCGGCGGTGAACCTCCATCAGCTCCCCGCCCTCCAGGCTCCGGTATCCTCCTCACCACCGCCGTCCAAAGTGATAAAAGATTATGCGGCGGCCTTCGCCCCGCAGCCTCCCGGCCTCTGGGGCCCGGTGCTCCAAATGCCATCTGGTCTAAACTGTTAAACTGAACCTCGTGGTGGACGTCTTTTTCCTTCCAGGGTTCCGGCCTCCAGGCTTCTGCCTCCGGACTTTCGTCCGATGTCCGCCGCCGCCGGCTTCCTTCGCCTGACTACCTTCCGGCCTGAAACCTCCGAGGTCCTTTAAATCGACCCAAATCAACTCAAATTGGGAATCTGACTTTGACCCATGTCCTAAATCGTGCCGTTCTCCATCATGGCCCCCTTAAAACATCAAAATTTGGCCAACGGGTGTCTCCGGGAGCTTTTGCTCGTGTTTTCCCTTCTTGACAGCATTCCTGCCAGGGAAGTCTGGCCCTCCAGGCCCGGATTGTCCAAATGCCCTAAAATGAAACCGATATCATCCGAGGATTGAATTTATCATGTGTTTGAATGATTATTTAGATGATATGCTCCCAATACGGACTAACATTAACGTTTTCAGTGTTTTGTTGTGCTGACTTCGCCCTTTGCTTGCAGGATATATGGAATCAGCCGCAGGAACTTCAGGGGCCTCCACCGAAAAGGACAAGGGTAAGAAATCCGGAAAGGCCGCTCGTGGGAAGGAGGATAAAGATCAGATGAAATTCCAGTTCCAGAGGGAGCCAATCCAGTCGAAGGTCTCCACTGACTGGAGAGAGATCTCAGACACCAATATCAGTCAGGTGGACATAGATGAGTTCACCCAGAGGGTCAAGGTCGACCCTAAGACAAAGAATGCCAGGTTAATTTACCAAAGTGGAATCACCAAGGCTGCAGGCTTCCCTCCGTCTCTGGTAGCACCATAATTAGTAATGGCTTGCCGAGAAGCCTACCAGACAGATACCAGAACAATCGTGGATAAGGAGGGGAATATCCTCGCCGACATGTCTCCAGAAGGAATCACAAAAACCTTCCACATTCCCACATTCCCACATATGCAGATCCCCACGTTGGAGCAGTGTCAGGCGACATGGGATGCCAATCCATTAGGCTGCAAGAAGTCAATCAACATTTATTGGCTTATGGAGAAGCGGGGCAGTGCTGCAAAGGTTCCCCAAGAACTGTTCTGCAGCGACTTCCACGAGGATTATCACGACTTGGTGACCATGCTAAGTAGGTTCATGGGTCTCCCGACAGCTGCCTACTTCCAAGAGTGGATGGCTTACTACATTGAACAAATCATACGGGGGAATGAGGACGTAAAAACTAAGATCTCATTCGACTGGGGAGGCATCATCAGTAACTATTTTCACGAGTAGTTCGTTAATGTCAAGAAAAGCTCCAAGTTCTACATGACCTCGTACCTGGTATACTCCTTGGCAGGTCAGAAACAGTATAGTGGGCTCTTTGTGGCGCCGAATGGGGATCACAAACGAGGATTCAAACCTTTTGACCGGTACCCCCAACTACAATACTGCTACTTCAAGAAGGAGTACTGCCGAGTCAATGATGCCTTCATACACCACATTATCAGATTGGTGGCCGGGGACTTCGAGAGAAGGGTATCTCACAGTGCCAGGGCACTCCTAAGGGAGTATGCCTTCATATATATTCAACAAGATACCTGAACGACCGGATCATTCTCCTGGAGCTTTCTCGGCAGCTCCAACATATTTAGATGGTCTTCGGCCAAAAGCATGTAGCAGGGATCCCTTATCCCATGACCCTCGGCCAGGGCCTGTATCGACTACAAACATCTTAATGCGTCGGAAACTTAGAAAAGGAACTTAAGGAATATAACTTCGAATGGTACACGGCTCGCCCGCAAATGGACCCACACGGCCATGTCAGGAAGGTGCTAGGGCCGGCATACGCTCACAAGTACCATGTCAAAGATTTCTGGGCAGATTGTAAAGATGATAAGGAGGTTCGCATGAGACACTACATGCGAATGACAGTACAATTTTTGAGGAGGGTACAGCTGTTTCCGGTGCCTGATCAACTTGAGGAGGATGAATCCACCCTTGTGCACCTGAGGTACCCTGCGGTTGCCGACCTGGCAATCCCCTCCATCGACTGGGACGAGCAAGAGGTCGAGGACTTGGATACCATCACGCAGCCAATCATAGCTCACACTAAGGAGTGGGTTGATGGGCAAGTAGAGCAACTGAAACAACAGGGGGTGATGTTAACTTATGAAGTGCTCAAAAGTGAGCCAAGCGCCACGGAGGATGTTGCTACCTCCCCATTAGCTGGTGAGACTTCCAAGTTTCCCCCCATCACCAGGTCCCAGAAGAGGAAAGAAGCAAAAATAGCACAGTCTGCAGACCCCAAAGAGCAAATAGCAAAAGGCACGGGAGGCTCATCCCCCAAGAGACTCAAGCAGATAATGACTACAACAGAGGCGCAGCCCCCCTTGCTCCTTCCTCCCCCAACTGGTGTGCTACCTGCCTCTCGAGCCGCAATCGCCTCATCTCCACCGGTGGTGGACATTTTTGTTCACCTTGCCTCTTCACCCCCGGCCGGGTCGATAATCAATATTGACTCCTCCTCTAGCATGACCACTTACCCTTCCTCTGCTGCTGCCATGTCACCCATTACCTCCCTGCCTCTGGCAACGATAGCATCGCCGGTTCCTTTTTCCACTGTGCCTGAGGCTATTACACGACACCTGCAGAGTCTTCCCTCTAAGCTCTTGCAAATCCTAATGGACCCCGCACTCCAGGTGGCCCTCGCCCAAGCCCTTGCAATGGCTCAGCCTTCGCAACCATCAACAGGTCCACCGGCCATGGAGGCCACGATGCAGATTTCCAAAGAGTTGGAGGAGATAGAACAAGAGGCTTCAAAGCCTATCAAAGAGGAGGCCGATGATTATTATGAGCAACCTAAATATGAGCATAGAACCATCGACAAGGTTGCCTACGAGGAAGAAGAGACAGGCTCTTCCGAGGGTGGGGATGGAGAGGATGGCTCGGGTGCCAAAGAAATTATTCGGGTCTTCGATGAAGACGAGGAAGAAGAGTTGGCTCAGCAGCCAAAAGATGTTGGGGAGGAGACAGAACAGTCGCCACGTGGTGAAGAGGGACAGCCGCAAGAGGGGCAACCTGAAAAGGATATCACTGAGGCCGAGACCCACATTGTGAGGATCCCCGAGGCTGAGGCTGTTGAAGAAAAGAAAGAAGAAGAGGTGGCAGGAGAAGAAGATCCCACCTGGATACTAACTACGAAGGCACCCGTTAAACAACTCATGTTTTATCAAGACTCTGACAAGGAGGAGGATGCTGCCAAAGAAAAGGGAGAAGCCCAAAAGGAAGAAGAGGTAGAAATCTTACAGTTAACGGAGAAGGGTGAAGGCAGCCATGATACACCCAGGGACAAATCTGTTATGCCCGATTGGCTGGAAAAGCAGCTTGAAAAGTCTACTCCTATTTTGAGCGACCCAAGATCGAGATTGGAAGCCATCTTGGCTCGATCTCTAGCCACCACAAAGAAGGAGAAGAAGCCTATGGTCCATTCCAAGATAACCATGGACGCTTCTGGCTCCCGGGCAGCACAGGTAGCAACGCCAACTATTGGCCAAGCCGGAGTTAGCTATAGCATCTCCACTATTGACCTGGGGACAGCAACTAGGGAATAGAAGGTCGGACACCTCGAGGAGTTGGTGGCCATGGTGGTGCATCTAATTAAACAGGATAAGGTCACCAAAGATGAGCTAAAGGCACAAGTTGCTGCCCTAACTGACTACATCCAGCAGTGGTCTTCAATAGACGATCTCCCCACTACCTCTACAGTCGTGCCACAACTGCTCTCCAAGGAACAGATAGATAAACTAGAAAGGAGGAAGAACTTGGAGAGGCCCACTGAGGATTGGTTCCAGCAGGTCATAAGCATTGGTAACGTAGGGATCAGCTTGGCTGTGTAGATAGCCAATAAGTTCCTGGACCTGATTCAATCCTTGGAAGGCACGAAGAAAATCTGCACCGGCTTCCCTATGATCTATGACTCCGCCTTCCCAAGGGTTGAAGCCATCCTTCAAATGCCAGAAAGCACATGGGAAGAAAAGCTAGAACTAAAGAAGGAGGATCACTGGTTGGTGGACATATGGCGCATAGACCTCATCAACCAAAAGGAGAGGATGGAACAAATCTAGAGCAGGGTGGATCCAGATATTGCATGGATCAAAGAAATCTAGGAAAAATGTGCCGAGTACCTTAAGCTAATAATGGGCCATGATATGCCCACGGTGCAATTGGATGCAGAAAAGGTCAGGTCATACTTTGAAGAAAAGATTAAGGACAGGACGGCCAGAGATATCACAACGGACTTCCTGAGTTTCGCTTCCCGTGCCTTTGATAGATCAGAGTTATTCAGAGATCAGGGCTCAAAGTATGACGAGGACTAGAAACGGCTGGAGGAGAATGCCAAAGAATGGAGCTACCAGGCATTGAGATGTGAGGTCCTCGAGGTAGACAAGCTCCAGGCCATCATCCTCAAGTACATAGAGCATGCAGCCTCCGAAGAACGGAAAGGCAGCCCAGCCAAGAAAGAAGACCTCCCAGAAATGTAGCTACAGCCAAGAAAATAGCAATTAGCTACAAGACAAAAGGCAAATAGTGTCATCCGCTAGATGACAAAATAGGGAAAAGACAAGAGATGTTTTAAAATTGTAAATCTATTTGGGGGTAGGTGAAACCCTATTTTGTAATGAATGTTGGCCACATAATTGTAATAAATTTTGGCCATTCATTTGACTTTTGGAAACTATAAATAGAGCTCTCCCCTCATTTGCAAAGAGAGAGAGTGGAGTTATTGTAAAGGCATGCTGCTGAAATTTATGAGAAATAGCATTGACTTGGTGCATTTCCTTGTTTTCTCTTATGTTAATTGATTCACTTCTCCAATATTAGATGTTTAGCTTAGATCTCTTTGCTGTTTAGTTAGTTGTTCATATTATTTGGGTAAATCTTAGGAATGCTATTTGGTGTTTATGAAAATTCCTGCATTGTTGATGATCCCTTAGTCCATACTTTTTGCTGTTTGCTGAAGGTAGACCCCTGTGTAAAGTTAGCCTGGACTTAATTAAAGCTGCCCCAAACACTTATCTTTAGTTCATACATGTATGTGGTGGATGAAGGATAAAAATCTGCAGCCCTTAGAAGAAGATAGCACGATTTCCATGATACTGTGAAATCCCTGGTTAAGTGGGATATCGTTTTAAGGGATTGTCCATTGCAGGAACTCCATTGTCACTATTCATTGCAAGCTTCAGACTTAGGAACTTTCCTTCCCCTTCGCTCTTTTTCACTTTTTTTAGAAACTAAACAATACCAAGGTTCATTGCACATTATAAAGCCAAATCTAATAACCAGATGGAGTTTGAGACTGCTGTTTGAACCTATTGCCAACACGTAACTGCTTTCATGCTAAAAACTCCTTTTTAAAGATCCAACTTCATGCTTTGTGCCTTTACTTTGTATTCTCAGAAGGCTGCCTGTGATTCCAGCAAATCACATCAACCATCGAGGTATCTACACCGGCCATTACCCCGACATCCGAGACCTTGGATAGTGTTCTCAAGAATCGATTGTGGGAAATTATCTTTTCAAGAGAGGTAGCGCGCTTATAATCGCTCGTGGTTGAGGAGTGCATAAAACACCATCACGGCTCAAAGGTTCTATTATTGGCCTGGTTAAAGAGATGTCAAGATATGTAGAATAAAGGTGTTGTTCCGATGAAAGCCAAAGGGGGAGCCGGCAACGCCGGGCCATGAGCCCCCGCCATCTTGGCCGGAGCGATAATACACACTATAATCTTGAGGTGCTTGACAAAGGAATATAGACATACATGGGATATGGTAATTTCTCAAGCTGAGTATGCTTATAATGATAGTGTGAACAAAACTACAGGGAAAAGTCCATTTGAAGTTGTGTATGGGATGCACCCAAGAGGAGTTTGTGAACTCAGAGACCTTCGAACAATGGAGAATAGGAGTGGACATGCAGAAGACTTCACTCAAACCATGAAGGAGATTCATGAGCAGGTTAAGAAGACAATTACAACAACAACACAAAAATTGAAAGATAAAGTTGATGAGTCAAGGAGAGATGTGCAATTCCAAGTAGGTGACTATGTCATGGTTCATCTTAACAAATCAAGGTTGCAGAAGGGAATTTCTACCAAAATTCAGATGAAAAGAGTAGGACCATGTAATGTGTTAGCTAAGTATGGGAAGAATGCATACAAGGTAGAACTCCCATCAGATTTGGGCATATCTCTAGTCTTTAATGTTGCTGATTTGATCAGGTATAAGGGGACAGTCAGTGATGGAGTTTAGAACAGTCAAGAGATCTTTAAGGATATCGGTAATATACCTCTTCCTAATCAAGATAAGCTTCAGGAAGATAAGGTCTTATAGTCAAGGGTGCAGAAAGCTACAAGACACAAGGTGTACATGGAGCACCTTATCAAGTGGAAGAACAAACTAGAATCAGAAGCCATTTGGATACAAGAATACTAGTTCAAGAAAATTGGAATTGACCCAAAAATGATCCCTCCTTCTAGTTCTTAGTGTTTGTGCTGAGAGGGGGAGAATGGTGCAGGAGCACCTGGCAAAGTTTAGCTTTATTGAAGTTTTGTTGGAAGTCCAATTTTTGGTGTGTTAAGTTGAGGTCATGTTGACCATCTTGCTTTCTTGTTGTTGTTTTGAATAAAACTTGATCTTACCATGATCAATGGATTGGGAGGTGGCAATCTTGAGTGGGTTTTGAAGCCCAACTTGTCATCTTTGCCCATCTAGCCAAGGTGTTTGAAAACACACGATGTTTTATAATTTGATTCTTTAGGTCATTTTTGTGTTCAACCAATGCACCTAAGTTGTTGTGGAAGCATATTTAAGGGATGCCATGACCTTTTGGTTGGTTGGGAGTTATTTGGTACAGACTGTTTTCTCAGAAATTAAAGAAGAACAACGTTCTAGCTAATATTTTTTGGTTTTTGTTTTTTGCAGTGCTTAAATGCATTGAACTATGTTAGCTTTGACTTGTATAATGTAGTTTAGATTATATCCAAGCAATTTGGAAGGTTAAAAGTTTTATTAGTTGCATTTATAAATTTTTATTGTAAATAGTTTTATTTCTGCTCAAATTCTGTTTTGAATAAGACTATAATTTTAGAAATGTGGTGCTAGTGTACTTTTCCTCCGTAAAATCTATACGGACCTAAGTGGAAATAGTTCCTAGTTACCACACTTGTAAATATGGTTGTAGATAGGGTTTGTGTGATTTCTTTGGTGGCTAGCAAATGAATGCCCTAGGCGAGCCAGAGCAGGCCCGATTGGGGCAGTCTTGATGTAAAATTTCAATAACTTGCAAGGGAGTGAAGTTTTTGAAGAAATTATTTTTTGAGGATTTAGGGGAGTGTCTTGGATCTGCATGGTGCCAAGGAAGAGCCTTTATCAATTTTTTTGAATGAAGAACTTTTCACCAGTCCGGAATCAGCCTAAGAAAGCTAAGGGAACTCTAGTTTCTTGTGCATTTTTGTGTCTGGACAACATACAGCCTGAATAGGATTGAGACCATGGGATTCTTGGAGGTGAGGGTAGGGAAATCACCATTCCTAATCCAAGAACCTTGATTCTTAGTGGGTTTAGAAGGAGGAAGCATTAAACCCCTGTTTCAGAGACCTAATTGGGGAAGGCTACTAGCCTTTTTTTTAAGCCCTAGGGAGGAAGCTTGAGGAAGCGATGGAGAGTTGGAGGATTGTGGTTGTAGAAAGACCTTAGATTGGTCACTTTGAAGATCTTGAAACACTTTTCAACCCCAGCAAGAACCTTGGAGAAGTTTGAGGTTGTTAGGCCTTTAGGGCAGATTAAGGGCCAAAGAAGAGAAAATGATGAAGCACCAAGATTTGTTTGGAAAAAGGATAGCAAGTGGATAAAGGAGGGATTGGTCAGTCAACCAGGGGTTCCTAGGAAGAAGCAGGGACCTATAGGTTAGCTTGGTGGAGCAAGGCACCAAGGGGGTCTATTGAGGAAAGGCCAAGAGCAGGAATTAGCGAGTGATTCCTCTAATCCCTGTCTCTATCAAACACTTCATCATTTTTCACTAAGTGTTGCCATCAATGCTCAAGGGGGAGAATATTGGCAAGAGACATTGCAAATTCTTTCTAGTGTTGTCATTGATGGCAACCCTAGTCAGTGACTAATCTACATGACATCATTTTCTCCCACCGACAGTCAAATTGAAGACAGTCAGGAAGAACAAGGAATCCAACAGTTTGGTGATCATCGATTCACTTGTAGATTTCTAGTTGTTATTTTGAGTTGTGGATCTCATGGGAGGTTTATCAGTATATCTAATGTGTTTTCCATCAATCTCAGTGCCTCATATTAAGTATTGTGTGAGTTTGGAGATCCAGTTGATACTTTTCTATTTATTAGTATTTTGGGGCTGACTTAGTCGATAAAATATGTTGCGGATATTCAGGGAATGTTTATTTGAATATTTTTGTGTTTTCTCATTATGTTTTGGGTCCAAGCTAAGTTGTGGATGACCATTGTGGATGCGTATTGGATAATTCTTAAGATCTGAGCCAACAATTGCTAATATTTTTTAAGTCTTATTGAAGCTGACCTATTGCGATTAAATTGCTAGTCGCAGATATATATGTATGATCTATTTTATCATTTTGATATGTATGGTGTGTCAATGTGTATTGTGAATACTAGAAGAGTGTTAGAGAAATTTTATGCATAGTTTCACTTGCACATAAATATTTTGTGAAGTGAGTCAGAGCAGAGTAGAGTAGAAGTTCAATATCAGTTAGAAGGACAGAAGATTGACATCTGAGCCTAACCAAAATTGCAATCAAGCATTTGTAGATGCTATTCTTTTAGTTCATTTTCTTGGATTTAATCCAAATCTCTGTAAGGTAGTGTTCCTTCCTGTTTTGAGCAGTGAGCTCTAGGCAGTGTGCCAAAATGCAAGTGCAGTCCCATATTGTAAATTTCTTTTTGAGTATACTCACATTATATTGTGGATTGGCCATCCACCGTGGTTTTTCTCGTAACAGTGTTGTAGAAGTTGAGAAATCCAACTTCACATTCTCCAAGAATCACTTGCATGCAATCACCTATCACATGCAACAAATATCAAGAATAAAAGAGAAGATTTTTTGTAAACCCTCAAGCAAGAATGTGCAAGCAAAACCATAATATGATTATTGAGCAATGTAATTATTTACAAAGAGATCAATCCTTATGAAGGAGTTCATGAAAGCCTAAAGTAAACCTAAAAGGAAAAACCCTAGTGTGCACACTTAATAATTAATAAATATAATTAATTATTAATGTGCCTAAGTTTAGCTTAAGTAAAACTAAAGTAATAAGTGACTTAATTAATTAACCAATATGATTAAATTAATTAAGTGAGATGCCTTATTACTCTAACACCCTCCCCTTAAGATGAACTTAGGGAGTAGCTAAAACATTAGAAAAAGGTGCTTGAAAGAAAATATGGGTCCCGAAAACAAGGCCTGATCAGGTACCCATGTACAAATGCAATGCAAACTAAATCAAATAGGGTAAAGGAGAAAAAAATGTGGGAAGAAAACTCCCCCCCAAAATAGAATGCAAAAAACAACTAAGTGATGAAAGATGGAGGACTCCATCAGACACCCAAGGAAACCATCCATCACAAAGTTACATCAATGAACCCCCCTAGACGAGAGGAATGAAGAGACCACAGATCCTCCCTAGAATGAAGTAGCTGCAAAAAGACTGAAGAAATTGCATCTCCTGAAATAAGTGAGAGGGAAGTGGCCGAATGAATGCGACCTCTAAAGGTGAAGTAGGTGTAGCCCAAGATGTCTCCACAGAAACAGGTGTGACCTCAACAAATGAAGAAGTCAAAGTAGGTGAAGAATGAATAGAAACCTCCAAAGATGAATGATCAACTATGTCCTGCTACACTAAAATGGAAGAAACCACATCTATAGTCATAGAAGTATTAGCAACTATAATAGGAGGTGGAACAAAAGGCTCAAGAATTGGGTCCGAAGTGAGAACAACAATGTTCAAGAAGCCAAATGTCTCCTCTGAATGATGATTCACACTAGAAGTGAGATGAATAGCTGGAGGAACAGAAGCACCATCAATAGAAAAATAAGAAAAGGAATACAACCAAGATGAGTGATCCACCACCCCAATTGCAATAACTGCTCTACTCTCCAAGTATTTGATGATAACAGAATCGGGTGTGAACTCCACAAATCTCCCATTACCTCCATGTGTGATCTGATAGATGGAAAGAAGGTTGTTTGTCAAGTGAGGAACACAGAAGACATCCTGAAAGGTGTTGTCCCCAAAACTGATAGACCCCTTCCCTGTAACACTCATGTAAGTATTGTTTCCCATCAAAATAGGAGACATAGTGCAAGGATCAAAGGAAGTGAACATAGACTATGAAGATGCCATATGATGAAATGCTCTTGAATCTAGAAGCCATCTCCCTGATCCAAGACCTGAAGTAGCACAAAGAGAATGTGCCATCATGTCTGATGAAGTATGTAAACCAACTGTGCCCCTCTCATGCTGCTCTAAAGAAGAACGCAGAGAAGAAGATGATGCAGACATCCTAGAAGGAAAATCAATTTGATGTTTATGAAGAAGATGCTTCAGCTCATCAATTTCCTTCTTGTAGAAATTATGTTCTACATGTCCTTCCCTCTTGCAATATGCACATGGACCCTTATCCTTCATAGATGATTTCCCCTTAGAAGAGGAGGATGAATCTTAGGACTCCTTTTGCTGCTCATGAGGTTTGGAATCCTTTTGTTTCTATTTCTTTCCTTTTCCTGTAGAAGCCTTCTAATCTCCGGGCTCTTGTGATGCAATAAGTGCTTGTGATGAAGAAGGTTTCACCGTGCCCATGCTAGCTAACTTAGATTTCTCTCAAGTGAGAGATGAGGAAAATTATTCAAGAGATGGCATAGTGAATCTTGTACCAAGTGCATCTCTAGTGGTATAAAAGGTAGATACAAAAACTGAATAATCTAGTCCAAGCTTAGAAAGAATGGACAATATCAACTGAGAGTCTTCCTTCTGAAAACCACACTATGAAAATTGCAATCTAAGAGACTTGAGTTTGGTGAAAATATCCTGGTTGCTATCAAAATCCCTAGGATATAAGCCAATATGCTCACTCCCTAATTGAAACCCTCTCATAGTATCCTGCTTCCAAAACAAAGACTCTAAAGTAGTCCAGATCTCATTGGGTGTAGTAAAAGACTCAATATGAAAAGAAGGTTAGATGAAAGAGACATACATAAAGTACCATAAGCTTCATCACACCTATTAAACCATTTTCTCTTTTTAGTAGCACCTGTAGGTTGCATTTCTGTACCCATGGTTACCCTGTACAACCCTTTGTGTTTCAAATGAATCTCCATTTGTTTATTTCAACCAAAATAGTTGAATGGAGTAAGGGGTGAAATATTATGTGTATCCATGATAGAAAACAAAAATATATACTCTCAAAGCAAAAAAAAATGCTCCCTGATCTAAAAAAAAGCTTGATTGCACACTTCCCAAGAAAATAACTAAAAAGGTAAAGGTTGAGATCAAATAAGAATATCAAATACCTGGTAAAAATTCTAGAAAAAACAAGTCTGAGATCTGTGTAGAGCACTGAACTTGCTTTCCAATGCTTATTTGTTTTCACAAAATGGAGTCAAGATGCAAAAGTTACACCTCCCAAAGTGAAAACATTTTCTGACTTTGACAGGCGAAAAAGGTATCAAAATTGAAAAATCAAAAAATCAAACCTCCACCACTGCGAAGTTCATCGAACCAACTTTCTGATGATTTCTCATTTTCAAAAAATCCTCTGTTTGCAAAAGTTATGAGAAAATGAAAAAAGGCCTATAAAAGGAACTTTTAACGCTAAATAGGTGCCAAAAAAAATAGCACCCAGGGGCTAGCTCTTGGTTCTCCATATGACCGACCGGTGTAGGGGCTTTTAAAAAAAAATCCGACTAGGCTCTTAGTCGGCGGTAAGACCTTAGGCAGAGGCTGGGAGGTCGGCGGGGCTGGAGTGTTGGCTCTTGGTCTCCTATGTGACCAACGACTGAGAAAATAAGCCCATGGGGGTTGTATAGAGGCAGACCAATGGTGGTTGGTGGCCGCTTGGTGGTGCTGGAGCGGTGGTGAGGGTTTGAATGGGAAGTGTTGGATTTCCCATTGATTTTGATTTTTTTAAATATTTTTTTTGATATTTTTTTTTAAAATTAGTCTCTATCTACATGCCCTAGGGTCGTACGGCCTTGGGGAAAATTATTTTTGCCTCTCCAAACAACTGTGTCCAAAATGGAAAAAATTTATATGAAAATAGGGGTTTTTGGGCACTGCAAGCTCAATGGCGAGGTTCGTTTTGTCCAAAAATGCCCAGAAAATTAGGCGACCCCCAGATCCACAAAAAAATAGCCTGGCTTGAAACCCTTGCACAAAAAAAAATGCTGTGAGAGAATATCTTCAAATCATGAATAGGAAGCCATAGGTCTAGAGCTCTGATACCATGTAAAAGTTGAGAAATCCAACTTCACAGTCCCAAAAAATCACCTACATGCAATCACCTATCTTGTGCAACATATATCCAAAACAAAAGAGAAGATGTTCTGTAAACCCTCAAGCAAGAATGTGCAAGAAAAACTAGAATATGATTATTGAATAATGTAATGATTTACAATGAGATCATGAAACCCTAAAGAAAACCTAAAAAGGGAAACCCTAGTGTGCACACTTACTAATTAATAAATATATTTAATTATTAATGTGCCTATGTTTAGCTTAAGTAAACCTAAAGTAATAAGTTACTTAATTAATTAACCAATACGATTAAATTAATTAAGTGAGATGCCTTATTACTCTAACAAGGGTTTCCACGTAAAATCCTCATGTTATGGTGTTGTGGTTGTTTTCTTTCTGTTCTGCATATTTCTCCGGGTTGAATATTTTAAGTGGGTTAATAATCAAAATAATAAAGTCAATTTTTGCAGAACACTGATTTTTCCCCCCTCTTAGTGTTGCTTGTTTCCAACAAAGTTTCATACTAGGACAATGCTACCTAACCCCTTTCCCCCAAGGGAAAAAGGTGAGTCAAAAATGGATGATGATATGCTACTCCTTGTGAAAAGGAAATATGATTGCATAAAGCCAAGTTTAGACCCTCATGCATGGTAGTGAATATGCTATGATACTATAAATACCACATGACAAGGAGAAGCAACTAAAGTTATTGACTATAATGAGTAGGAAAAGTATCAATTTGATGCATATGCAATGAGATATTTCAACATGTAGTATCTATCAGTTCAGGATGCACCAAGGTTAAAGTTGTCTTAGAAGACTCTTTTGTAAGAGTGTTGATATTAAGTGAAGGATTTTTGATGCTTTTGCTTGTTTTTCAGGGATAATAACTAAGACCATTAGTTATTTCTTGTATATTAGGCTCTATAGGGACATAAATTCCTTATTCTCTAGCACCACATCCTTTTCCACTATAACCAAGTTGTTTCAAAAGATGATAACCTCTTCCATAAAGCTTTTCCATTTCTTTTGGATTTGGTGGTTGTTCATAATCAACTTCATCAAATCTTGTTGTGTAAATTGTGTCCTCTTCTAGAGTGGTTGAAGTAGATGCTTTTGAATATTCCTCCAAATGTTTTGTTGACATTACCATTGTTTCTTTTCCCTTTTTAGGTTCTTTTGTTATGATTTTGTATTCTCCCATGAACATAGGTGTAAAATACAGTGAACCCCAATCATCATCCAATACATTTGTGACTTGTTCAATATTATTTTCTTTCTATTCTTATTGTATGGGATCTACTTTTGAAGTTGGAATGAATGTTTGCAAAGGACTTTCCTTGTCTTTCTCATTGTGCAAAAAAAATTATGCGTGAGATTCAACCTTGATTGTATAAACCTTGTTGTTATAGACATATTTCCTTAAAAGATGAAGAGTTGAAGGTATCAAATTCATTTCATGAAACCATGGTATACCCAAGAGAAGATTATATGAAAGATTAATGAGCATGAAATGAATAGTATTTTGCAATGTGACCTTTTCAACTCTAATAAGAAATGTTATCACACCAAGTGGTTGTTTTCCCACATGATCAACTCTATGAATAGATAAAGAATTAGGTCAATCATAGGCTTGCCCACTCCAATATTATCTAAAAGGTTTATACTACACACATTAAGAGTCAAACCATTGTCAATGAGAGTTATTTTTATTCCACACTTATGAATGACAACCATTACCATGAAAGCTTCATTTTCTTTTGCACTTATAATGGAGGTAACTCATCTTGATGAAAGGTAATGTCTAAGTTGACCAAGTTCATAATTTTAATTAGGGATTCTATATCATTTGGTTGCACACGAGGATGGATAACAAAATATTATAAATCATTTTGAAGCATGTTATGGTAATTAGGTGAAGCTTGAATAAGATCCCATAAATAAATCTTAGCAGGAGTGTTTTTGAGATGTTCCACAAGACCATACTCCTTTCCACTATGCAAAGGAAAATGAGGAGTAGTAGGAAAAATAGGTTGAGGTAATGGTAATGAAGTAGGTATGGTTTTTGGTTTCCTAGTTATATGTGTGAGAAATGGTATATTATAACTTGATTGTTGTGAAACATTGTGTTGAGGTGGTCTTAGGATAAGAACAAGTTTTTTTTTGACTTGCAGTTGTTGTGAGATAAGTTGAGGCTTAGGAGGTCCAATAATTAAAGGGATTGTAGGAGGTATAATTATTAGAGGACTCAAGGGATATATAATTTTCATAACCTCAAAATATTTATCCTTAAATTGCAATGATCTTCTAGCGAAGGGGAGTCTAGTGTCACCTCACTATCCTCATATAAGGAAGCGATATTACTATTATGTGAAAGACATGTATGAATGCTTTCATCCTCTTGAACCATGATATCTTACCTAGTAGGAGAGTTTTTAGGAGAGGAGAAAAAATTATTTTTATGACATTCAATTGTTGGATCTTTTAAGATAAATTCATCACAAGTAGGGGAGACATGTAGAGAAGAACAACTATGATTTTCTTTCTTACCAATGATTGCATATTTTTTATCCATTATATCTTGCCAAGTGGGAGAAGCATTGGGATAGGAAGAAAAAAGATTCTCAGGATTCTGAATGAGTGGATTTTTTAACTCCAAAATATCTTCTTCATAAATAGGAGAGATATTGGAAGAAGAAAAAATATGATTGTCATGGTTATCTATGATTACATCCCCTTTTCCAATAATGTCTTCCCAAGTAGGAGAGGTATGTGAAGAGAAAAAAATAGGATTGTCATGGATCTCAATGATTGGATCTTATAACACCAAAATTACCTCTTCACAAATAGGAGATATATTCATAGAAGAATAAATGTGAATGTCATGATTTCCCACGATTGCATCATCTTTCACTTAAACATTCTCATGTAAGTGGGAGAGATGTTGGGAAATGAATGGAGACTAGGTAAGGAGATGTTAAGAAATGTGTCAATGATCTCATTTTCTTGTGTCATAATATCTTCCCAAGTGGGAGAAGTAGATGGAGAGGGACAAATAATATTTTCATGATTCTCAATGACCGTATCTTCTTTCACCAAGATACCTTCGTTGCCAATAGGAGAGGTATCAAGAGAAGAAAAATTATGGTTTTCATGATTATCCATGCTTGTATCCTCTTGTATCAAAACATCCTCACAAATGGAAGAGGGAGTAGGGTTTGAGTGAAGGATAGGCAAGGGGTGGGTGCATGAAGTTGGTCACACGTTTGTGGCCAAATGGGAAAAAAATTGGGAAACACATAACACGCTCACGTTATAATGTGACCGCATTATAACGCGAGCGTGTTATATGCTTTTAAAAGAAAAAGAAAAAGTTAAATTTGTATCATTTTCTTTTCACTGTTTCTCAGCTCTGCCCGTGGCCAAAAACCCTCATTTTCGTTCTCGCATTATAGGAGGAAGGAATTCTACAAATTTCATCAAGAATAGTTGGATTTTGTCT
The DNA here is from genome assembly GCA_007258455.2 of Sequoia sempervirens. NCBI lineage: Eukaryota > Viridiplantae > Streptophyta > Pinopsida > Cupressales > Cupressaceae > Sequoia > Sequoia sempervirens. Next base: position 264,675,689 of record VDFB02105785.1, read on the forward strand.
GCAAATATGGTGCCACGACGATGAAGAGATGCAAGAGGTAAGTATTGTTTACTATTTGTTTTGAATTTGTTAGTTTGAAATTGATTTTGTTTGTTTTAGGTTAGATTTGATTTTTTTAAAAAAATCTGTAGGAAATCCTACAAATCCTCAACAAGAAGAGGAGGTAAATACTCAACAGCAAAATCCTCAACAAAATCAACCTCCCCCACCATTCTCTCAATTCCCTCCTGGCACTCAAGAAAATTTGAGGAGTGAAATTGAGAACAATAGAAAACAACTTGAGGATCTTATCAGTAGGTTGAGTGATCCAAATGCTTCAACCACATAAAGAATGCTTCTAGAAAATTCATTAAAAGACATGTTAAAAAATGTAGATGCAATCACCCAACAAATATCTGGATTGCAAGATAGGAGGCAAATATCTAGGGCATATTATGCAGACAAATTATCATATAAACAAGTAAAAGATTTAAAAATTACTAAAGGTGATTTGTGCTCTCTATTCATTGACCCTAAAACAAATCAAAATCTTACCCTCAATGCAAAGAGGTTTCCTATTCATTGGTGCCACCACCAAGAGATTAAGAACCGTTTTTATGAAAGATGGTATATGGTCTTTGATTACCCACCGTGCAATAATTGTGAAGTCCCCCAATATTTTCTTAGGAAACTATACAGTGAGTTTTTATTGAACCAAATCCCAAATTATTTTGATATGAGGGACTTCCAGGGGAGAGGTGGGGGGTCAACTCAGGATAGGCCCGGTGCATAGTTGGATCCTACACGGCAAGGGAGACGACCTCTCGCTAGGTCACCTCGTGAGAAGATTGTGATGCTTGCCATTTCGAAGGAGAGTGCTGACATAGAGACATTGCATGCGATCACAACTTTGACCTAGACTATCATCCATCACACTAGCCCTATTGTACAATGCCATCCAGGGGAGTCTTCAGGTGGTGGCCTTCAAACCCATGTGTGTCAATCTTGCGGGGTGACTTGTTCGTATGACCCTACCGACACTCAAGAGGGTGCTATGCAGGATCCATATGCTACTATGTAGCCTGATCCGTATGCATCTATGGGGATGGAGAGGATGGCTGACATTTTGCATGATGCATATGGCATTGACACTCAGGTAAAATTCAGCATGTTCATTGAATTTAATTTATTAAATTTCGATTGTGAAATGCAAGATTAACTAATTTAGTTTTATTATTTTAATAAATTGTAGGGTCACAGTGTAGAGACTGGATACACCAGTCATCCACCTACTTATTTTTGCAGTACACCTATTGGTGGGGTATTTAAAGTTAGTAAACAATTATAAATTTATTACATGTGTTAATAGCATTGTTTTACGAATGGTATTTTAATATGTGATTTTGGATGTTGAATAGGGTACTGTTGGAGGTTTCAAGGAAACACCTCTAAGTGCCAATATATTTGATCAAACGTTCATGGAGGTAATATAGAATTTAAAGAGAACTTAAGTAATGAATTCTAAGTTTAATAGATTTGTGTAGTTTATATTCATATTTTTGACCTTACGTTGTATTACATAGATCATTCAAAATCAAAGCATTACTTCAAATTCGATAACTAATAATCAGAAATATATCTGTTTAATAATTGTACTCAAAATTTTTTTCATTAGATCTCATACATTATAAGTCATCACATGGATCACTATTGTAACTTTTTTGTGATTGAATAATTTGTTGTTTTATTTTCAAATGTTGGTGACAGAAACACCGCCAAACGTTACGAGGGAAATGGATATTGGTGTTTCCTCCGCTATACAATCCTTGATGGCTCTGATAAGGGAGGTATGAGGCAAATTACTAAATTTCAATTTACATTCATTGTTATAGATGAACTAGTTCTAGTGAAAAATCAAACCATTATTGATTCATAGTTTAATTCCTATTTGGATGGTTTATATAGGGCTTGAGCACCTACGAGCATTGGCGTGCAAATATTTCCATCGAGAGTGATCATTGAGATGGCAGTAAATCGATTATTTTTAAATATATAAATTTTTATAATGTAATTTCTATATATTAATGTCTTTACTTCTTGTGCTTAGCAGTTGAAACTTCACTGAAAGCTAAACACTAGGAGGAGGAACAACGAGAGCACTCCTAGAACTGCTTGAGAAATAGGTAGCAGACTTATAGCCAGCCGGATAAACCCGACAAAGGGAAAGAAATTTGTATTTGAACTAGAGCATGGAGAAATGAATTTTGAATGCAGAGCCCTTTATTGTATGCCTACATGGAAATTTTGTACATATTTTGTATTGGATATATTTGACATCATATGCCTATATGGCATTCTCATAAGCATATATGGCTATTTTGTAACTATATTTTATACTTATATCAACATATATTGATGTATGCGTACATGGCTATTTGCTTAATACAAATCTTTTTATCGATGGTGTCCATATTTGCAAATTATAAATTCATGGTTCAATAGATATGAGTTATGTGTATTCAAGTGTATACTTTACAACTTATGAACATACATTTTTTGACTTACGTGTGAACATCGAAAAGTGTGAAATTTTTTGTGTTTGGAATTCAAATGTAAGCCAATTTTGCAATTCTTAGTTCTTGCATACTCAATGTTATGGACTTATTCCTTCCTAGCACATATTGTGAATATTTCTCATTTGGTGCAGAAGATAGATTCCTCATTTTTGAACCACTCATAGCAAAGAGATTCACAATAAGACTTTAGCATTGGAACACTACTCCATACTTCTCTTGTCTAGACTATAAAAGGTTAAAATTCTTAATTTGATGCAATGATAGTCATGAGATGAGAATTTATATAACCATGCCTATTTTGAAACTTCGCATCTAATACTGCATCAACAAGAACTTAAGAAGTGTTGCATAAGATTGTTAGGTTTGATAGGCCTTCTCTTCCCTAAGGGAAGAGAGCCTGCATCTTGAATTTAGAACAAAATTTTAAAAGAAAGAGCTTATTTTACCTAAAAGCAAACCTAGATGACATGTTTGGCTAAGTATATCTTGAAAATTATCAATGCACGTTCAAACTCTAAAGGAGATTCTCCCTGAAAAGAAAACTTTACCCTTTTCCCAAGGAAAGAAATTGCAACAAGTTGCATGTGATTTATCTTATTTCTTTCTCACAGTTCCTGGTCAATCATTCATGGCTCGGGATAGTTCCGTTCCAAGGCAAGGACACCCAAAAAATCACTAAGATTCTTCTACGATCTGCAAGAAAAAGGTTTTGGCTCTTTCACAATGTAAATAATTATGTAACACTGTTTTCTTGTTTTCCTTCCACACAAAAAAATGTTCACACTTTTAGATTGATCAATGATCAATAATGGCTGATTGTAACGCGAAGCATTTTATGTTTTGAACTTTAATTTATAATTTTTGTATCATGACATTGGTAGATCACTAATATTTTAATATTTCACTATGAAAGTGGTGGTGTATTTTGCTATGTTATTTGACTGTGTATGGTGATTATTATTCTGAACTTGATTATTGCTGCAAATATGTATATATTTCTGATTTTTATATGTTTTTGTATGACCGAACCCAAAACGAACCCAACCCCAAATTTTTTTTTTCCCAAACCGGCGAACCGGGTTCTCGAACCCGATCCCGAACCCAAAACTGAACCAGTAACTTAGTAAAAAATAGATTTTTGTAGTTTATATTCATAGCGTTGATTACATTGCATTGCACATCTTTCAAACTAAAAGAATTGCTTCACATTTCATAACTAATAACTAGATGTTGATAGATGACAAAATTTCAATTACAATATAGTTTTTACAAAGTCAACCCTAAGCAATTATGCAATTGCACTTCACATTGCATAAAAATAGCAGGACATTTTGCCAGTGCATTTGGTTGTCATGGCATTCTATGAGACCACATTTCTTTGAGGCATTTTTTTCAAACAATTCTTTACTTTGTCTATACTACCACATTTTCATACATGTCTACACCAAAACATTTTGTCAAAATGGTTCTAGTGTTGCCTTGTTGCTATGGCTGAAAGCCTAAAACAGAAATATTTTGAACGAAGCTATGGATGCTTGGAAAAAATCTTTCAAAAGCTTATAATGGTAAGCAATATCATAGACAGAAGTGAACTCTTTGAAAAATGCCTCGAAATAGTCTCACTGTTTCCATGACAATCAAATGCTTTGTCATGGCATTCCATCACCATGAGACCTCCTGTTTCTTTGAGGCATTTTTCCAAAGAGTTCACTGCCTTGTCTATGCTAACACATTTTTCATACATGTCTATCAAAGCATTTAGCCAAATAGTTCATTGCCTTGCTGCTATGGCTAAAAGCCTAAAACAGGTGCTTTTGAACAACCTATGGATGCTTAGAAAAAATCTATCATAGCATAATAGTAAGCAATAGCATAGACAAGGGAATGTATTGTTTGAAAAAAATGCCTCAAAGAAATGTGGTCTCATGGTGGTGGAATTCCATGATGGTGCAGGAGCACCCAAGCTCCTTGAGGATCATTGGGAGAGTCAGGAGATGGAAGGGGTCTTGAAGGCCTATAAACCTTTCCAAAGCATCAATTATAGCATTTTGAAGCCTATAATGGCATTTGGCATGGATGAGTGTAACAGGAAGATCAAAAGTCCTAAGGGTCTTGATAAGGACCATAGGACCAAATTGAATTGTAAATGGAACAATGATGTTCTAGGAGTTCAAATAGGTATATGATGTTTTAATTAGGTTAAATAAGGTTGAATAATGATATGTAATAGTTTTGGAAGCTTTATAGTTAATAGGAGTTAATAAATTGCAATGTTGGAAATTCAAATTGTTGAAATCCAACTTTGGGTGGAAAAGTGAGTTTTAGGATTTTTAATCACAATATTGTAATAAAATCAATTCTAATCAGTTGGGATAGTTGTAGGATGAGTCTATAAGGCTGGAGAAAGCATTTTTATGGAGGTTTGGTTGATATTGCAAGTGTTGTATAGACTGCTACAGAAAATCAATAAAAACTTCAATCTTTTTGCATTTTCTTGAGTTTTTTTGATGAATCTCTGATTCCTTTTGGTGTCATGCTCATTTGGATGGTGTAAAAAATTGTATTTACATGCATTTAACCTTTTGAAATACCTGAATAATGTTGGGAATCAGTTTCTTGTGTTAGATTGCTGACTGTCCTCAAAAAGTATAGATTTTTCACTAGTTTTGAGAGTCTTCATGAATAAATGATCCATTTCATGGGAGAGTGTGACTGAAAACTTGTGAAATGGATCATATATAACTTTTATTATACAGATCTAACAAGTTATTGTGCAGGAAAGAGTGATTCTTGGGTGTACACTGAGTTTTAGCAAGGAAAAGGGCATGAAAATGGTGCCTAAAGTGTAGCAGCAGAAGATCTAGCTTAATAAGGGGTATATTTCTGAGTTGAAGGTGTTTAGATATGTTGAGTTATTGGTGAAAAGTACAAGAGAAGGTTCTGGAAGTGCTGGGAAAGCTAATTTTCAAGAGGCCCTAGTTTTGGAGCAATTTATTGAGGGTTTTGTGATTTATGGTGTTGAGGGTGTCAAAGAAGACTAATACCTTGAAAATATTTGGTTTGGGAACATTTTAAAACACTTTTGAAAGTTTCATAGTTAGGGGATAAGTTTAGAGAGGGGTTGCTTTGAAAAAGTGGGCTAATTAGGCCTTAAATTTGAGGAAACAACAAATTTTGGTAGGTTTGATCTAGAACAAGTGCCATAAATGATTTGATATGTTGTGTATCATCATGAATAACATCTGAATCAGTCATTATATTGAGGGATTCCTTTAGGGGAAGTTGGTGAAAAGTCAAAAAACCATCGCTAGAAGCCTAGTTGGGCTAGAAGCCTAGTCAAGGTGCAAAAAGTGAGTTTTGTCTAAGACAGAGGTTTGGGGCTTTGAAACCATTCAAGAAAAGTTTTTTTGAGTTCCTTGAGATCACTCGAAGGGTTTGGGTCCATTAGGAAAACATCTAAGTTATAAGTGCACTATTGAGGCTCTTCTCCATCAGGGTGCCTAAAAGAGTGTTTGAGATTGCATCATTGTAATCCTTGAAACTTTGAGTTTTGACTAAAGTCCCATCCCCTCTACATCACATGACAAGCAAATTGTTGTGGATTTTCATGGCATACCATCACCATGAGACCACATTTCTTTGAGGCATTTTTTCAAACAGTTCGTTGCCTTCTCTATGCTAGTACATTTATCATACATGTTTACCAAAGCATTCTATCAAACAGTTCACTTCCTTGTTGCTATGGCTAAAAGCCTAAAATAAGTGCTTCAAAAGCTATGGATGTGGGAAAAAATCTATCAAAAGCATAATAATAAACAATAGCATAGAAAAGGCAGAAAACTATTTGAAAAAAACCCTCAAAGAAATGTGGTCTCAATTGTGATGGAATGCCATGACAATCCATAGCAATTTTCTTGTCATGGAATTCCTCATGCCATTCCATCACCATGAAACCACATTTCTTTGAGGCATTTTTCAAAGAGTTCTTTACCTTGTCTATGCTTATAGAATGGGGTTATTGAAAATTCGAGATGCTCTTATATAATGTCTCACGTCATAGGTGGTCATGATAAGGTTAAATTCAAATGAATAACTTGAAATTGCCTCATCAAGCTTCGTACACACTTTTTTAATGGGTTAAAATCATAATTGAGATTTGTCAAGATCATCAAAATAAGCATGTTGCATTGCTTTTCTACTTGATATTCTCTTGGATGGCTCATAAATCTGCATTTTATGCAAGGGGACACCAATCAATGTTTGCCTTGTTACATATAGATACACAAAGTAAAATAAGATGATAGCATTGGCATCAACCAAACTGACGTGGATACAAGTATAAATTAATAAGAACCGTTGTGCAAATACTTACAAATTAATCCAATGAACCATCTGGGTCTGCTCTACTCTTTATTGTGTCAAGTATTGCCTCATGGTCAGACTCACGGACCTTCCACAAGTTCTTATTCAAAGGTCTACCCCCATATTTGCTCAAACAAACATTGGATGCCACAAAAAGGTTTGAGTAATGAAGAATCTTACGATGTGTGTCAAATTCCTCAAACAACCAATGTTTAACACTCTTATGTGGGTACCTTCTCAGCCACGTTCTGGTAACAACAACTGAGCCTGTAGGCTATTCAATGTTTTCTCCATCTATAATTGGGGCTTCCAATTTATTTTTTGCCTAAACACAATGATAGAAGTAATAGTCTGTACCCTCTTCATTGTATTCATCTACAATAACTGCATAAACATGCCCTGCATTTATATGTGCGACATATCTCTTGAAATTAGTCAACATTATGAATACAATACAAAGTAAGATAACAATATGGAATTTCAAATACTAAGAAAGTAGATATAGTAATTGGTTGAACTAGATCCGATACATGGTCAAAGTTGATTGATGATTCCATCCGTGTTAGTTCCAATGCCATCGGAGGGCGATATGTGTGAAGTGGGCTAAGATAACTTATCAACCATTTGTCAACCCACTCCCCTAACTCACAATCATTCCAGGCTTGCATTGTACATGAACAACAAAAGCATGTCATCTTACATGTATCGATACTCCATGCACTTGCATTTGAGCTAAGGAAAGAGTGCAACTCACTTGATCCTATTAGTGTACAACAATCCTCATATGGTGCAATGTTAGTATCATCCATCAACCAAAAAAATCTACAAACTGAAGACGTACCTTCATTACCTGGACCCATCGAACCATTACACCACTCGATGATTGATCTTGCATCTATCAACTATGCACTGTCTTTATACTTTAACTCTTCTCGAACAAAATCTCTTTTCACGCATGCTCCTACACCGTCATGCTCTCCTTTTCCATGTCCAGCCTCAGAAAAGTTCCACATATGTTGAACACATGTAGTGAGATGCATCCTGCACAACCAGTAGAACATGCGTGCATTCTTGAACAGTGTTGCACAGTTATTTGACCATATTATATGTCGATCATATGATATGCCCCTCTGAGCCAAATGATTTAAGAACATATGGAAGAAACCTTGCATGAACTTTGGAGAATGCGTGCGATCATCACTAATATAAAAGTGATACTCCCTCAATACCTTCCTTTCGTCCTTTGTACTTTTAGCTACATGTATGAATGTTATGTGCACAAATATTGAAACTTGTGTGGAGTTGTAGTACTGTGACTGCACCTCATGCTATGGCTGTAGAGTGTAGTTCTCTGCAAATTCAACCATTGATACTATGCTACCAAGTGGAAAGGTGTCCTTGGATAGCTTGAATTGTGTGTCCAACCATCGGGCTCTATGGGTATGCCTTGCATACTCATACACTAGATTCTCATGAAACATGGACATGAATTGATACACTGGAATCTTCTGAATAACCAACTCACACCTTTTTGCTTCAGACCCATCTTTTGTAGCATATGCCACTGTTTTATACTTCCTGAACTCTACTAGTTTTTGTCCCGCCTCATATGTGCTTTCCATATGTTGACATGCTAGCATTCATTGCAAGCCACCGCAACGCTTGCATGAACCATCCAAGCATGTTGTCCTATAGAATATTTGGCCATCCTCTATTTCACATAAAAATTTTGATAAGAACTCTCTTGAAGATTTGGGTGGGGCTTCTATGCCACAATCCTACAAAACATCGTTAGTATGCAAATCTAAACATATAGAACGATAAACATCGTAATGGTTAGAGAATTCAATATTTAGTCTACAACAAGTGATGCGTAGCTGGCGTTTCATATGAAGGTTTGTCTTTAGTATTTGAAATACTAATTTGAGATAAGAATTTTTGGGGGTATGAAAAAATTAGGGTTTGAGTCATTATCAAAAATTGGATGTGGCTCACGGTTCTGACTACCGATTCTCCTTCCTACGACATCCCTTTGATTCAAAGATGGCCTTGTTTTTTTCTTCCAATACTCTTCAATTAGTGTTTTTAATGCTTCAACAATTTTTTTATCTTTTTGTGGAAGTCTCCCTGAGAATACCCATAATTCATTTGAAATTGGTTCCAATTATTTCACCAGCCGCTTTAGGCGAATTTTTGATAAAAGTTTTTCTACTAATTTTATTTTCACTTGTATTTTTAATGAGGCGAGATCTCTTTGTTTGATTTCTTACCAAAGTTGATGTAATGACACATTGGGTGACATTACTATCCTTTGAGCGTGAGGTCTTACCCACAGTGTCATAAGCATCCATTAGATTCTTCACAATAGTGTTTTCACTTGATGCATTCGATGTTCTCAACCCAAGAGTCTTCATGATGTTTCTGTACTTTAAACCTCGCATCATTTGAACAAATAGTTGACATCTTGCAGTCTCATTTAGCCTTTCAAAGAACATTTGCCAAATCTTATCAGCATATCTTCTACAAGTCCGTTCTGGAATCTTACCTTCCATGTGCTGCAAAATATCGTCATCAATATTAATCAAAAACTTTGGCTTTCTACGCAAAATTCTAGGTGGTGTTCTCTTAGGTACATAAATCTCAACATTATCAATATTTAATTGAGGTGGGCTAGATTGCATACCTTCGATCGAGGGTGGAATAGAAGACATACCTTGAGGTTCACGTGGGGATGATGGCATGCCTTGTTCCTCAACTTTGAGTGATGATGTACTCTCAACTTCAGATGTGGTGGATGGTGTCTAACCATACTCACTTGTGGTAGATGGTGTCCCTCCATATTCGCTTGTGCTTAATGGTGTCCCTTCGTATTCACTTGTGGTAGAGGGTGTGTCTCCAATTATGGTATATACATCTCCCCTAGCACGACTCTTTTGCATTCGTGCCCTTTGTGTTGCAAATTTCTTTTCTCTTTTTGACAGTTGAGGTTCCTCTTCAACTGGCTTGTTTTCATCAATCGTTCCTAATTTCTGCTTTTCACAATATTCCCTCATCTGTTTTTTCTCTTTATCTTTGATGGCTTGGAGCTGATCATCTGTTAGTTTTTTCCTTTTAACAATTCATTTCTTTGGCATGATGAATAATTTTACCTATGCAAAAAGTGCTAAGTTGTCAAATTAACTAATTGAAATCTTTGGAAGCATAACTCAATGAAAGCTTTGGAAGCATACAAAAAGAAAGTCAATGAAAGATGGTTTGTATAACTGTTTGACAAAATAACACAATGATAGCTTTGGAAACATACACAAAGAAAGTCAATTTTTAAATTTAACAAAATACCTCAAAGAGATGTGGTTTTAAAATGTAATAGGAAAGTGTATCAAATTGTGTGATTTAAAATGTCCATTGACAACGTAAGGTTGTAACATGACAAACTAGTGTAGGAGCACCTAGGTCATGAAATTCCTTCAAAAGGATAATTTGTTCAATTTGTAATGTTCAAGTAAATATGATGAGTGAAGGTCATTAAATGATGAATTTCAATGTATTTGCACCATGAAATAGGTCACTAGGTGATATTATTGAAAAGTTGCTTTTAGCAAAAGTTGTCAATTATTGTAAAAATGTAAAATTGCACAAAGTAGGAAGGTGAAGAGTCTTTTTTGTGGAAGGGAAAGGATGGGTTGATGAAGATGAAGAGGCAGTTATTTCAACTGATTTAGACACCTTTAAAAAGAATTGTAAGCTCGAGAAAGGAAGATCTTGTATCCCAAAAATCCATAATAATCAATCTAATTTCAACTTAGTTTCCTAAGTCTCGGTCTGTGGTTTCCTTAGAATTGTTTAGAGAGTCTAAAAAGTGATTCTTAGCCATTCCACCGATGTAGGGATAGTAGGTCAGTGGAATGGATCATATTTAGTGTCTTTTCAATGTGAATATGTGTGTGGAAGGGGTAAATAGAAATAAGAAGTCGAGATACTGTTGCATGAACAAAATTCTGAATTTTCTCATTAAAAAAAAGAAGTTTTCAAGTAGGGTTTGCGGAAAAAACATGTAGAGGAGCTTAGAAATGATTTCAAAATAATTTGCAGACATAATGAAGCATGTTTCAATTGTTGGGTGGAGTAGTAGATGTTTTGCAAATGTTTCATTAAAGAAACCCTCATGGTTGGTGTGTTTTCACCCTATAATCAAATGTTTACTGATTTAATGTATTGATGGGCGTTTCCCATCTTGAAACTTGTTTATTTGTGAGTTTCTACACATGGCCTAAGACTGTTTGCAGGTTTGGTGGATTAGTGAGTAGTTCTATGATGACTTTCTTTGATAAATTGACCTATTTAAGGGCTTTTACCAGTAGACAACATGTTGGTTCTACTCTATTTTGTGAAATAAGTGTATAAACTTTTATAGTATGTTGAAAAGGATCAAAATAGGCCTAAGAATCTGTATTGGGATTGTGTAAATGCATTATGATAGAAAAGTAATCACCTGATTAGATGGAATGTTGGCCTCCTAGAGATATTTGGCATTGTTTGCTAAAAATAGAGAATATGTAGAAACATCGAAAGGAATGTTGTTAAGTGCTTGGGAGAAGTCTCATTTGTGATGCAATAGTTGTGTCTATGCTTGGTAATGTTTTGAAGGTAGATTGTGAAAGATTTTCTAATTTGGGCATATGTTTCCAATAAATGGCAATGGTTTCTTGAATGCAAAGTAGTCAGAGTGTGTCTATATTGATATATTGGAATATTACAATCAAAACATGATGAAATTGGTATCTTAAAGGTCTGGTGACAGTGTTTAACTAATGCTGCTTGTTGTTGTTACAAATGGTGTTTAAGTGAAGATAGGATGATGGATGTGTTGATTTGAGAAAAGATATCTTAAATGGATGGGATGATGTTTGATTGCAGGTCTAAGGAACAGAGGTGTTTGATTGTTTTTTCCTTGAAGGGGTAAGTTGAGTTGATGAGTGATTGTTGTATTGTTATGACAAGAAAAAAGTTGAAAGTTGATTCTGAAAATGGTTTGCTATATGGAGATGGTGAACTGGCTACTGATAGCCTTATAACTTGAAATGAAATAAATGGATTTTGGTTGAATGAAAAGTAGTTTTGGATGAATTTGACAAAGTTTGTATAAATTGATCTTTTACTCTTTA